>JAOPTO010000799.1:0-434186 GCA_033822845.1 Tetrapedia diversipes
TTTCTCGGAACGTGACGTCATTTCTCGGAGCCTCCCGATTTCTCGGAACGTGACGTCATTTCTCGGAACGTGACGTCATTTCTCGGAACGTGACGTCATTTCTCGGAATTTCGCGATTTCTCGGAACGTGACGTCATTTCTTGGAATTTCACGGCTTCTCGGAACGTGACGTCATTTCTCGGAATTTCGCGATTTCTCGGAACGTGACGTCATTTCTCGGAATTTCGCGATTTCTCGGAACGTGACGTCATTTCTTGGAATTTCTCGAGCGCGGAATTTTTGAATCGCAACCGGACTTTGCTCCGAAAATCGAGATTTTGTATCAGGAGAACATGACATTCAAGGAGGTGGCACGAATTTCCCACGCTTTCGAATTCTCGTAATTTTTCAACAGACTTCGTTACTTTTTTTATTTTTTCGCGTTTCTTACTACTTTTTTCGAACATTATTTTTAATTTTTGCAGGATATTATTTATTATTATGTTAGATAACATAGGAGGAGGAATAAATGATAAAGCATTGTAATACTGTTAAGTTAATCTAATTTATTATGATTTTTGTAAAATACATTGTATAAAATAATTTTGCAATAAATAATCTGATTTTGCAATATGTGTGTAATTTCTTCTGGAGATTTCCAATGCTGGGAGTTGTCCAGTTGTTCATTTCCAGGTCCACACGAGTTCTGTAACAATATTTATTTTTATATTCAATATTAACCATTCAAATGTGTGATAAAATTTATAAATCGAAAACCAATAGTTGCAACTATTATTACGAGTTACAAAATGTCACGGCGCAAACTTTTACGATACTAAATTACTCCCGAAAAGTATTTTTTGCGATTTGAAAATTATATTATTAGAAAATTATCTGTAAGGTATGCAACGCATATAAAAGCGTGCATATTTCAATCAAACAGTTTATCGCATAACACGATAATACAACTTAATGTTCTCTATATGTTGAACAATAGTACTGTACAACCGCGCTATACTTACATTATCATTCTTTTAAAATTATTAAACGTCCAACAAATTGCAGATTAGAAGTTTTATTCAAAATTAATTGAACCATAAATTTCTTGCGCAGTTCTTAGCTTGGTATGGTATTCCACTGATTACTCAACGGAAAACCAGCACCAATTTCCAGGTCTCACCACGAGGAGGTGACTGCACTTCGAGACCCACCCACCCTGCCCCCCAACCCAGCACCCCCTTCCCCTGTACTTTTACCCCAGCACCCAAGACCCGAATACCCAAAAAACCCCTCACCCTTATACTATTACCGTGATCCCGGGAACGCGCACCCGCAAAACCTTTCACCCTTATAATATTACCCCTGATCCCCGAAACCCAACACGAACAAAACCGCTTACCCTCAAACGAGATTCTAACACCTCTACACCCATAAAACCCCACGCGCGTCCGCTCACCGAATTTCTTAAACCCACCACTCCCACGGCCCATACCTGTTGCCCTAACAAAAAAAGCCCGAGTCCAGCCTGGTTATAACCTTTCAACGAAACAAGCTCCGCGTCAACGGAGGGCCCTGAGTGTATATACGCGCTAGAAACAGACTGGCCCCCGGACTTAATGTACCAAAATGTACAGAATTGAACTATTAAACCAAACTCCGCATAAACGGAGGGTTTGCGCCCACCCCCCTCCCTACCGTACCCCCCACCACCCTACGGCCCCTTAACCAACCCCCGGAAACCGTTGGCAAATACAAAAGCAAATAAAAAAGCACCCCAATTCAACGTGGCTATAACGCTAAAACGCACTCAAGCTCCGCGTGAACGGAGGACCCTGAAATGCTGGAAGGATCACACCTGTGCACGACGGCCCCCGGCGGAAGGGTCGCATCACGGCCACAATTGATTATCTAATGGAAAGTACTATAAAGTACTATAAGACTACTCTACTAAACCAAACTCCGTGTGAACGGATGGTTTGAACCCACTCCGGGTGAACGGAGGGTTTGAACCCACACCCCGTTTTCCGCGCCACCGAAGACCCGAATACCCGCAAAACCCCCACCCTTATGCTATTACCCCCTGATACACGGAACCTAACACGCACGAAACCGCTTACCCTTAAACGCGATCCTAACCGCTACCCCTTCGACTCAAAACCCACAAACCCCTTAAACGCGATGCACCCTCGTCCCACACCCCTAGCAAAAAACGCACCGGGTTCTACACCTACAATCCACACCGATTGGTTGGTGTGCCGTATTCCTACACCGATTATCGCTATACCTTCGCCCTACTAATACCCCTTGACTCTACACCCACAGAACCCCACGCGCGCCTGCTCACCGAATTCCCTAAACCCACCACTCCCACAACCCTCGCGCGCGTTAACCTAACCAAAAAAGTCCGAGTCCAGCCTGGTTATAACCTTTCAACGAAACAAGCTCCGCGGTAACGGAGGGCCCTGAGTGTATATACGCGTTAGAAACAGACTGGCCCCCGGACTGAATGTACCAAAATGTACAGAATTGAACAACTGAACCAAACTCCGCATAAACGGAGGGTTTGCTCCCACCCCCCTCCCCCACATACCGTATACCCCCAACCCTACGACCGCGAAACCTACCCCCGGAATACGCTAGCAAATAAAAAAGCACCCGAATGCAACGTGGCTGTGACCTTTCAACAAACAAGCTCCGCGTGAACGGAGGGCCCTGAGAGTATATACGCGCCACGGCCACGCTGACTGCTGGGCAAAAGGTACCAAATTTAAAGGTACTTACAGACTACTACTTTACTAAACCAAACTCCGCGTGAACGGAAGGTTTGAATCCACCCCTTAAACCGCGTACCGCGAACGTTACGACCGCGTACCCCAACGTTACGACCGCGTATCCCCAACGTCACGACCGCGAAACCCACCCCCGGTACCCCTAACAAATAAAAAATGACTCGAATGCAACGTGGCTGTGACCTTTCAACAAACAAGCTCCGCGTGAACGGAGGGCCCTGAGAGTATATACGCGCCACGGCCACGCTGACTATTGGACAAAAGGTACCAAATTTTAAGGTACTAGTAAACTACTACTTTATTAAACCAAACTCCGGCTAAACAGAGGGTTTAAATCTAGTACTCCCTACCCTTTAACCCCCTATGCTAAACTCTCTAATTTGTAAACCCCTAAACCCTTCCCTCGTAGATCCTACTTTCCCTAAGTCCTAAATTGGTAGAACCTATTCACTGACTATATTCGAAATTCTCTGAAAAGCGAAAGAAAACCGTGGGCAAAACCTACAAATCCTAATTCGCGTTACTAATTTCCGAGATCTTCTGGCAGGCCTCTTTGAGACTTCTTCATCGAGGGAAACATCTATGGAAAACCCAAACGAATACGAAATAGAAAATGCAATACGTAAGATATATGGAATATTAAAACTAATTTACAGATTGTAGCATTTAAATATTTTTTACTTTGTTCGGATTCTATTTTTTTAACATAGTTAAATTATAAATTTTCCTAAACTACACGTTCACTTAGAAATGTTTAAATATTTCCTACGTTCGTTACAAAAAAGCTTCCGAAAAACTAAACAACTCTGAGAAAACTAACAGATCTTGCGAAGTACCCAAAGGAGTACTTATACTAATTAATGATTTAAAAAATTCATTATTACTTGTAAATTAAGAATTTTTATGTTGGAATTGAAATTAATGTATTTTGTTCCAATAATATTATAATACTTTGGGTGTTAACAGAAATAGTTTAAGCATTTGTCAAAACCATTGCATTTCCAAAATAAAGTGACAATTTTGAAAAAAGAAAATCGGGAACATACCCGAGAGCCTCTAATGATACAAGACATTAATTTAATAAGTTTGAAATATTAGATAAAGTAAAATATTCATATCAGAAAACTTGAGAGGCTGTATTAATTTGCAACACCAATTTAATAAGCTTTAAGTTTTAGTTAAAAATTGAATATTCGTAATTATGATTTAAATATTACATGAAACACCTAAAGTGTTGAAAGTGAAAGTGAAAACGATAAAAAGAGACTTACCGTTCGTATTAAACAATAAATGACCCAAATGATCAAGAAGTACAAAGTAATATTTTAATTAATTAGAAATTCGAAACTATTTGTGCAAAATAATATTACATTTTATTTGGGAACGACATTTGTGTTAGTACTTCTCGATCTTTGATCATAGTGTACAACAGACAAATAGCGAGCATAGTGATAAAGTAACGTAAAGAATGGTAGTCCATCGTAGAATAGAATGCCTATTCTAATATGGACAACCATTACGTTGCAGCCCTCTTCGTGACAATATGTCGGGCCTCTTCGAAGATACATCTGTAGATTTCCTTCTTCTTCGGCAAGCAGATGAGAATGAATTCGACAAAACATTTCCAGCAACTCGATAGTAAACCATAGATGTTTATACAATTAATTTAAATAAATGTAGAAGCACGAAATACACTCAATATGCAAGATATAAATTTTTATTTAAAAAATTCTTCTAATTGTACTAATAAAAATATTAATTTGCATAAACATCCACAATTTCTTTATGAATGTTCGACTATTCCCTACGTGCGTTAAAAAAAAGCTTCCGGACTAAACAACTTCGAAAGAACAACAGATCGAATAAAGAATCCAAAGAAGCACTAATTAATAAATTTTTAATTTATAGATATTATTACTAAATTCAAGACTATAATATCTGAATGAAAATTTTCGAAGTAAATTAAATCTCCTGAATTGCTTACTTGTAAATTTGTATAAAAAATATGTATTTAAATTGAAGATTCAAACATTTACTTAATTTTGAGCTGACAAAAAACAATATTTTGAATTTAAAGTGGAGTTTGTATCATGAATAATTTGCTAGCCTATTACATGTAGGGGCCGCCGTTCAAGCATTCGAAGTTTGACACCGAGGAATAACGAATATGTACGAAGAAAATATTGCAATTCGACACCGAACGACGAAATTGAAATACCGAGTTTAAAAAATTGATATGTATAAAAATGGATGCTAAAACGGCCAGCACTACACATAATAATTGAACACAAAAATATGACTAACCTTCCGTCTTCATGTGTGCTAAATATCCCAGCGAAAAATGTAATTAGTAACATAGCTAACGATCTAAGACTTTTTTCAGAGAAGAAGACAATAAAACACAAGGAAGGGTTTTGTTTGTTTTATTCACTTTATTTATTTCACATATTTTATTTATCTTATTACGTTGAAGGAATGGGAAGGGAAAAGGTACGTATTCAGAGCTGGGTAATTCGGAAATTTATTTTAATAAAAAATAAGTAAACTGTTTCCTGTTCACTACATGAAATATATTTCCAAGCTCTGAATGAACATGTTAAAAAAACCCTCGAGTGGTAGGATTATCGAAGCGATGAATCTAAGGATTGAAAACAATGTTCAACTGTTATCGCTTCGATGCCACCTGCCAGCTCGTCGCGAAATGCTTTCTTGTTTACATTACGTAAGCAAGCCCGAACGTCCTTCGAAAGGTTTTGCGTGTAACAGATCGAAGCTTTATTACGAGATAATATGAAATTCTATTGCAGATAATAATACTGAATACAATGAAGTTGTGTAAAATTATTAAATCATATGAAATTGTGTAAAATTATTAAATCATGAAACAGTAATGGACGTAGTAAATTTATGCAAACGCGAGACACAAGAAAGCCCTGACAAATAATATATCAATGTACACGAGTAATAAAATACTCGTGGTCACTATGCTCGCAATAATAAGCAAAAATACAACCAATTCCCGTGTCGTTTCGGACCATTCGTCCTACGACATGATTGGGAACCTGAGGAACAATGAAATATGTGACTCACCGTATGGCGATTAGCATCACGCGTCTTCTATGGTCCCCATAGCCTGCATCGGGTAGATTATCAGTAGCATCAGTAGTATCCAGGATGCAGTCCTATATCCAGGTACCACCACTCGTTAATAAAAAAAAAATAAGATAACAGTCTAACACTCCCGGTCGCGAAACACTGTAGGCGAATTGAATTTGTATCGAATCGGTGATATAAAAACAAATAAAAATAAAAATCTAACACTCCCGACCGTTAATAGTGATGAATGGGCTAAATTACGCGAAACCACGAAGCTATAACCCGTAAAAACGCGTTTATGGTTGGCGATTATGCGAGACGCGTTTCGTTCGACCTGTCAAACATCCGTACGCGATGGCGTCCCACGCTGGAAAGGGTCACCTCGACCGGCGTCACGGACCAGCAGCCGGCCGCGGTTGCGCAGAACGATTCAGCGCGAATTTGAAATAAGTAAAGTTATGGCATCGTCGCTAATGTAAAATAACGATTAATAAAAATTAATTGAACGATAACGCGTATGGAATATTATATTCATTTCCTATAAATTATCTATATTTTTCCTATCTAGAAGAGTGTGTTCATAAATAATCCTACGAAATTTAGTTTTATGATTCTATTTGCTTTTCACTTCGTAACGAATTTTACAGGTTAAGTAACTTTTTACATTTAAAATAACAAATGAAGGTAATCGTGAATTTCTAATACAGAAGGATTGTGTAGAACCGAAATTGTTCATTACTTTGCGCGGAATTATAAATTATGAATAGAAATGGTAAAAGTTGAGACACATTTTCTTTTACTGATTAGAATTGACAACTTAGCTTCATTGTAAGCATTAGAATTATTTTATTAATAGAAATGTATTTTTCCAATCTTAAGCTTCTCACGATTTTACTAAAATCATGATCATAATAGAAGCAGAGGTGTATAACGTTTTAGATTAACCAACAAATAACCAACCATCATTATTTAAATATTAAAAGTATATATCCTTTAATCAATAAAATTTTACAGAATATTTTTCTTATTTACTAACGAAATATTAAAGATATTACATGAACTGTAGTATATAGGTTCGATAGTTTAAAAACTATCAAAACTTCAAATAATTTAATTGCAATATATTGAATACAAGGAAATTTAGATGTGCCTCTGTTTAGTGTTAAAAATCGTTTACATTTACAAAATTAAAAATAATTAAATAATACCGGACAATGGGAACTGCAAAAATTAAACACGAATAATTTATTAAATTTTAATTGTTCGTGCAATAAATTATTACAGTATCTAGTGACCGGCATTGTTTAATTAATTGTTAGTTTACAAATATAGCCAATTTTTAACGTAAAATAGTTATTCCTAAATTCTTTTTGTGCTCAACGAAGTGCCACTAAATTATTTATGTTTCTGTGATTTTTAAACATTTTGTAACTATTTTCAATGCTAATGTAAGACTTTTTAATATTTCATTAAACTTCTAATAGCAAATGAAAAATATTCTACGAAATTTATTTCTTTATTCATTAAAACCTAATCGAATATTGATTGAAATTAATTATAACATATAACTTACTTTCCCTCCTAACTTTTAACTAACAATTGTTAACTTAATCCTTTAACAATTACTTCATTAACATTCTGGTTCATACATTGTTTTTTATTTAATATATATTCATAAATAAATAGTTTACAATGAGTCTGTAAATCTTTGCACGAATTTCGTTTGCGTGATTTCGTTTCGTAACCGTCATGAATGGTTTATTAAATAACTGCAAGCATTAAGAACAATTCTACGATATATTGTTTCTGCGATAAAGAAATTGTTATGGACTATTTATTATAAAAATAAGTTTATCACAAGCTTAAACTTCTATTATATAATTAATCGTATTATTATTACTTGAGGCAACGCGAGCTCTGTTTTGAACTTCGATCATTATCGATTTATCTTCTTCTTTACCGGTTTTTCTCGAAATCACCATAAAATTTCTTTTCTCCTCCTTCAGGTACAGCGATTTCGTGATTCGTTTTGTGCACCGGTCTACGACTTCCCATTTTTTTCGCGTCGTAACTTGTTTTTTTCGGGAGCAAAAAAGAACGGAGACAAATTATATTACAATTTCCGGTCCCGTGTACCAGCGTAGTATTTCCACAAACTTCCTGCAGTAAATATCTCGAAATATGCGGATGCATCTTACAGGATGTCTCAGATAAAGCATACCTTACAGCATTTACGGGAAAAATAGAATTTTATATGCAATAACTCACGAAATTGATTAATTACTTTCTTTATCGCACCTGTTACTCAATCAAGATTTAGCAGCTTGGTCTCAGGATTTGGTCTCAAAAACAGACCTTCCAGCGATACATGGACGTAGTTCTCCGAGGTCTAAACTCCGCTTTTTGTTATGTAGACGATATTTTTATTGCCTCCGCTAAGGAAACGGAGCACAAAGAGCATCTTCGGCAAGTCTTACAGCATTTAAAGAAGCACATATATATACACGTACATAGACATACGGTTAAGCATTAGTAACTTATAGTGGCATACAATAATTACACAATTTATCTTTTTGCAATATATAAAATCATTTTTAAATTTCCCGCATATCTGAAACATTTTAATAACGTTAATAGTGCCATCTCTCCAAAAGGTGTCCAAACTGTTGACAAACATTTATCGACAAGTAAACAAAAGTGGTAACTGACTTTGATGAGGCCTGCCATCTATCAAAGAAACTTACAAACAACTCGCACATTTTTACCAACAATAAAAAGAGACTGAGAAGAAAGACATAGCTGCTCCACCTATATGGTAAATAAACGAACTACTTTGTTAACAGTTTGAACCGTTCTTTAATAGATGGAGCCGCAAACTAAAGTTACTTAATTTATGCGCGAAAATTTAAAATCATTTTCTTCGTTTACCTTTTTACTTAATTCTTATTTCTCCAAAGTCTCACTTGCTTTTCACTGATATGATTAATTTCTAGTTACGAAGATCTTTACCTTTAATTTAAGCCGTCAATCATCTAAATAGCTTGTCATTAAGTTGAAAAATTTTAATATTTTTACTAGGTTGTAAGTGACAGGTAGATGAAAATTAGTACCACCCACTCACCGTTAGATGGTTATAGTGTTTTAGTGTCCACAAAATCGATCAAATCTACAGTTTGCAAAAATATATATTTGCAGCGTTTATTCAGGAATTCTTAGGTGTGTACCTTCTTTTTTAGGTCTCATATTTTCTATTTATGTGGATTTTGTTACGATTCAGTTCATTTAAACGAATTTCTTAAATTTACCTACTTACCGTATGCAGTGTGTAAACCTAAATGTGGACCGAAATAAAACGGCTGAGTCTATGATGAATCTTTCAATGGGCAATAAATCCATGTAATAGACGTGATATTTAAAATGTATTACTATACTACATTTTCAACAGACAAACAATAAATTAATTGAAATTTTATGATGCAGCATAAAGAAATTTCATTAAAATATTATGTAGGTACTAATTTCTTTTGCAGGACCTTTCATTTTTGTCCTGAATTGGTATTGTCTTGGCGAATATTACATTTTATACAATTATGGTGGGGCCTCCTATATTAAACACAAACTAAGCATAAACATTAAATATTCTACATTAAATATCACCCACGATTACTTTTGAGTATTATTTTAAATATAAAAAAGTACTTGTAAAATTCATTATGAAATAACAAGCAAATAGAATTACAGAGCTAATTACAGGTTCGTTTATCAGCACACGTTTTTAAATAGGAAAATTATAATTAATTCATAAGAAATGAATGTAATATTTTATACGGATTAATTATTAATCAATTTTTATTAATCATCAGTTTATATTAGCAACGAAACCGTGACTTTAGTGCTGAAGTTCACGGGACGTTTCTCAGAATTTCTGGGGCGCAGAATTTTCGAATTGCAACCGGACTTTGCTTCGAAAATCAAGATTTTGTATCAGGAAAACATAACTACCGAGGAGGTGGTACTGAATATTTTTCTCGGAATCTTTCTACAAATTTGGTTACTTTTTTTATTTTCTCGCGTTTTTTACTGGTTTTATAGATCCTTTTTTTTTAATTTTTGCAGGATATTGTTTATTATTATCTTAGATAAGATGAGAGAGGGAATAAATGATAAAGCACTGTAATACAGTTAAATTAATCTAATTTATTATGATTTTTGTAAAATACATTGTATAAAATAATTTTACAATAAATAATCTGATTTTGTAGTATGTGTGTAATTTTTTCCGGAGATTTCCGGTGCTGGGAGTTGTTCCGTTGTTCATTTCCAGGTCCAAACGAGTTCTGTAAGAATACGTGTTTTTATATTGAATATTAACCGTTCAAATGTGTGATCAAATTTATAAATCGAAAACCAATAGTTGCAACAATTACTACGAGTTTCAAAATATCACGGCGCAAACTTTTAAGATACTAAATTACTCCCGAAAAGTATCTTTTGCGATTTGAAAATTATGTTATTAGAAAATTATCTGTGAAGGTATGCGACGCATATAAAAGTGTGCATATTTCAATCAAACAGTTTATTGGATAACACGATAATACAACTTAATGTTCTCTACATGTTGAATAATAGGACTGTACAACCACGCTATACTTTATCTTTATTTGAAAATTATTAAATGTCCAACAAATTGCAGATTAGAAGTTTTATTCAAAATTAATTGAACCATAAATTTCTTGCGCAGTTCTTAGCTTGGTATGGTTTCCCACTGATTCCATTCAATAAGTAATTAGTGGAAAACTATACCAATTACCAGGTCTCACCACGAGGAGGTGACTGCGCTTCAAGACCCGCCCCATCTCGATCTAGATGTTTCAGAATGTAGGATTCTAGGAAACACTAGATTGAGCTGTGGACCCGACTGATTCTACGAAACGGGTCGGGCACTGGATGGAGTCCCATAAAGGGATCCAGTGCCCACGGTGGAACCCCGAGTCGGCAGTGCGGTCGGTGAGAGGGCCCGATACCGTAGTGAAACAGCGGATCCTTGGATGCCCGAGGAACCGCAGCTAATATAGCTACGGAACCTAAGATACTCAAGGATCATGATTCATTACGGTACTTGAGAAAAGGAACCCGGGCCCGATTGTGATTCTGCCATCACACAGTGACAAGCAGGTCACGTGGCAGGTCATGGTAGGAATCAAAACATGATCAGGGGATTTTAAAACGAGTTTTTCCGCGACAAAAATTTTTTTAAAATTCCTTTTTCATTACTACAGTATCCTTATATACCGAAAAATAAGAATAATAGGAGATCAAGATCTCGTGCGGCACGCGTCGCAGGCTTGCTTTCTACATTTGTTGGACTTCAACGCTTCACGAGCGAGAGAGAAAGACTTTCATTTGTTTGCCTCTCGTTTTAAAACGATTTAACAGTAACAACTTAAACGACTTTACAACTTAACAACTGCTACATTCTTCCTATTAGGTGTGCAAATTAATTCAGTGCCTTTGCATTTAATGCTTTGTAACTTTCATTCAAATTAAAATACCTTTCCCGACCTGTAGTGATTTGAAAGTAGCAACATTATACTCTAAGGAATATTAAAAAAATTAACGACAACTCGGCATAATTGTACCTAATAACAGTAAACAATTTGGCGTTCGACAAGGAGTATTTGAGGCACTGCATTCTTTTTGCTTTTAAACTGAAGAAAGATGCAATTTCCCGAAGTCGTCCGAGACGCTGAGCATACGTACAAGCGTCTCCTACGGTAGTCTGCGTAGTGGAAGGGGATGTTCTCAAGAACTCCCGTCCTCATTTTGGCATCACAATCCGACCATTGAAAGAACGGTCAGAGGTTGTAGCGATGGTACAATAAAATTAGTATCAGGGAGTAGGATGAGTTCTAACAAAAAAAAAAGACATGAAAAATATCCAGCAATTTTGGTTGTAAACACGATTTCTTACGAATTGAAAATTTGATGAGTTTATGGACATCGAAACGCTATAACCACCTAACGATTAAAAACTAATTTTTCTGACAGTCATTTTGTTCTTTTGCCTGTTACGATATTACCCATTCTATTCTACGTATGAACATCCCATCCTGCAAAACTCTAAGTTCTTTTCTGACGATTTATACATATTGAGCTGCCAAACAGCGTGGAGTGTTTATAGAAACTGTGGATTAGCTGCGACCGCGTACTAATGAACACATTATCACAGGCATATACGTGTTGCATATAATGTTGAAAGTTTTTGGCAAATATCTCCAAAACTAAGGTCGATCGCTCATTATGAAAAACTTGTTTCAAATGTTCTAAAATCTACAAAATGTTAGAAAACCATCACAACACGATGGAGTATAAAATGATTAACTGACTGTAGTTTTGGTTGCAAGAAAAGTTTTTCTATCGAACTAAAGCTGTTCGAATTTTTTCAGCTTTTTGCAAAAAGTTATATTCACTTTCATAATTATTTCCTGGTGTAAGAGGTTTTCCAGGGGAGTACAATTTAAGGACGTTGTCTTAAAGATTACCATAGAAAGATTGCTTTACTTTCTTCTTTAAAGTTACAACTCAAATGTTGACTTAATTTTACTCATAACTGTATATCTCTTTCTCTGTTAAATTTTAAAAATAAAGAACTATCACTAGACTATATTCTGTTCGAATGACAGAATATTTGAACACACTATTCAAATAAGGAGTGTTCGGTTAGCAATATATAATGTGGTATAAGTTACTTAAGTGAACATCTAAAAATGTAAACACAGTACAAAATTGAAAGATCTATAATTTATCTATACGTTTTTCTTATTTACGTGACTTCTGCTACACTGGTTCCGATATTTTACAATATAAGAAGCATTATTAACATAAGCATGGTTCTAATATTAAACATATTGCAAGTTGAGTCATTATTTTCTACGGTTTCGTTTAACCAGCTTAGATATAAGTCTAGCCGGCAATATATACCTGGGGAATTAGGTTGGGCACAGCCTTTTCCCCATGACACAATGCCCACTTGTGTATTATTGCACATCAGTGGTCCACCGCTGTCACCCTGAAATTTTGGTTATCGTAAGAATCGTATTAAAGGGAGCAGGTAAATTTAATCGTGTTAAATGTTACGAACTTGACAGGCATCTCGTCCACCCTCTAGTAAACCTGCGCACAAATTTACCTTAGGATCTGCTCCTTCAACCGGGCATTTTTCCGGCGGAATTAATGGGATATGCGCATGACGAAGGTAAGTACCGCTTCCTAGCTAAATAAAATCATTTTCCTACATTAAAACATTTATCGTTCCTTACCGATTTGAGGAAATTTGTATCCAGTGGATATACTATAGGAAAATTCTACTTTCAACAACTTTAGTAGAGTGGATGGTAGGGTTCAGGTGTAAATAAAATAAAAGTGAGGTGATTAGAGTATTAATAAATGTATATATTTAAAACGATTTAACAGTAACAACTTAAACGACTTTATAACTGAGTAACTGCTACATTCTTTCTATTAGGTGTGCAAATTAATTCGGTGCTTTTGTATTTAATGCTTTGTAACTTTCATTCAAATTAAAATACCTTTCCCGACCTGTAGTGATTTGAAAGTAGCAACGTTATATTCTAAGGAACATTAAAAAAATTAATGACAATTCGGCATAATTTCACCTAATAGCAGTAAACAATATGGCATTCGGCAAGTAGCATTTGAGGCTCTGCATTCTTTTTGCTTTTGAACTGAAGAAAAATGCATCTGAAGCTAAAGAAATAGTTTGTTCCGCTTTGGGTAATGACGGTGTGACATTAATAAAATATGCAAAAGGTGATATAAAACATTTCGAAATGTAGATTTTGTTTTATTGGATAAGCCAGAACAGGCAAGAAAGTGTAAGAAAACTTTCGAAAAACGTTTGAAAAAATTAAATAAGAGCTTGTGTTGCAACCGGGCGTTACCCAGCAATGCTTATCGTAACGTTTACTTCAATTAAAAAAAAAATCAAAACTTGGGAAGATGGGTTCCGTGCGAAAAAGGCTCTGAATTAATTTGCATACCTAATACATTCACAGTCAAAGAGTTTCTGCCACACGCTCGCATTTTCCCCATCATATCTTCTTCAAAACACTCGTTTCCTTTCTTTCTAATTGTCAACCTTTCTCACTCGGTGCATTCGGTCACGTTCACCAAAAATTCCTCAGTCACTCAGTTTTCTCAAGTGCTCATTTTTCACGCCTTAGAAACACTCGAATCCAAACATTCTACGTTCACACGACTATCGCCCAACTTAAGCACTCTTCAGATTTTCTGAGACTTGCATCCACAGTATTATTATTTATTATTATTAGTTTTATTATGTATTATTATTAGTATTATTATTTATTATTATTAGTACTATCGCATTTCTACAATACTTATATTGGAAAAATCGTGACTGCATCTCTAAAATTAATGATAAAACATAAACTTAACATCTCAAGAGTCTTTGTATTATACGAACTACAGTAGTAAATTTAGAAGAAAGAACAATGATTATCATGCTACACGATTTAGGTATTCAGTAAACGTTTCAAATTCAATATACATTTTATCACTTCTTCTTAGAAAGCGGTTACATAACCGTTTGCGAATTCATAAATTATTCTTAGAATCCTTTAGTAGGTTTACCTAAAGGTACAAGCTAGGCTTTACGTAATATCTTATATAATTTTGATCTACAAGATGTATTACGACATTTCCAACAAACCGTGTTGTCTTCTTTCATACGATAAGTAATTAAAAAATATTCAATTCTATTAAATAGCTAATTAAGTATCATAAATTACCATAATCTTACCATAGTTGTAATATGTGGTGAATAAATATACCGTGAAGAATAAGATAGATTCCTTTATGTATATTTACATTAATCAATCTTTTTGTGCGTCTAAAATCTTCTTTAAACTAACAAATATGCTTCACGATAAATATTTAAGTCGTTTTTAAAAATATGTTCAGAGAAAGGTGAGGAGAAAGCTATAAAAAGCATGACGTATAATCAATGACAACATTAATAATTAATAATAGAATAAAAATGGAAAATAAGCTAGGAAGAAGCAAGTGAATTGGTTTTCCTTCATTTCCTGCGTTCAAGGGGTTAACTCCTCGTAACTTAACCCTTTTACTACACAGAAATAATTAATAATTATAATAATAATAATAATTACAAATAATAATAGAATAAAAATGGAAACTCAGCAAGGAAAGAGCGAATAAATTTATTTCTCCCTCATTTTTTCTGCTTAAAGGGTAATCCCTCGCAACTTAACACTTTTACTGCACAGAAATAATAAATAATAATAATAATAACAACAGATAATGATAAAATAAAAATGAAACGTGAGCAAGGAAGGAGTGAATAAATTTACGTTTCCCCCATTTCCTCCGTTTAAAGGGTTAACCCCTCATAACTTCAAACTTTTACTGCACACAACCTACATTTACTTCACAGTCATTTTTCTCCCCTACTGCACTCTGCATTCACCCTCAAAGCGCCCCTACATTTTCCACGCCCTGTACAATGCAAGCCCCGACATAGATTCTTGTCAATCAATGAAACAATTTTTGCAGATGACAGTAAATAACTGGATGCGGTTAACTACGTACGTTTGAAGTAGGATTGTGTCGACCCCAGCCAACCACGGCGCACGGTTCGGTGTACCTTTGAAAAAGGTTTGCGTCATAGCCCAGAGGAAGGGTGACATATTTCACGTACGGATTAATGCGAAAGGGATTCCGAAGCTGGACACAAAAATAAACGTGAAAATAGATAAATACATAGTTTGTTTCAAGCTGGAATTTCTTCGTTTAACGTTATTCTTTTCCGTTTTTTTTTCGTCTTTTGCCTTTTATTATTTTATACTCAATGCTCGTGCAATAAAAGAACACAAATAACGTATGAACAGTCAATAGAAGCTGTGATATCTTCACATTTTATTTTGTACTTAATGTTTATGCGATAGAAAGCACAAATAATTTTATTAAAAAAATGGAAACAGGAAACTAATAGAAGCTGTGATGCTTTTTTGGGTTGTGCGTATTATGTTTCGTTTATTTTTACGAAATATGTATAATTCTTGGAGTAGTTGTCGTTTAATTAATTAATAAAGAATATGGTGTAGTTTGATTCGAAAGACAAAAGGGAAAACTGCTTAAAAGATACTGATATTCTGAATTATTGAAGTCGATGTCCCCGTAACGGGGACATTCGCAAGTTTTGCAAAATGTCATACTTTAGAAAATGACAGAAATGAAAAATTTTGTATTTTTACGTGTTATATGTAGTATTAAATACAACAGATTCTGTGTTTTTTAATATCCATATATTGACTTTAAATCCTGTACGGAAAAGTAACTGCAAAACGCTAAATTTACTCCGACCTGCCGGTACTCCCAGGAGCGAAATCTACCGACCGCAAAGGTTTAACTTTTGTTCATAATGTTATATATAATTCAAAAAGGGTTTTAAAATTTTGTAGTAGTACTTACGTAGGACACCTTGTATGAACTAATGTAAAATATGTTTGTAGATGATCCTTTATAACAACGTGTGACTTAAAAATCACACACTTATGTATATTTTATTAATTTTATTTTATCAGAAAATGAACTCTTTTTCTTGTAAGTACACTGCAAATTTTTATGCAAATTCATATTTTTATAACTATAATTGTAACTAAAGATTTGTTTCATCCTCAAGAAGATATTATAATATATACTGTATTTGAAATATTGTGTATACTTTTGTATATTATTAATTTTTATTATATTCAAATTTCTTATAAATGCATAAAAATTCACAGTCTTCCTATAACTGAACAAAATTTTGATTGTAACAGGTTAAATGAAAAAATATACATGAAAGCTGAATGTGACAGGGAAAAAAGGGTGAGAATAAAATGGAAACCGATCGATCAATCTTTAATTTGTTGGCGATCCCAATTTCGATCATTTCCACTCTTCCGTTAATCTTTTTCCTTTTACACACTTCTCTCAGATTAATTTCCGTACAGAATTTCCATACACCACTTCAGTTCACAAGGCCACACATCTGTCCATAAAGTGAATGCAAAAAAAAGAACAACAGAAAAGCAAAACTAAACGATTGAATCATTCGGTTGGATTAGGTGTAGTCGTATCAAACGTCAATTTCATCCCTTCCGTTTTCTCTCTTTTTTTCATATATATTTCTTCCGTTTATTTTTATTTTCCACATAGAGTTTATATATACACATAATAGTCACCCTGAACAATCCAATATCGTGATGCATATTCGTGAACCTAAAGTTCGAGTGCGGCAACGTCCTGTCTATCAATTCCAACTGTATGTAACTCCAGGCTGGATAGAACACGTAAGCAGATCCGGCGATCGCATAGAATCGGCGTGGACTTTCGGCTATCCAATTGCCAGATCTGGTCCGTCTACGGCGAACGATTTGCTCAGATCAGTTCCCGATTATACTGATACTCTTTACGCGTTTCAATGTTTTCATAATTTTCGTCTGTATTTGTTTGCCGATTTGTGTTCTTTCTCTTTCTCTCTCTCTTTCAACGCACGCATCATGAGAACTTTCGTGCAGAACAATGACGACAGAGTAAATAATTTTTCGCGTAGGATCATCACGGGCGGCCATTGATTCTTTGTTTCCAAAAATGGAGAGAAAGCTGATTTCACGCGGGAAACAATAAAACGCGTCTCGAAGGTCGATGGGAAACGGATCAACCGGTTACAAAGATATGTGATTAGCGCACTTACATCGTCAGTTTTCGGTTTCTTCTCCCGTTTTTTTTTTTCGCTTTTTTGTTCGGTTTTCGGTGTTTTTGGTTGCTTTCCATTCGATTGTTAACCCTTTGCGCTCGAGAGGTGTGACTGTTAGTCGTCTAATGATGCTAACCTTAAAAATTTTCAAATTCGAAATATTTACTGAGATTCGCCTGTATTAAACATCATCTAGTTTAGTTAAGTGATGCATTGAAATTTACATATACGACTATTTAACGACTGAGTCTGACTGATAAACAAACTAACTAAAGTCTGAAAATTTGCGAAACTATCATTTGGTAACAGTCACCTCTCGAGCGCAAAGGGTTAAACGTTAATACGACCTAACGCCGCTAACCCTTTCACTGCTGTGGTCGTTAATGTTTTTAGTGTATGCTACTACGTATGCTGATCAATGTAAACAGAACAATGGAGGAAGCGAATATTTTTGGAACTTTGAATTTTTACTTTTTCAACGTTAATCCGTTAACTGTTAAAGTAAGTAGTTTAGTAGTACACAGGGTACACCAAAAAAAGATAGAATATCGTTTGATCAACAGATGACCCAGTTAACGGTTTAATCGACATTTAGGTAATCATTTCTTTCGTGTTCGTGATAGTCTGTTCGTCTGTTCATCGGCTTTGCATCGAACATCGATATTCAACTAACACCTTCTTCCTATAAACTCGTTCAAAACACAGACATTCTAATCTAGATCGCACATTCAGTAATCTAAGGATCAACGATCGTTTTAATTTAATTCAGAATTGCGATCTAATTGTAAAATTGACACGGCTACAGTCTGCGCAAAATCAATTGACTGATCAAGGCCACTTCTTCCACCACAAACAAAGAATTCACCACTTTTTACGAATTTCATTGCCTATTTTAACTGATGATAACCATATTTATTACTCATTTAAATCGTGGTAATTATTAACATTTCCATGCTGTATTACTAGAAATTTTTCAATTTTTAAACATTATAAGTATCATTACAAGTGTCAAATAATTTTAATGCATCCCTAAAAGATTGAAGAATCCCCTTATAACCCACTTTATTAGGACCTTTACGTATTTGAATATACTTTAAAACTTTACGTTCTAATAAAACTAAAAATGCAACGCTAACCAAAACGAGATAAATTTAAAATGCGCATAATTAATTTTATAAGATAGATAGCAAATAAAAATAACAATAATATATAATTACCAACAGCGCATTATCCGTAATATTCGTGACAATAAAAATAAGGTGCAGGAGCTTTCGTTTATAGCTTCCTTTAACGAGACGAAAAACGGTGTGGTAGTGGTCAGTCGTAAGTGGCCTTCAGTGGCCAGTTAATTCCGAACGAGCTATAGTAAATCACTAACATCGCCAGAATTCTGTATCTGTCGCGTTTAAAGACCTTAAAAGCAGCATACGTGTCTATGATAGCAATGAAAGCGCTACGAGCGGAAATTGCTCTATGACCGTAAAATGGTAGCATAAAAATACACGAGAGCTAGTGAATTCCACTTCTTTTTTTTTTCATCTTTTTCGGAACCGTGTTCCGTCTATCTAAAATCTTAATAAAAAAATAACTATACACGCCGTTCACCGACGTATTTCATTTCAATTAACTAACTAATCTCTACGAAATTGTTAGTACAACGAGCGCTGGAAGGAAATCGATCCTACGTTCTCGATTCTATGGCTCTGAGCAGATTGACTTCGCTATAACATGGAATTTTGTGTTACGTATCGTAATAAAAAAATGTCAAAGAAAGTGATTGTTTCGTGATTGTTAATATTTACGCATGGAACTTAACTAACTTTATTACAACCCGATGACCCTATGGAAGTTTAACATTTTTATTTTTTAAAGGAAATTATAAAGGAAGTACGTTTATCGGTTAATTATTTAGGTAGCTAAAACTGGAACTGTTTACGTTGTTCATATTGGATTGTAACATACGCGATATTTACTTATAATCTTATCTTTATCACTTATACCCGGCGAATAAAATCTATCCATTTACAGCGTGTCTCTAGATGCTACTTATAGACTTAAAGGCAATTATTATCGGTTAATTCCAGGATTCGTTCCTCACGTGATCGTGCTTCATCGTTCAGAAGTTATAATTCTGTTCATTGCGTGAGCTATTCTTTAAAAGTAGCAATTATTATCGACTAATAAACTGTAAGCAGTAACAAGTTACGAAGTTCATGGAATTTCTAAACTTACAGAACTCTTGAAACTGGCGTGCAATTTGTTCAGAAAAGATTCTCTCGGTTCAACTAGTTAAAGAACATTTTTACCGACAAATTTCAAACGTCATGAGTTGAAATTAAACCCTTTCATATGTTACAATTCAATATTGTAGACACCCGGAGTCGTCTTCTCTTCCGGCTCAAGAAAGAATATAAAATCTTTCGCTACCTACAATCCTTTCATCCCTCTCCCCTACGATCGGTAAATTCATGCAAATTAGTCCCTAAACACCCGAATACCTGCGTACAATGTTCCCCGCTGATATACGTTATGTACAACACCTGTTCGTCTTCTAAATTTATTCAAGCACCAATGGAAATTCGTCGCTTTGTCGCGAACGAGCCTATGAAACTTCTACCGAACGACACGAATCGCGGTACATATTGGTCACGAAACGTTTTCAAAAGCCAACAGGCTGACGATACTCTGCTACCATTTTAGGGCGAAGAGCTACAGAGACTGTATACATAAGTGTTCGCAGTCTTAGAACGCACCTGACCATGCAATGAGCGGCTGACAAAATGAATCTCGGTGCTACGTAAGTACCTCCGCAGGTATGACTAAAGTGTCGCCGTTGGACCGAGACCTACGAGAAATTGACATTGAAAATTCGGTTTCGTCATCAGCGAACCCCTCTATCTTACCGATACAGTTCGGACACTCACGAGGATCACTCTAATCATTTCCATTGAAATTCTCTGCTCTTACGCGTACGAACAGTATACTTGGAACTAATTTGAAGAACATCTCTTCGCTAGATTATCCGAGAAAGATATCAGATAAGATGGGAGGACATTGTGTTCGTTGGGATAAGCGAAAAGGGGTTATATTAATGTAGTGTTATAAATTAATTTTGACAAAGGTAAGCAAACATTAATGTAGGTATCTACAGTAGATCCAAAAAGTATTCGTACACTATATTACAAGGAGATTCACCTAATTCTAAAATTCTGATTTCAATGAAATTTTTATAGCAGAGCATGGAGCAAATTTTTCATTGACAGTAAATCTTATAGAGGGGGTGAAAATGACCCCTAAAGCTTCTGTGATTTTTCAAGCTCTGAACACAGGTTCCTCTGGGATTTTTTTTATGACAGAGCGATAGAGCATTAAAAACTAAGATTTTTTTATCTGAAAGGTTTTGCTTTATGCATCAATACAAAGTTATGTTTAAGAAAAGAGAAAAAAACGCTGAAATTTTAACGTTGATTTCGCTTTCTTAAAATAGTATTTAGTTGTAAAACAAGAAATTAATTCATACATATACTATTACACCCTACATACCCATAAAGTTTTATTAATATTAAAGTGAAATGAATTTACTTGTAATACAGTGTACGAATACTTTTTGGAACCACTGTATTTTTAGTAATATTAGATGATATATGCTTCTATCGTTTTTTAATTATTTTGTGCTCTCTACTGAACACAATAGGTTACACACTATGAATTCATCGCTTAAGAAAGGAATTTTTCAAGGAATTCTATCAAGAATGATGATATTAGTTTAATATTAATTCAAACCAATGCAAGTTGTTAAAAATTAAAAATTAACTCAGGTTATCTTTTTAAGTCGTTCATTCATTAAATACTAAACTTTAATATAATTCCATTTTTGTAGCTTTAAAATAACATGCGATTAGATTATTATTGCATTAGTACTGTGATTTATACAAACAATGAAAACAAAACGATATTCTTTAGCATTTGAACTACCGACGATTACAGTGTACTTATTTGCATGGAACAGATCAAATTGAAAATTACATGAAAAAATATCGAATATACAAAAAACAAATCTTTATACTTTCTACAGAAAATCATAGTAAATTTTGGAAGCTTGGTAAAGTGAATTTATAAGATTGCTATGAATAATCATCAATCCGTCATTTTGACTGCTCTGGTAGTTCTAGTGTTAAAAGAGTTGTTACGTATCCTCGATTAAAAATTATGTAACCTTTTTCCCACTTCTCTGTTACTTATTTAAATCGTCAAATCGTATTTACAGTTAGAAATATATGAAATTCTCAATTGATTCGCGTTGATAGAATTATATTTCATTTACACACTTGATAAATATTAAATACCACCGACTTATCTGACATCTTTCTCGGACCGTCCTACGCAATTCCTCCTCCCCGTCGATAAAATTCGATCAATTCCATTAATAGGACACAGTTTACGCGCTTTCTGCTACTTTCTATGAGCTCTACTATAGTAATTCACGAGGAATTGTCTTCTTCGTTCACGGTTATCGAGACACATTTAGGAAAGATCAATTGACATCGTCTCGGCGACGTTTCGCTGTCGCTATTTCATTCTCGATTCCTTGAAGATGATCAGAGTGCGGCTCGCGTATCCGTGGTTTATAATAGTGTTTAACACTAGATTTACGGACATTTCTTGTGCATCTATTTCTAACATACATATCCTAAGAAATAGGTATACATCGTACAAAATTTTAACCCCTTGCACTCCGTTGTCTCCTCACAAGGGACATTACAATTTATTAGTGATTCCAGGGAATCAACTTATCCCAGCACAACCTTTTCAGAAATTCATGCTTTTGCGAAGTTTTCTGCTAAAATGGCACGAGATATCAAATCAAAATATGGTACAGCTACCAAGATATATAAAAAAATAGTGATTTTGAGGAACCGAGAATACGTCCAAGATGACGTAGAATGCAAAGGGTTAAATTGCAGAGCTGACAGGCAAATAGATTAGGGTATACTCGTATGAGTCCATCGATGAAAGTTAACAAAAATTATTAGGAATAATAGTAATTGTTTTTGCAAATTTTGCTGATGAAGTCCGAAACCTAGTGTTAAGAAACGTCACGGGCGCATTTCACCTACGAGATACGGATAGTTTCTTATGTCAGTGATTTCTCCGCCGACTACCCTCACGGCTATTCTCCTTGTCGTGTTCATCGACCTTCCGTCGTCGCGCAGCGGAACCTCGCCTGTGGCTACAACATACGCTTGAAACGAACACATCGTCGCGAACAACAACAACAACATCTTGATCATTCGTTCAAGATCGACGCTACTGGCACGAATCTGTCGTTTTTCCCGCGACTCAGCTGCTTTTTGTTTCTCATTTGGCGATACGTATTCAGGCCGGGTTATACAGGGTGACGCGGTTTCAATGGTTTCGAGGGCTATGCAGATATTGCGTTGGTTTGTACACTCGTGTAGGAAGATTTTAATTAGTCGGTTTTCATATACTTCAAATCTTTTATCTCCTTTTTCATTGATAATTGAGACAGTAGGGTAGGGTGCTTAATTACTGTTACACTAAGCTGTTTTGTTTAAAATACCGAATAAATCTTATGAAATCGTATTAAAAAAGAATCTGTAATTAACCTTCCATGGACCGAATTTTTGTTTTAAATATAGATAAATTTATGGGACGGAGATGAAAAAAGATTTTCTAGTTTAAACAATTTTACATTATAGAACATTATATAATTAATATGTATACAACAAGTCATGAAAAAAACAAATTATTTGTTCAAATGTGAATAAATTAATATGTGACCTGAAAGTTACACGGGCCCATAGAGGATTAATATGATAGAGAAGGCAGCATTTTATTCCTTTTGCTATTCGTTTAATATAAAATGATGATTAATAAAAGTGGGAAAAGAAATAAGTAAGGCAATAAAGAAAAAATTATAATTATACATTTAAGTTATTAATATAATAAAATATAATTCCTTAGGTAATAAACATGGTAGAAGCTATAAACAATGATAATTCAACGACTTCTTTAGCTGCTTTCATTTAATATTTTTTTCAGAAAATTTGAAGCTTGCCAAAATCTTTTCTTGAAGTAAATACTTTTATTTTGAATAATAATAGAGAAAAAAAGAAGAGCTTATGATTTTAATCGATAAATGAGAAAATAATGAAATAATGTTAAAATTAATTCTTAAAGAGCCAATAATTGAATCTTCTATTCTACAGTTCTTTTTTTCAAAGGCAAAATTTTGGAATTTTGATATAAAATCCCTGGTAGCCGTATCCGTAGATACCAGATTTCTAAAACGCATGGTGCAAGCTTTTTCACCAATGGATTACCAAATTGATGTCAAGTTTTTGTGGCATACTACAATACTATAAACGTTTGGACCAAAAACACATCAAATCTTGTAATATAAGTAACATTAAACTGATTATAAAACAAGGATTGACGGAAACTACAAGATTTGGTCTATTTTGACGTCAATCACATAAAGTCTAATAACAGATATGTCAGAATCGATGCGAAATAGTTTTCACATCGAAATCTGCCGAGACTGAACCGATATCAAATGGTTATTGGAGATTCTACATGATTTATCGATTGTGTAGTTTTAATTTAAAAAAATAAAAATTTGGTATCAAATTCTAGAATTTCGTAAATTTACACGTTACCTCATCGTAGGTATTTAAGATTCTCTTAATAATAGATACGAAATGAAAGTATAGATTTTTTCAACCTCTATACAGTATATCCTCAGTGTCATCAGGATGGATTAAAATTGTATCAGAAGTATTTTACCGAGCTTAAAATCGATAGCAAATGAAACTATCAGGTATCTGCGAAAGTTTTTTGAGAAAGATGGTTTCTTTGTCGGAGATAAATCGAAATCAAATTTCCTATAATATGTTGTCAGAATAATGTAACAATAGCGGTATAATTAAAAGATTGTGTATAAATTTACTGCGTTAAATAAAGTTCTATTTGAAAGAAGTTTAAATCATAAAAGTTTGTTATAAATCCTGAACTTTTTCCACCGCTTACTGATATATCAATCGACACGTTATAATACATCGCAATGATAGTCATCGCAAATTAGTGTAGTTTACAAGAAACGTTTAAGTCCAATAATAATCGGCGTTTCACGAGTGAAAAATGGAATCTGCATTTCGCATGAAAAAAAAAGTGAGCAATTCGGAATACGATCGCAATGCTTTGCATAGTCCCTCGAAACCATTCGAGCTATGCCACACGACCGAATTCCGGTTCCGTATCCATGTATGTACACCGAATTCCAGAGACTTTATCGAAGTCAAGCTCTGTTTCTGGCGGCTCACACGGTACGTACACATAGTGGGCGAGCTGGGTCGCGTTCGTCAGCGTATCCATTGTATCGGCATTGTGTCGTGGCTATTATCGCGCGCCTCTCGAGAACAGGGACAATCGAGTAGCCGTGAGGCTTCGAAAGATTAACTCTTTACGTGTAATTATAACACTACGATATGTTGCACGATACGTCGAAGGTATCACCTACTAAAGAACCCTTACCATTATGTCTCTCCCTATCTCTCTCTCTCCCTCACCCACGCACATTTTCTCGCCCTTGACAATTTCTCTCTCGCACCATACCACTCGATTCTTCTTCTATAGAGAACGCGTTAAACCGAAAGCAAAGAAGAGCGGAGAAAAAGGGAACGGAAGCGTTTTAGAATCGTGCACACGTGGGAGGTCCCGGAAAACCGTCGTATACACAATTTTATCGATCGACCGTGTGCAGGAGCCGAGTGCGTAGGCACAAGGAAATTCTATAATTACACCGTGTTGTTTTTCTGCCCACGATAGACACGGTTTTACAGGCGTGCACAGAGCGCGTGCCTCGCGACAACAAAGTACAAGCCAGGCCTCACCCCCTTTTAACGGGGTATGCAACTTTTTCTCTTTTTCTTTCGCTCTTTTTCCTTTTCGTTAAAAATAGGGCTCATCGCTGTGACCAGCAACGAACGAGTTATAGTATTTTCCTAAGGGACAGACCTACGTGTGCGCACGCTTTACCAACCCTCGCAATATCAGGCCTCTTTTTTTTTTACTGCAGGAAGGGTGGTGCTTTATGTTCATCGAATAAAACGGCAGGATGATTTACGAAAACTTTTAAATTAGATAAGTCTAAAATACTGAAAATCAGTTGGGAGCTTTTTTTTAAATAGTAAAATTTATGGTAGGCATAAAGTACACTATCTCTTTGGTATTGCAAGGGATGATGAGATCGAGTGGTTGATTTCATTGTGCAGTAAAATCGTATGAATATTAAAAGAGAGGGTTTAAAAAATTAAAGTTAAATATCCGCCACATTCGTTTATTTCGGATCGTTTTATTTCAATCCATTGATGTTTTGCAATTTTTATTTATTGCTCATAACTGTCAATTACAGTTGTGACTTATACCGACAGCTTGATAGCACTGCCAGTGTTAATTGTAAGATAATGAATTCTGGTATATAAAAACGTTCGTCAAAAATAGAAAATACAAGAAGTGCTGCTGTAAACGATGATATTTCTGATGAACTGTCTCATCATGCGAACATGATCATCATGATTACAAATATTATATTGTGTAAATTGACCAAAAATATAATTTTAGTCTCTGTTATGCTTATCAACGTACAATATAAAATAAATAAGTTAACAATTAATAGTAAACAGTATATCGCGTTCCTCAATTTTCCTATGCATACAATTTTAATGCACAATACACCTAAATACTTTAAATTGTTTATAAAACGTCTATTTAAGGATAAGCTCGCTTCGAAAAAAGAAGAAGACGCTGTACAGGAGTTCGTCTTGATGATACTATCGTTACATCGACGATGACAATACACAATACATATAAACATCTGAGATCTCTGTGTTTCGTAGGAAACACGAGGAACGAGCGACAAAATTTGTGAAACGAATAATCGTACGATAAACGAAGAACATCGTTAGTTATAATGAATTATATCATTATGCCGATAACAAGGTACAACAGTCTTAATTTGTGATTTGTCAATAGGGTGCCATTCTCGGACTATACTTTGCGTTTCATAGCAAACATACATATACGTATAACTCTTCTTTATATATAAATATCTGAGACACTTGAAAACGAAACGTTCACATGCACACATGTACGAAGCTCGTATGTATCATACTTATATAACTTATTAGAATATTTCTTTATACGACAATATATATATGTATATGAAATATATAGATAATTCTTCGTTTTTACTTAAATTAGCTTTACAACGAATACTTAGACTGTACAGGGTGGTTTTTTCGTTTGAGATCCAATGTCTGATCGGATATTGTTGTGACATCAAACATGATACCGTCTGACATCAAAATCGTTCTTATTTTTCGCAACTTTATTCTCAATTACACACGCGTAGAGCAACGAAGACATTTCAATTGAAATGATCACCCTGCATTAGAATTAGGAATGTAAAAACGTTAAATAATCGATCACAATGTTCATCTTTGGTTATGCGTAACAACAACAACAACAACAAAGCAGTAACTATAATAGAAAGTGATAATTACACGTTACAATAAGTTACAACTTAAGAGGAAAGATCGAAGTAAGTACTTAAACAACGAATGGTAAAATTAAAAGTCTGTACATACATACATGTATCTCAAAAGAAATTGTACACGATTATACTCGAGCGTCCACAATTGTTTCTAAAACAACTTTTGTACGATTACGCTTCTTAATTTCGAACAAGAAATTCGACTTACGAATTGACATTCATTACACCGTTACCGATCATTATAATACACCGATCGAACGAACAACTCTGTCCATTGAAACGCTCGTGGACCCTTCGAGGTCTCGAACGTCGCAACAATCACCGTAAAGCGTGATAATTTCTCTAAACTATAGGTAAAACAGAACTTCATATAATATATTATATACTCTCGCGGATACGATCAATTTCCTACGATGATTGGATGTGAACGAACAAATCATTTTATATAGTGGAACCCCGTTTATACGAATCTTGTTTATGGAAACGAAATTTTAGCAGGGCTCGATCAACTAAACTCAAGTTAAACCTCTATTGTGCCAACTATCGTTAAACAAGGGATCACAGGTTTATGCAGTAGAACGTCGATTATCCGAATTTTGGTTATTTAATTATCCGAATTTCAATTACTTAAACTGTGCATCTTTTGTGACGTACATCCTAAATGTTTCAAACGATTAAATTTAGTATTTGAAAGAGAAACTGAAAATTGATAAAATATCAAAAAATAATAAATGTTGTATAAACGTTGCGCAATTTAGTCATATCTAAATACATTTAATTTATTTTTTTACATTGCATTTCTCTCATTAGATAAACTATTTCGCGTAATAAAACATTCATATTTGAACACTGTTTAATTTTTCATTTATTTATAATATAATAAAAGATTTGGTCCTTCGAATCGATTATCCGTTCCCTAATTAATTCCACTATTGCAAAATTCGACGTTCTACTGTATAATAAAGTGGACTCGATGAGAAGTCATAAGCGGTGGATAGAATTAAATAAGTAGGTCTTATTATAGGAACGATTTAGTTATTTGTCTCTCGAGAGATTCATATGAACGGAGTTCTATTGTAGTATTTATATCGATACAGCTTCAACGTCGTTAAAGATTCTGAAACCAAGAACGTGAATATACTACATACAGTGATTCTGAACGATAGTAAACGGGTTAATCTTGAGGTCGACGTTACGAACATTAGTAGTAGAAGAAGAAGAAGAAGAAGAAGAAGAAGAAAAATGCGCCCGTGTGTACGTGTGTGTGCCACTCATTTTTTTTGTCTTTTATTTTTAGAAAAAATCACTGTTAACCGGCGAATCACTAATCACTACGTTATCTTTTTCTTTCCTCCCGAAAATTGCTGTTCCCTTCGCCGTCGTTTCGATGGCCACGAACTCTCCTGCGAGCGGGAACGGCCAGAGAACGAACGAACGAAGGTTCTCCCCCGGGATTCGATAATATTTCCCACGAAATAGATAACGATCGATACAAGCGACAATCGAAAATAGTTGCACGAAGAAGCCGCGTCTATATGAGTTTATAAAATTTTTGCAAGACAATAAAACCGCTGCCCCCGTGTATTTCGGTATAATCAAGGAAGACATTGTGATTGTTCGTTCTTTAATATATATTTATATATATATATAAGATATGTATATAATATATATTCCCCCCGACCCTCAAGTTCTCCCTTCCTTTTCCGCCTGCGTTTTCAACTCTTCGTTTACGTATATTACACGTTACTCTTTTTTTTTCTTTTTCATTTGCTCAACCATTTTTTTCCTCTGTTTTCTCTTTTCTTCTTCTTTGCTTAGTTTTGTTTCGTTTAATTATCCTATAGCAATTGACTTTTATTAAGGAATGATCTTGTGCATCGCGCACAGTATGCACAGTAACGTAGCCAGGGGCCACCCCCGCGCGACATTCGGTGCTGAGGACTCGGCGATCGGCGCGGGTATAATTTGTACTGGAACAACGAACAACAAACAGAGGTCACTTTAGAGATCCACGGTGTCACAGGAATCGATGAAAATGCCGGTAATCGATCGCGAAATTCAGTATCGGAAGCAAGGTTGTATGTAATTAACGCGATTGAGGTGAATTGCAAATTTTTAGTTTTTCTTGATTGAAGATAGAGGAAAAATTACGATAGCAACTGAATACATATGCTACGAAAAGTATACCTACTCAATTTGCCGAATTGTGCCATTTTTAACTATTTACTTTGAATAAACATTATAGAACAGGAAAATTTTGCATCAATCTAATGATTAACACGTTGCCGCACATTTTTAAATTGACGATCACCCTCAGAAACATATTTTTTTCCGATTGTTTATGACTGCCAGATGAAATCGAGCGTAAGTTGTATGTTTCGAAATGAAAATTATCACATTTGGCCACAGTTTTTCCCAAAAAACTTTCGACGGTTATATGGCATTTGCTTTATTAATTCAAAATTATTCCTATGAATAAAAGTGAGCTAATAGGTGTAAACTTATTACAAGAAAATCAGTTTGAAACAAAATTATCATTTGTAAGTTATTTTGCTTATAAAATAGTATAATAATAAACGCATAAAAGAACAATTAATACGCTGTCTGGCATGCTATAACATTTTTTCTAGATGTGTTACTCAATAATTAACAAGTGTATGTGTTAGTACACTTCGTACTAACGCTGTTCTTTTTTTTATTGATTAAAATATGCACGACGGCTATGGCCGTCATTTGCCTACATATCGCCAAAGATCGGACGGCTATAGACGTCATTTGCGGCAACGCGTTAATACGTGCTGATCAATATTGATCAAAATTGAATTTTTAGTAGATAAAATAAAATAATGTTAAATAGTTTTATCAATAGGAAATTGATTGACTTATTTAAATGGATTTGTTTGATTTTGAATTCGTTTATAGTGTTATACCAACAAGCACAAAATACAAAATGTTTTCCGTTTTTATATTTATGTATTGTACGTGTCCTTCAATATTATTGAACTTAATATTTAATTCTAGCTTTATCGTGAACTTATAAAATTATTTCTTTGCTTCACTTCAACCTAATCTTAATACGCCTTCGTCTTTCAGATTTGACAGTTTCTTCCTCTTTTCAATCGTTTCATTTTAAAGTATTCTCTCGTTAGAAAATTCTTATTCTTAAAAAATATAAAAGTCAGAGTATCATAAAAAATAAATTGATCACATTTCTTCTCTATAGTCTTCATGATTTTTGATTTTTGCTTGATTTTTAAGTGATTTTTAAGACTTATAAATATATATAACTGGACACATAATGTTTGAAAACCTAATAAATTAATTCAACAGTTACTGAACTCAAAAAATTTTGCGTTTTCGTTTCACGGGATTTTACTATATTTTAAATTCTACAACTAGTACGAAGCACTTCGTATTTAGGAGCTGAATGAAAGTTTAATGAAGATAATATGGGTTAGGTTAACGTGATTATACTCTAATGGAAGTCGATCCAAATGAGGCAACTCTGTCAGATCGATATTTCTATGAAATTAGACGTATGTACACGGAATTAGGAAACAGGTAAGTACGAATTTCGCGATTACAGTTCCTAACTGGACATTTTTTCTCACGGTGCAATGGCGTTTCAAACGGGTTAATTAGAACGCCTACTTTTGAGGCTATACATCTCATTCATTAGTTTGCCTTACATGCGGCATGAAAAAGAAGTTTCAGATGAAAATTCTCTGACTCTACCGTCATACAGCAGAAAAATGCTTTTTAATAAACAAAAAAAGAAGAAAATGGACAAAAAATGCATCGTACGTGGCATAGGATATCATTGATAACTCGTTTGTTCATTAATATTGGATGGATGAGAAGTTTATTTAATTTTCTTCTTCGTTAACTCCTAACTGATAAGGTGATACATTTGACAGACGTCAGCAATTGTTGCCTTCGTTGTAATTTAGAAAATATTAAGAACTATTTTTAATTTTTTGCTACAAAATGCAATTTATTTATGTATGAAGTGACGGAAAAAGTTTGTGCGGATTTGTACTAATAAATTCAAACGATTTCAACTTGTTTCAAATATAAATTTTACTTATCAGAGTAAAAGATGGACAGAATCGTTCAGTGAGACCATTATCGCTATATTCTGACAAGATATTATAGGAAACCGTACAAACTTTTTCCGATACCTAATACTTCCTCAATAAAACAAGTATAACTTACGATGCCAAGATTTTATATTTTTTTTCCGATTATCTGTAAATATTTCAAGAATTTTATAGAGTCCTGTGGACCTCATGATATTGTGTACGTGAAAAAATGGCCACCTTATCAGTTATGGATGAAAAATAAACAAAATACCTTTTTATTCAAAAATAGAAAAATATTCTGGCTATATAATTTATAAAACTTTTCATATAGATTTTCATATAGATTGTACGGCAGCAACAGAATGATTACAGAATGACTTTGTAGAAATATCAATTATTGTAGAAAAAGAGCATTTTTGAATGTTGTAGCATTATCTACATAATAGTGACCGAAATCTACGTTGACCTAATATATTGATTCCTATCCGAGAAAGGAATTTCCATTTGAAAAGCAAATCCCAATTCAAAACGGCCAAGTTGAAATCATAAAACACGGGATAGCTAAAGGGTTAGGTGATTCATGCTTGCATTTCGATAGAATCTATTCAGCTATCGTTTCCGTATTAAAAAAAAGGTGTTGCAAATAAATAGGCCACCTATGGTTCGAATAAAATTTGAAAATCTGACTGAGAAATCCTCTAAATATGAGTTATTGATACGATATATATATATATATATATATATATATATCAATAAAATATGATATACGAAAACAATATTTATGGGTTTAGACAAAAATATCATTAAAAAAAATAATACTTTGAGACGATAATTTTGAATAACTGTCAATTAAACCGTGTGAATTTATTTTCATTCGCACCTTGAAAAACGATCCGTTTAAAAATTAGTCGTTGTTAATTACCAGTGAAAATTAATTGTCGCGATTATTTAAAGTAAATACGGATTTAATTCGATTTCACGATTTTTGCAGCGCAAAACTTTTTCAGAATTACCGCCGGATATTTATTAAATTAATTAACGCGTTGCACAAATTCGATAAAAGTAAAATTTCCATAACTATCGCGAAACTGAATGTTCGCCGACTGAATGTACAATTTTTTATCGCACTCGTGATATTTGCGATTTAAATTTGAGACTTTAAGGATTGAGACGAATAATTACCCGAAACCGTTTCCTTCCTGACGTCAGTGTAGATGTCTTGCAGGGGATAAATTGGAATGGTTGAATGACAGCTGATCTCCAAGTATCCGTTTTCCCCTGCGTGCAACGCGGACACCTCTATCGTTAGTTTCGCAGTGGCGGACATCAGCTGTTTCTTGTGATGCGTGTGCGGATAGTAGTTTACCAGTCTGATATCCACCTAGTGTAACATACACAGAAAATCGTGACAATGGATTGGAATTTCGGCCGAACAATTCATATCGTTTTCAACAATCACATATGTAGCAATAGTTTGGTGGACGATTGTAACGTGCATGCTGAACATCAAGAATTGAAAGCTTTAGTACTTAACCGATTTGCATCATATGGAAATATGAAAAAAGGCCCATAACATCGAAAAAATTTTATTTTATATTTAGGTGTAAAATTGTATAAAAGTAAATACGCCTACAGTCGTTTTAACCCTTTTAGTGCCGAACGACGACATATCGTTGCGTATGCGATGGCGATTAACTATTCGGATCACGAGAGAACTCTATCTCAAAATAAATTTATAAAACGTTATAAATGTCTTCCTATATTTCGTAATATGCTTCTTTTTGAATTTTGTAAATATCATTCTTATTTCCGTTTGTATTAAGTTTTTCCTAAACTTTAGCAAATTCGTCAAATTGGTTCGGTATTTCTCTTGGCGCTAAAAGGATTAATTGTAATCTTTCCTTCGAAGCTTTCTAAGGTGCCATCACATTACGAATAAATTTAATGACTAACAAATTTCAGTATGTGCACAGCACCGGCGATAGTGGTTGCACAGATAACAAAGAGAAGTAAAAGTGTAACAATTATCAGCATCGGTGCTTGTCTCTGTGATCTTATACTGTTAAGAAGGGTGTTATTTTATTATTTAAATATTTTGATTCAATGCCAAGGAAAGTTGAGCGTATATATACGCTTATGATGCAAATGGATTAAAAAAAGAACTTATGATATGTATTTATGGCTATTTTTAGATTGAAATGTATGCCACTTAGTGCAATGTAAATATAAGATAAAAATCATAACATATTTGTATATAGAATAATTTAAGGTAATATTTAAGGTAATGTATAATTACAGGTTTTTATATCGAAGTCTCCGATTAATATCAATGCAAACGTAATTCGAGTTGTATCTGTTTTGAAATTTAGTGTTTCTAAATAAATTATTTGCAATTATAAATTAAGAGCAGAATAGAGTTCTATAAAAAGGTTACATTGTGAAATATCGGTGCATATCAATAAACAATCAGTAACATCCTGATGTTAATTTATAGTTTCTTATAATAAAATTTAGCGAGTGTTCATATTTAATCCTTTTTAATTTTAATAAACTTCGTAAATTTATATTCTAAAACCCCATTCTTTTAATTATTTTACTCTCATGGGTTGATACTATTACATTTGATTGACGTATATATTTATATTATAAATCTGATATTAAATAATAACATGGAACGAGAGAAACCTTTGGCTGATAGACACTCATACCGCTCATAAAATTTGTATCGAATTAACCGTTTGAGTGCTAAGAAATTATCTTGTATATATGCTAAAAGTGCAGGATGAAATGCGTAGTTATTTTTTTTTGGAAAATAATAAAAACAGCAATAATTAACTGTAATTGTTAAATAAAAAGTAATTTTTAGCAAATAAAAATTTTTAGATTTATCTCTTCATATTATAGTCATTTTCAGATAAAGTAGAATTTGACATGGTGAGTTTTGTAATTATCAGTGTAACACTTATCTTAAAAAAATGAAAATAATTTTTAATTTTTATATTATCAAGGACCATAATTGAATGATGATCGCGCTTCTCCGCATTTTTGGCAAGACATAAAAGAAGCGCGACAGCAAACGGTTAAACAATTTATTGCACAAATGCACAAGGAAACGTTGTCAGTTAGATAACATAATATACACCCCTTTCACCCTATATTATGGATTATCACTTATTACAAACGTTACACGGATTATGTGGATAGCTAAATAAAACAACAACACTACCACACAAAAATTAATTAATTAGAACAACGCGATGAAGCTTATTTGTGGTATTTAAGATTTGCTTACCTCCTTGCCGTTTATGTACCAAGTCAAGTGAGGAACTGGATGCGCAGCCGAGGAGGTGCAATTCGCCTCCAAACTTTCGCCGACCACGTACACGCTTTTCTTGAACGTGATTTTCGGGTTTTCAGTCTGTTTTGCTGTACAATTTCATAACACTGATTAGATTACAATTGTACAATCTGAAAAACCAGGATAAAAAAGGAGTTCAGTGTCCAGAGTTTAATTAAACGTTCGTTTCTGTTTGCTTTTCAGAAATAAAACAAAGATAAAACGAAAACAACAAACCGATATATTTTGCAAATATTATCATTCCGCGAACCAACGAATTACACTTGCAAATACGTTCCTTTCGTGCTTTATAATTGAGCACCGGCTACGTATTATATGAAAATGTTACGATTTATGCCGATGCAAGTCATATAACATTTTTATGCTTGAACGTCGCATTATAATTGCAAAGGCATCGTGTTTTATCGCGTTCCCATTGCACGGTATAGACGGAGACGATTGCATAATTAGCCGATCGATCGATGAAAGGACGAACTAGAGTGATAGCGCCTTCTTTTGTCGCTTGATTTTTCTACTTAGAGTTTTATTGAGATCGAATCTTTCTTCTTCACCTTTTCTTTTTATAGAATTTAATTAAACTGTACGCAAAAATATGATCCAGTTCAAGGGGTTTTGTCGAAATTGAGAAAAATTGGAAGGATTTAATGATCCTCAATAACATCTGCTCACATCAACTTTATCCTGTGATATATTTAACCATTTCGCCATAACAAGCAAATATAGTAGAACCCCGTTTATTCGGCTCAAACTGAATTTAAGCCAATCCGGATGAATGAAAAGTCGTTAACAATATAAATAACACAGTTTATATACTTTTACAACAATACTAATAATATAAAGCAAAGCTTGTAGGGGTCTGGTAACTTACGATCTCTACAATGTATTAGGTGTACAAGTTAATTTTAGCCTTTTTTTAGCAGGTTCAGAGTTTATTTAAATTTTTATGCCCAAAAGTTGAGTAGATGAAGCTCTGAATTTTAGTCCTTTTTTTTGGCAGGTTCAGAGTTTATTTAAATTCTTATACCCAAAAGTTAGTGAATGAAGCAATCTCCCTCACTTTCTATAACCTTTGCCCATCTTTCGGATAACGGATGCCTGATTTGAAGAAATTAGGCTGTTTCATTTCGATGAACTGATTTAAAAGTGATTGCAATTCCTCATTATTAAATTGTTGCGGTTGTCCAGGTCATTTTTTATCCTGGAAATCGAAATTTCCTTCCCGGAATCTTCGGTATCAGTATTTGCAGGTGGAATGAGATACATCATTCTCACCAAGTGCATCACAAATCATTTCTGCAGCTTTAGAGGCTTTTCTTTTTCAACTGAAGTGCGAAGAGCACACAATGACGAATGTGGTTTTTGCTGCACGCCATCGTTTAAACTGTTGTTTACCCAGGTCACGTTGACCGAATCATGCAGTTTTCTAATAATTTGGAAAGCTAGATGTCTACACTATAATACTCCAAAAATATCGTTACGATATTCAAATTGTAAATAGCCTTTATCATCACTGAAAGATGAAAGACTAAAATTAACTTGTATACCTAATATTTACAATTATAGAAGTTCTTTGATCTTTTTCTATTTATAAATTTTCCATACGTATATTTTCCACAGTTTTAAGATAAAGATTGTATTTTATGATCCGGATAAATTGGAAATTCGAATTAACGGAGTTTCACTGTTATAAGATGTAATGTGTGTAATAATTATCGTATGCTATTCACTAATTTCGTTTCAATCCAATCTGAATTTAGTGATACAAACACTGTTCAAAATCACGTTCTCCGATAGATTTATAAAATTCGGTATTTTTACAGTGTGAAGTGAACTGAATAATGTACAAGCAGATACATTAAACGCGACTGTGCAATGTTTGTTTCAATGAAAATATAAATGATTTCGACGAAATGGTTTCACAGGCTTGGTGTATAAAATTTTTAACGAATAACTGCATTCGGTTTCTTCGAACTGATTGCGAAAAATCGATTATAAAGCTTGAATTTAAATTTAAACCAAATGAAACTTTAAATTAGTCATTTAAAAATAGGTGAATGCTCAATCTGATATTTTTCCAACTGATCTGAATGCAAGTTCAGTGGATTTAAATAAAATTGTTACAAAAATAATTAAATTTTAATTTTTATATGATCTGGCGTTAATATTAGAGCAAAGTACTTTTCAAAGTGGAGCTTTAGATGCGCCTTTATGCTTTTTAGAACTTTTCTAAATTTTTTAAAACTATTTTTAGTTTATTAATAGATGAGTTTGTTTCAAAATATTAACCTCACAGTGTATCACGCTTTTTAAAGTATTACCATAATCTCAGTGATTCGAATTTGAAAGTATTAAGCACATCGTTTTATCCTTTAATAACAATCGAAATAACACTTTGTTTATTCATAAAATATTGAAGTTTTCTAGTGTACGTATGAGTTAAGTTAAAATTTTTGTGGATAGAAGTAATTAATGAATACAATATGAATTTTAAAGAGACACCTTAGAATATTGATTACGAAAACAATTAAATTATTGCGTTAGTTCTGTCCCTTTATTTCTTTTTATAAAAAACCTTGAATAATTTTCTATTCTCGAAACTAAAAAAGTATGATGTACTTAAAAATTTCGCATAATCAACAAACTAATGAAAAATTAATAAATAATGATAAATATACATTTATTCTTTAACAATGCATAAAAAACAAGGAAACAAAACAAATAGATGTATATGTTTTACATTCAAAATCGTAAATAATTTTAAAACATTATACAAATTTCTGTACCGCGTATTTTTCATTATTCTCCGTTTAACTAAAAAAATTTATTAAATTCCTTCCTTTTTTTGTTTTGGATCAATCATTATTACAATAGCGTTACCATTTTTTGAAGCTACTTAAACAATTATTCCACTTGGTATCGAAACACATCTTTTTATTGTAAAAATTAAAAATTATCAATTTATACAATTGCAATCTCTAGTTAATCTTGCGATATTACAAAAGTCAATCATTCAAAAAGTACAGTTTTGAGAAAAACGCGTTAGAAGTTTATAGTACGTAGCAATAATAATATCATTGGACATCATATCCTTCAAACAGTCGTAACTTCGCTAGTTTTAGTAGCGCTGGCATAAAACTTTGCACTTATATTCCTAAATTACATTCTTTAAGAGAATGCAAAAAGAAATTGACCTTTTCAAAGATTCACAGGTGGAATACCACCTTAATGCAATCGTTCTACACGCGTTCTTCTGTGAACAGAGCTCACGCAACAATACAGTGGCTCCAAAAAGTATTCGTACACTATGTCACAAATAAAATCGTTTAACCCTGAAATTCTGAGTCTGATAGAAGTATTTGATAAAACTTTGTGGGTATCTACATCGTAATAGTATACGTATGAATTAATCTCTTCTTTTCATCTAAATGTCATTTTAAAGGGTCTGACTTTTCTCTCATTTTTTAAAGATAACTTTGTAATGGTACTTGATGAAGCAAAATCTTTCAAATAGAAAGTGTTTAATTTTTAATAATCTATTGCCCTGTCATAAAAAAAGGCCACAGAAAAGCTTGCACTCAAAGCGTGAAAAATTGCTGAAACTTTGAGATTCGTTATCAACCCCCTTAACACTTAGCCGACCGAATGGGGAGATCTCTCATTTTTTCTTCAACAAAGCGCTGCAATTGATTCTATTTGTTTTTGTTATTAGTTAGTCTTAAACCAGTACTGTTCATAAATTCTCCAAAGTACAATTTTTAATAAATTCAACACTATCTCGGGACCAATTAATAACAAAAGTAAATAGAATGAATGGCACCGCTTTGTTAAGGAAAAAATGGGGGATCTCCCCATTCGGTCGGCTAAGTGTAAAAAAATATTTTGCCGCCAAAAAATTTGTTCCACGCAGGATACACCATGCTCTGTACACGCATAAAGTTTCATTGAAATCAGGATTTCAGAAGTAGATGAATTTTCTTATAATACAGTGTTTAGAATACTTTTTGGAGCCAGGGTACATACAAAAGCAAAATGTTAAGCGTATAACTTCGTTTACGAGGAAATGATCGTGTCGCTTACCTATAACTTTCATTTCAACGCTCTCGGAAGCCTGGCTATAAATAGGAGTCGTCATCGAGACTTGACAGGAATACGAGCCGGACGCCTCGTAACGGACGTTCTTTAATTTGATTGTCGTGCCATTTTTCAAGTACTGTAAACAAGCGGTGTGTATCGTTACTAGGCGGTTTCGAGCGATTTAACCGGTTACCTAAGACCCCTTAAATAACACGCGACCGCTGTTCCCACGGAACTCGTTCAAACCCTTCAACCATTGTGCCCCCGCCTTTATTATTGCCTCTCTTGCGTGCGGGAGCGCGCTTGAAAGGGACGTTTCCATCGATCCCCCCGGAAAATAGATCAAACGAATGTACTCCGATCGCGTGGGCGTTAGAAGGAAGAGCAAACGAAAGAAATGAAACGGAGAAGGAGGAAACGAACGAGGGGAAGGATGAATTGTCTCTTAAAGAATGGAGACACCCTATCCTGCGGGGTGCTTCAGAATAACAGCTCTATAAAAGAGGAAATGGTAGGGGAGGAGGGTGAGAACCACTTTTTTGTCCAGCAATGATACTTAAAATTTAGCAAGGTAGGTTCAACTTCCGAGTTATTCACGTTTTTTTCTTTTTCTAAATATTTTATAATTTTGGTAGAGACATCCGTGTAGAATTTTTTTAATAACAATCTCATAGTTGGTAATTTTACCGCGCGATCCATTCTTTTAACACGAATTTTAGATCAAGGCGTCTTCTAATTAATTTGGCCTTGGAATTTAAAAAAATGTGCTGTTACATAAGTGAGATAAATAAAGAATGCAGGTAGTATTCTAAAATATCACTAGAACGACCAAAGTAGGTAAAATGACCAATTGGTGATTATTCATAGCAACCTTATAAATCCACTGTGGGTAGCTTCGACAGTTTACTATGATTTTCTGCAGAAGGTATGAATAAAGATTTACTCTCTATGTATTCCGCATATTTTCATGTAATTTTCAATTTCATCTCTTCTATGCAAATAAGTATATTATAATTATTGGTCGTTCTAGTGATAATATAGAGGTCGACGACATTTAGCTATATTTTATCAAGAAAACAGCGGCTGTAAATATGTTAATACTGATAATTCCTCGTTCCAGTTTTATATCGAAGGTTTCTATTTTTAAAGCGGGGAAACTTTTTTAATGGAATAGGAGTATAATTGAATCAAGAAGATGTCTGGGGGGACGGGATATAGCAGGGTTGCCGTTTACTAGGCACATGAAACTTGCATTCGTAAACCCTTGTTAATGCATAACAAGCCAACCCCAAACATACGGCGACCCAAAAAATATTTTATAAACATCGTATGTATATATTTCAGTATTTATCTACGTATATTAAATTTTCTGTCATGTAATAGTACTCTTATTCGATCGCAGAAATTTAATATGGTATAAAAACAGAATATAAAAGCTGTTAAAAAATATGTATTTCCTAGGGCTATTGTATCGTCAATACGAAGAAAACTCTTTTTTTCTTTACATCATCTTTCATTGTACTCTGCTTTATATATTCTCAATTATAAATTACTGGATATTCGCGAATTTTAAAGAAAATACTTCTTATGATAGAAATTCAGTAGTATCTTGCAGAGCAGTATGATTTGATGTTACCTATGAAATGAATAATTAGCAAGTAGTAATTGCATTTTATAATAATGACCATACATTTTTCTTTATTTTATGTAGATTATATGGAGGTAAACACTCCCATTTATAAGCATTAGAATTCCTACTGATCTTAGAATCTGATTTAATTTTGTACTTTTTATAAGTGTTATAACATCGTATTGTCAAAAATATGTATATTCTAAAGAACATATTTTACTATTTATATAATTAATTTGCCAATTTATTGTATTCTATTTATTAAAAACGTATGACAGTTATAAATATAAAAAATATATAATAGAATTATATTTCAAAACTTTAATTTTGCGACCAAATTTCTGCATAACGTTCTCATTTATATTACACAACTTATGTGCAAATATTTTGTTATATCTTCAGGTCCTTAAAAAATGTTCCACGGTTTTTAGCTAAGACAGACACCCTATACAGGGTATCTCGGTTAACGGTGTCCACCCAAACATCTTCTTTATTTATAATTACAAAAAAATGTTTATAGCACAATTCAGAAATATGATCAGCTATTGTTCAAGCATAAAATAGAAAAATCCTAAATCGTTGGATTGAATATATATAATGGCCGCACAGTTTGACCAACATGATCATCAGATTTGACCGCATTAAACTTCTTCCTTTGGAGAAAACAAAAGAAGTTTATCAGTAAGTTACCACTCCAGAGGACATGATGAATCGCATAACCATAGTTTGTGCTACTATCTCATCAGAAGTAATCGAAATAGTATCACGATCCGTGTCAGAAAGTGTATTACTGTTGGCGAACAGCATTTCGAGCACTTAAGTTAACATAAACAGTAAGTACAAAATTCTAACATTATTTTACAATTTTATCACATTTTTGGTATTTCAGGGCTTCTACAGGTCATAACTTAATGTTTATGCTTAGTGTATTTTGTTCATCAGTTACATTCAATAAATGCTATAGCATCCACGACGATATTTGGATCGAGATTATATAAAATTAAATCAATAATAATTGGTTTTAAAAATGAATGCTATAGCATTCATGTCCGCGAAATCTTATAACCCTTTGTGCCCGACAGGTGACTGCTGATAATTAATCGATAGCACTTTTGCAAGTTTCCGAATGCAATTAGCCATGTTTAAAAATTTCAGCAGTCTTTATCTGAATTAAAAGAGTGTTAAAATAAATAAATTCTGATTTCTCTAATTCCAGTGTTTTGTACTTGGAAATCTTTGAAGACGGAGAGTCGCCTTTCGAGTGCAAAGGGTTAACTATCGCGTGTGTGCCCGAATGCATTCGAAGTTGGGCGCGAGTAAAACATTGAATTCGTAATTCTAGGGCACCCTATACGCGGAACAAGAGACGTCACGAGCAGCGGGTACCGTGTTATTTTTATTAAAGTTGCATGCTCCGGCGCCGGTTGTCTCGTCGCGATCGGTCGTCGGCTAAGGAAGCCTGTCCCGATATTGTCTTCTAATATAATACCGGCTACGTTAATACCGTGCAGCGCCCGTTTCAATTTCCTCCAGCGACGCGTTCGCGGCCGGGTCTGAATGAAAAGCGATGTTTTATTTAATTCCAGGTCACGGAAACGCCTACGCGTGGACCAGCGGAGGTGAACAATTTTTGTTTCGCGACGTTCCTTCTGGCCAACGGACACACTCGTGTTCACGTGCACGTGTGTGTGCGAGGGTGCGAGACGAGGGCATGTTTTCCGTGGAGAAGCCACGGAAAATGAAGTAATATAAGAGAGCGTAAAGCAAGATTGGATAACGGGCCGGAAGTGTGTACGCTCTAACGGTAGAGTACAACGAACGCGTTCTTAGCGAGCGTATAACCGAACAATATTTCGCGCGATTCTCGCCGAGCACCTTTTCACGGATTATTATACGGGTAAAGAAGAATTTAAAGAATTTAGCTTGAGCGTGAATCTGTGCTCGCGGCCATTATTGAGGAACGGTAACGCGAATGTATTCTTGGATAATTTATTAGGGGAAAGTCGTACAGTACCAAGCTTAGTATTCATTTTCTTTGCTATGTCAGAGTGGTAATGCTCAGATCAAAATACAGGAAATTTATTTTTATTTAGAGAGAGATGGTAGGGTTCTGGTGTAGGTAAAACAAAGTAAAGTTCTTAGAATATATCTATTTAAAATAATTTAACAGTAACGTATAAACAACTTTTCAACTTAGTCCCTTATGCTAATAAAACAGACTTTAATTCCTCGCCTGATTCGCTTTGAAGTTAACGCCACATTGAAATGAGCTTGTTCATACCATATTTTGTCCAGAATATCTGTTTGCCTATGTAGAAATACGATATGTATATAAATAAAATTTAGTGCTACCTGAGAGTTTAATTCCATTTGCCTAAAGATTAACTTTATTTACCCTAAATTTAAATTTATTTGCCTAGAATTTAATTTCATTTATCAAAAATAAATGTCCATTAATGTGACAATACTATATATATATATATAGTAACAACTTTAATAATATATAGCTTAATAGTATAAACGGCTTTTCGACTTAACAACTTCGACGTTCTTACTCCTCTTGCAAACTGATACGAGTATACCCTAATCTATTTTCCTCTCAACTCTGGAATTTTAAATTCTATATGATGTATACCTAGTTCTTAGGTTATGTATATTAGAAATAAATGCACAAGAAATGTCCATAAATCTAGTGTTAAAATAGTTTTAACAATAACGATGGTTTAATAACTTTGACGCTCTTGCTCCTTTCACAATCACGCTATTGGAAATGGGGTTTAGAATTATCTAGCCGAACTTCACGAGCTTTATCATAAGTCTGGAAAAACGCAGTCCTTTAGCTCTTTTGTTCTGTATGTTAACGTTTTCTTACTTTCTAAATTACCAGATGTGGCTTAAGTTCTTGGAAGAAACCCTTCAGAAAGTACGTTAAGAGAAAGCTGGTTTTTCGGTTAATTTTTGTTTCGTAATATTACTGTATTCGAATTCTAACACACGCTCTTTCTGCCTTGCGCTCTCATATTCCCCATCATATATTCTTCCAAACACTCGTTTCCTTTCTTTCTAATCATCAACCTTTCTCACTCGATGCATTCGGTCACGTTTATCAAAAATTCCTCAATTTGTCTCAAGTACTCATCTTTTACGCCTCAGAAACACTCTAGTCCAAACATTCTACGTTCACACGGCTATTGCTCAACTCAAGCATTCTTCACACTTTCCTAGAATCATACCCACTTAATCGCATTCTTGCATAAATGTTTAACATATTTCGAGACCATAGCGTACTTCCGCTGTTTCTGAATTTTATGCGGCAATACACGTCCATGTTGCTATTTCCGTGCGTTGAAAGTTATTTGTCAAGGTTTGTACAGGGTGTTCGGACAAAGCTGGGAGAAAATTGAAGGGGCAACTCTATGCAACATTCTAAGACGAAAATCAAGAGTAACAATATTGCGTTCGACGCTTTGTTTCTTAGTTATAAGTAATAAAAAAATTGGGTATTTTACGCCTGAAAGCAGGCAAATAGGGCAGCACGGCGTAGCCATTGGCGTTACCCACCCTGTAGCTCCATTTGCCTGCTCTCAGGAGTAAAGTAGTCCGTTTTTTTAGTTGCTTATAACTAATAAACAAAGCGTCAAACGCAATATTGTTACTCTTGATTTTCGTCTTAGAATGTTGCACAGAGTTAGCTCTTCAATTTTTTCCCAGCTTCGTCCGAACACCCTGTATATTACTTCTCATGTAAGCAAGCGATTTTATTATTTGTTTATAACTATCTTTAGCCTACTAAGAATAACCTAACACCATGATTTGGAATTTTTTGCATGCATTAATGCAATATGATCTAAAATGTTACTAACTACAGTTTATTAATACCTCAAATAACAAATGCAAATAAAAGAAAAGTTGAAAGGGAAACAAAGGAAAGCAAATGCGTAATCTCAAAAGTGAACAAAAGAAGAACGAAACTAGAGGAAGAGATGAATGAAAAAGAGAATAGTTTTGTAAATAGAAAGACTTTGATTTGAAAAAAGTAGTCACCCAGTGCATTATTTGCAAGAAAATGTTTGAGGAAAATTGGGTGCAGTGCATCGAATGTGCAGGTTGAGCACATTTGCATCAATGATCAAGAAAATGTTTCTTATTTTATTTGTGACAAATATAAAAATAAAAATTGAATCAGTTAAATCTAAAAATATGATATGGTCGATACTGGACGATAATTTTTTACTTCGCTTAGATTATAACTTTGCCATCTTTATTCATTTTTGATTCCTGTTGTTAAATTTTACAAAATCGTTTCCCCTTCTTTCAATTAATTACTGTTTAGACTACAAATTATTTTTTCGAAAGTTTAATTTTGTACATTCTAACCCAAGATATAACAATAAAACTTGGAGCAGTCGGTACTGCACGACCTTCCAATATGGAATAATATTTCATTCTGCACTCGTCAAACGTTCTATCGTGAATTATCATAATCGAGAGGTAGATTCCAATGCGAGGCTTTCACCCTTGTTGAAGAGTATAAGGAAAGTGCTTTTCAAGATCTTGGTACGAAATAACGTTATACTTGATCTCTATTAAATGTTTCCCAGCAAATCACCTTAATCGGCAAGTATAATTTAAGACCTCTATGCAATCGTAATCTCCGTGAACGGTGAAACAAACATGTGATTGCATGCTTTATTAAAAGTTGCAAGAGACATGCGACGAAACAATATTTCACATCCGACCCTGGTTAAGCACCTTTTTCACGACTTATCACGCTCGAAGTTACTTCCACTTTCAACCCTTTATCGAGTTACAGTCCCCATTTCGCGACACTAATTTTATTTAAGCTTCATCTTTCTCTTTCTCTCTATTTCACTCTCTCTCACACTCTCATTCTCTCTCTCTTTCATTCTGTCACTTTCTCTCTCATTCTGTCATGCACTCTCTCACTCTCATTCTATCAATCTCTCTCACATTCACTCTCTCATTCTGCCACTCACTCTCTCACTCTCATTCTATCAATCTCTCTCACATTCACTCTCTCATTCTCTCACTGTCACTCTCTCACTCTCATTTTATCAATCTCTCACATTCACTCTCTCATTCTCTCTCTCTCTTATTCTGTCACTCCTTCTATCATTCTCTCACTCTCATTCTCTCATTCTCTCTCTCTCTCTCTTATTCTGTCACTCCTTCTATCATTCTCTCACTCTCACTCTCTCATTCTCTCTCTCTCTTATTCTGTCACTCCTTCTATCATTCTCTCACTCTCACTCTCTCACTCTCCTGTTCTGACTCTCTCTCTCTTTCACTTTTTCTCACACTCTCATTCTCTCTCTCTCATTCTCTCACTCTCCTATTTTCACTCTCTCTCACTTTCACTCTCTCTCCCTCTCTCATTCTCTCACTCTCCTATTTTCACTCTCTCTCACTTTCACTCTCTCTCCCTCTCTCATTAAAAATGCGAGAACGAGGTTCACATTAAGGAAGAGAAAAAAAGGAATGGTAATCGACGTTTCCGAAGGACCATCGTGGAATCGTAGAAACCAATCGAGTATTAAACAACCGTATTGAATATTGAATAACCGGTAACGGCCATGGAACGAATCGACCGGCTGCGTTCGTTCCTGGCTGAAACAGGATAATTCTGTTTGCTTTGCTCGCGCTCGTTCAAGCTGCCACGCTTCTAAACTGCACTGTCCACTGTCCGTAGTCTCGTGGCCGGATATATGTGTCACGGGGGTGCAGGTTAAACAGAACAGGCGCGTTTAGTGGCCGATAAAGAGTATGCGTCACTTTTTCTAGGTTACACTTGACGTTTCGGGTACAACGCGGCCAGTAACGCAAAGTAAATTGCGCGCGCGTGCAATGGACGAAGCCACGGGTGAACCAAACGCGACGTGAAACCAACGCTCTATAATTTATGCCAGTCTGTTCTTTTTGTACACCGAAGTTCCATGACACGCGTGAAAGAATTTATTAAGCAATCTGCTAGGCGACTTTAACCCCACGCCAAGGGAACTCGCTGCAATTACTTTGTTTGCCATTCTTTTTTTCAGTCGTTGTACGTTGTTAAATTTTGTTTTTTTTTAACCCTAGATAACTAAACATTCGTCCAACAGACCCTTCAACTCCTGCTAGTTTTACGAATTCGAAATCTGCCAAGATCGCAAACACTAACTTTACCACTTTTTATCGAGTGGGAAGGGGAAGGAATTAGAATTTGCATACATTTTATAATTTTATTAAAAACCAACATACGTTTAAAAAAAAATGTTAAAGTTTTTCTATATATATAATAAAAAAGTCACGAGTGAGTCAAATTGACTCACTCCGGCAATCTAGTGTTAATTAAAATATTATAATACTTCTCTTAAGTTACGTTAATTTGTTTGAAATAAATAAGGGGAATGTAAGAATATAAATGTTTTTAATTTGTAGTCAATAAATCGAATGATTAGTTACACAGTAACACTAATTTAAGTTTAGATATCTAGGGTTAATGTTGTGCCTATAATAAACGGAGTTCTGAGAATTTGTTTAATAATTTCGCGTGACCGTAATGTTGGAAAATAACATTCAAGGATGCGACTTAAGTGAGAAAATGTCGTAAATGAAGTGCTGCACAATATTGGTCCCGAGTGGGTTAAATTTGGGATTTTTTACGAAAATGTCGGTGAAATTTTTGCCGGAGATTACGTTGATGAAGATCACTGATTCTAGCTTACTTAATCGAATAAAACCATTTTACAGTTGCCGGATTGAAGACACCAGTGCAAGCTTTCGTCATTTTCGTTCGTGGCCATTTTTGAATTAAAATTTATTATACTAATGTAGGAATGCGATCGAGAGGATGCGAGTTTAGGAAAGTCTGAAGAGTACTTGAGTTGGGCGATTGTCGTGCGAACACAGAATGTTTGGGCTCGAATGTTTCTAAGGCGTGAAAGATGAGAACTTGAGGAAACAGTGCGACTGAGAAATTCTGGGTGGTCGTGACCGAATGCGTAGAATGAGAAAGGTTGACAATTAGAATGAAAGGAAACGAGTGTTTGGAAGAATATATGGCGGGGAAAATGCGAGCGCGAGGCAGAAAGCTTTTGACTAACGTAGAAGAAAGGTTTTGATTGTGAACGTAGAAAGAGTGTTAAAGTTGCTAAGTTGTAAAGTCGTTTAAGTTGTTTTTGTTAAATTGTTTTAAATATGCTGTTATTAATATTTTTATCGCTTCACTTTTATTTTTCACACCTGAATTCCATCTTCCGTTCTACATTTTATAGAACTTTCCTATACTAATAATGCAAGAACGCTATTGTCTGATGTATTATAAATGTGAGATAATAAAAATGTTGGATATACATTTATAAGACATAAATAAATAAATAATTTTCTTACCTCGCATTACAAAATATTAGGTATACTTATAATTAAGATATAAATAAATAGAAATAAATTAAATTTCTAATTTTTGGAGGGACTTTGTTTATATTTTGAACAATTGCTATTTTTGGAGTTAAGCTATTTTTGGTTAATTGCAGAATTAAGTAAATTACATTTGGTAAACACAAAGTTTTGCAAATACTTTACATTTTTCCCCTCTTAACTTTCGAACAGTACAAATGAATTTATCCCTTGCATAAATCTTATCTTCAGAAATAAAATAAAGCAGGAGCATCATTTCGTTCCATAAAGTTTTCGTCGTAAAATATTAACCTTTCAATCCGACAATTCACGTAGGATTCTAAAATTTTACAACCCCGCGAATAAACCCGGCGTATAAAAGAGCATTTAAAAAAATTTAATTTTCTGGCGCGAGGAAAAAAAGCAACCACGTGTACATGATTAATAATGCCTGCGACTGAAATTGATGTAAACACCGAAATCGGTCAAACTTGGAAACTTTTATCGACGGGATCTTCTCAACTATAGGTTTTCAAGAGTATAACGTTTCATGCCACGCTTCGTATTCATAATCAGCCACCCTAGATCGACTCATAAATATTCATACACGCGTCACAAAACACCCTGCGATTTCTACGCAACATTCCCAGCGTATGATCGACTGACCGCGAAACACGAAAAGAGAAGTAAGCCAGCAACTCGTTTCAATTTACTCGAACATCAAAATCGTACGACACGATTAAATATAAATTATCGAACGCATGGCCGTTCATTTGAACGCTGTTTCGTTATAACGGGGCATTAATCAGCGCATTGTTGTGATCAAACGATATTTATGCTTTGACCGTTGCTCACCGGAACACGTAGATTATTACGTTGATAATAAATAAGCGGGTCTCGCATAATTTCGATAATACACCGTTGCAATGTTTCGGTATTAATTTTATCGGACAAAAGTTCCTCGTTCGTACGCACCCGGGGGCAAAGGTGTAAGGGCGATAGAAGGGGGCTCATTCATCTTTCTTTCGACACGAGCAGTTTATATGCATATCGTGAAAACGCGAAGCACGAACGTGTTACATTTGCATGTAGCAGAGCGTATTAATTTTTTATTAAATTCCCTGAAATGCAGAAAAATCATGAATATTCAACGTACGCCAACCGGCCAATCGCTCCCGTGCGTTTACGGTTTATTTGTTTATTTCATTTATTTATCCACGACGGATTAAGTCGGACGAAAATCGGCGATCAATGGAATCAATTATTCCCCGGTTACTTTTAATACGCGTTTCCTGGTAGATTTGCTTCGGAAATTTTTCATTCAGCTTACGCACACTGAAAACGATATGCGGTGAGCGGTTCGATAGACCCGTTAAAATTAATTAATTCGCAGCTTTTGCGGAGTTGAACTGTTATAAACATTATAAAAATAAATGTTCGGTGCGTAATGGGCATAAAGTGAAAACGAATGAATTTACGAGGCACGAAAGCGTGCTATAGAATCAAATGAAATATTGTTTGTGAACATTTTTGTATCTGTTATGATCTAATGCTACGACGTATCATATTTTATTAAAACAAAATGTTATTACCCGTCATATCACGCTGTATCACTTCGCGTGCTTCGAAAACGAGACTATCATGGGAGCGAATAATTTAAGAGAAGAACTGAAAAATAAGTGCACAACAAAAATATAGCATAGAGAGTGTCCTGCAAATACTATAGGAAAATTCTATAAAACGATTTTTGTAGAACGGAAGATGGAATTCAGGTGTGAAAAATAAAAGTGAAGCGATTAAAGTATTAATAAAAGTATATTTAAAACAATTTAACAATAACAACTTAAACGACTTTACAACTTAGCAACTTCAACACTCTTTCTACGTTCACGATCAAAATCATTCTTTCACGTTAGTCAAACACTTTCTGTCTTCATCGTCCAATACCTTTTGCCACGCGCTCGCATTTTCCCCGTCATATATTCTTCCAAACACTCGTTTCCTTTCATTCTAATTGTCAACCTTTCTCACTCGATGCGTTCGGTCACGACCACCCAGAATTTCTCAGTCGCAACGTTTTCTCAAGTGCTCATCTTTCGCGCCTTAGAAACATTCGAATCCAAACATTCTGCGTTCACACGACAATCGCCCAACTCAAGTACTCTTCGGACTTTTCCAAACTCGCACCCGCTCAATCGCATTCCTACAATACCTTTAACCCTTAGAGTACGGAGTGGGGGACTTTCAGCCCCCCAAGATTAGTATTTCTTTAATAACTTCGTAAATAATTTCTTTCTCTCTTTCTCCCTTTAGGTAATCGAGTTTTATTTTTAATCCTGTATAAAAACTTATTAGTGGCATTCTATCGTTTTTTAATTTACTACCAGTCTTTATAATACTAATATGCCAACTTATAAACAAAACAACTTTACTGACCCTTTAGTGACCCCACTTCGTTCTTTATTTTATAAAATAGAGTCCGTACTCTAAGGGTTAAAATGATTGTAAAATATGGCATAAGGTATAGTTAAATAATATAAAATAAAGTATCTTCTGATAATATAATCTTATGCAATTTTACATATTAGTATGCTTAAAAATGCAACTGTGCTCCGCTTTTGGATAATTCTGAGTGCATCATTTGATGCAGTTTTTAGCTTGATGTAGATTACTGGTTTAAAAATTATTGCGATTTAAAGTCTTTTTAATCTATTTACTTATCGAAATTAGTTTACAGGTATTGTTGAATACTGACGCTGTAACAAATGTTCGAATGTTATCTAAGGCACGAATTAAACCTCGTTCAATAATTTTTTGTTTCTTCTAAAATAGTTTATTCAATGTCTCGTATATTTAAGTAACTTTAAATTGCAATAACTTCTAAACTGGCAGCTTTAAGGCACAAAGTACCTGAATACTTCTTTGTAGAGGCAAGAAAAACTACGCGGGATCATGCACTCAGAATTGTAAGGTTCCATTTAAAAAAAAAGGATACAACTGCATTTTTTAGATCCACCAATGCATAAAATTAATATTAGAAGATGCTTCATTCTAAACCATTTAATCATATTTCGTGATGGTTTTTTCTATTTAAAGTCATTTTAAAGATATCACTTGTCTCCACTGGCTGGTACACCCTGTATAGTGTGCAATTAAAAATTAGTGTATCGAAAATTGTACTCGCGACAGGAAACGTATTAAACGTCATCGACGTTTTCCCTTTTTCATTTCGTTTCTCTGTGCGTTGATCCATAAAAATTTGCATCGCTCTAATCACTTTTTTTCCTTCTTTTTTTTTCACTTTTTCCCAATTAATCCGCGTACGAAGGTAACGCGATACCGTTGCAAAGTAATACGCGAAGAGAAGATCCGGGTGAAAAACGAAAGCTTTTTAACGAAAGAATAAGCGAACGAGCTTGAATTAATTATAAGTTTGTCGTGGAAGTGGAATAACGCCGTATCTGATCAGGCACACACCGTGAAAGTAAGTAGTTTGACCGTGTAAGTGGAATGGCCGACTATAGTCGGACGCGAAGGTAAAATGGAACGGTATGAAAGCAATGGAAAAAAAGGGGGGGTAACAATGAAATTAACATAAAAATGTAATTTACCCATTAAGCATCGGGACACCTGTTACAAACACTGGGAAGAATTTTTTTTCCTTGTTCGTGTATAATCGAAGGTTAAGAGGAACGAAGACGCGAGAGAGAACTTTTTTTACACGTTTCAAGCTTTCATTAACCTTATCTTACAGTTAAGTTTCCGAGATGAAATTATTTTTATTGGGAATTTATATTGCTAAATCAAATGAACTCTTATTTGTAAAATAATACTTTGATACTTTATTATTATTGTTGCGTCCTAAATTAGGTACGTGCAGTAACGACCCTATACCTGCCTCGGTAGAAAGGAAGTGGTTACCAGCCCTCCCTTCCTACAATACCTGTAAGCAATTGTGATTGGTTCGGGATTGCCGTCACTTTTGTTACAAATATCGAACCATGTAGAACAGACTCAGAGATACGGAACAATCACAAATCACAGAACAAACACACAAGAGACACAACACCACAAGAGATACTCAGAGACACGACTCAAGAAGACACTCAGAGACACACAACTCGTCAAGAGAACAACTCAGAACACAACTACTATAAACATTATTAAGAGCAATACAAGAACAATTCAACTGAACTCTATCATGTTCAATTTGTTACCTAAATAACTCCTGATATCAATTTTAATCAACCTCATCAAGAGGAGAGAAAACCTTTTTGCCATACAAGGCGATTACGAAAAAGTCGGGAAGTATTTCGGGCGCAATACACCGCTCTCACAGCTAAACCGACGTACAAAACAATTACTTTTACGTAACACGAGGAAGGGCAATTCTGACCGTACCTAGTGAGCTTTGTCACGAGACTAGCAGAACGCAGTGGTCGAAATTCCTGCAACCCCGTCCGGGTCCTTCAGCCCCTTTGTTCTGTTTCCCGATGTTTTCGAACTTTCTAAAATGCCAGATGCGGCCTAGCTTCTTGGAAGAAGTCCTTGAGAAAGTACGTTAAGAGAAAGCTGGTTTCTGGTTAATTTTTGCTTCGTAGTATTTCTGTATTCAATTTCCAACTATTTTCTTTCAAGACCTGTATTTGAGCAACATTTCAAGAACTATCGCGTGAAAAATATTCAAACACAGGAACGCGGAATTGCACGATTGCTAGCTTTGTTTACCAAGAAAGAAAGAGATGTAACATTTCTCAGATACCGCAAATAGTTTTTGTTCTTGAATCTTTTTAAGCAACAACAATACTTCGGTATAAAAATTAATAATCGAAAATGCAACTCTTTAAACTGATTATCTTCTTCGATGGAAATGGACAGTAAAAGATGAAAATTACGCAAACAAAAGTGCAATAAGAAATTCTGTGATCTTTTATTTCTTCGTTAACAGTTTAATACTCGAAATTGAGGGGGGCAATTAGAAAGAAAGGAAACAAATGTTTGGAAGAGTATATGACGGGGAAAATGCTTGCGTGTGGCAGAAAGTCTTTGGCTGTATAGGCAGAAGAAGTTTGACTGTAATTCTGAAATAAGAACGTTGAAGTTGTTAAGTTGTAAAGTCGTTTCAGTTGTTACCGTTAAATTCTTTTAAATATACGTTTATTAATATTCTAATCGCTTCACTTTTATTTTATTCACACGTCAGTCCTTTTTTTCGCAACTAAAGTTGTTAACGTAGAATTTCCCTATATTAATTTCAAACGAACAACAAATCGTCACACATTTGATCGGCTGCGTTCTATGAACGCGGTAGCTGATAAAAAGTAAACCGACTGCAAATCGAATGATTAATCAACTAGCAGGCGTCCAAACATCCAAAACCGTGGAAACAGCTAATTTTCCCAAAATCGTTTAATTTGCACGCGACGGAAAAGGTTTTCTCGAACGTGATGCAGTAGTAAAATATTAATTTAGATCGACCATCAGACCTTCCTCGGTTGAAGTATTAAAAAGACCAGACGGGTTGGATGATTTATTTTTGGACCAGACGGCTATGCACGCTCCCGATGCAACGGCAGATTAACGACATGTACTTATATACGCTTGTTCGTTGAACTTTATTAACCACGACGGATACTGTCATTTTTATCTATTAAAAGAGCACCGTGGACGAGTCATCCGTGTCGGTGGCGATTCGCGTGCAATTCTATAACGATTTGCGACACCTTTACGATGCCATGAACCAGAACGATTACAGCTATACTTTGAAATAATGATAGGAATATTAATAATGGCAACACGACCTTAAAACACGACAAAATGAGGTAACGTTAATATTCTAGGTAACCTAAAATACTAGTAATAACAGTATTGTTAATAATACGATTTCGTTACACGATATAAGTACTTTAGTGCATATAAGAAAGCAAGTACTGTAAAATAATAGTAATAATAATAATGTAACCCTGTTTCGTGAGATAAGCGAAGGCATAACTAGATGCTCAGATAAGTAGTGTTTACGTCGTACAGTTTGTAGACAATTTAATTTTATTAACCGAATCATTATAAACGAAAACAGTTTTACCCAATTTTCTGATCTTTTTTGTTCCAGACCTTCAAATGTAAGCACTTTGGCTTCCGTAAAGCCTAGGCTAAGATTTTATGCAGTTGCTTAATTTGTTGTACTATACTAAAGGAGTTGATCTGTTAATAAATAAATAAATAAATGAAAAGTAAAAGTATAACATTCCAAATCCAACATTTAGTTACAGATGTTATGAATCTTAATCTAGACTGAATCGAATTAAGCGTACGGTATTTGAAAGTTAGTAAAGTAAAGCAAACCCGTAGTTATGTAAATTAGTTAATAAATAAATAAATAAATAAAAAGTAAAGGTATAGCATTCCAAATCCATTATTTAGTTAAAGGTGTTATGAATCCTAATCTCGACTGAATCGAATTAAATGTACAGTATTTGAAAATTAGTAAAGTAAAGTGAACCCGTAGTTATGTAAATCAGTTAATAAATAAATAAATAGATGAAAAATAAAGGTATAGCATTCCAAATCCATTATTTAGTTAAAGGTGTTATGAATCCTAATCTCGACTGAATCGAATTAAATGTACAGTATTTGAAAATTAGTAAAGTAAAGTGAACCCGTAGTTATGTAAATCAGTTAATAAATAAATAAATAGATGAAAAATAAGGATACTCTGTTCTTCTAAGTTGATCACTTTGTTAAACGCATTCTGAATTCTAATCTTAATCAAAATTAAATGAATCATGTGGTATTTGATAACTTAATATACGTATAATCGGATTGGATTGACGATGTTCTGTTCTCGAACGAGATATAAATAATAATCGCGAGGAACGACATTAGCGGAGGTGGATTAAGCGGGTAAAAAACGATTCAAAAGAAGGGAGAGTTTCCACGGTTGCACCTTTCAGTGGATCGCAAGAATTCTCTGAACAATACGAAACACGGTTATACACAGGAAACCGGCACGTAGCACGGACACGCGATCATCTATCAAGGTATCACGGAATCGTTAAATGCATTAGACCAATGAATTACTTTTTCATGTACAATATTCGTGAGCAGGTATCATTAAAAACCGTTTCTGGTACAGTTATTAATGTACGCACAGTTACACTCATTTAGGGCACAGGCTATGTAGGACGTTTGAATATAGAAGATCGAAAACGAAGGGCAACGTTTATTCGTTCACGACATTACGCACAAAATGTTTGTATCGCTCACAATCGAGTAATAAAAATTGATTGAAGTTTTAAATAATTTCCATTTAACGGACACAGCGACGAAATCGATAAATGGAAAGAATTAAAGTCTGTAAATTTGGAAAGATTTTAAAATTCATTTCAAACAATCGTACTGAATATAACAAGTTATTACTTATTAAGGAGAGAGAAAGTTAATATGAATGCAACAGTGCAGCAAACTGTGAATTTCAATAAAGTATTAACATTATTAAAAATTACAAGTTTAAATAATTACAATACTAACATCGCATATATAAATTGATGATAAATTTCCAAGAAAGTAAGCAAGAGAAAGAATTAAAAAATTAAACCGTAAGAAATGTTAATTCAATCTACAGTTCGTAATAATTATAATGTAGCATAGTTTATATTCTACAAATATTAGCTATAGTACATGTACAGTAGCGGATAAAAGTTTAAGACCAAAGGGTTAAAGAAATCAAATAAATTAATTAATAAGAAGTAGCACGATGAATAAGAATCGTATTCTATGCTAATCAATAGATAGTGTTCTACCATAATGACGTTAACAATAAATATATGAACAATATTTGCATACCATAAAACTACGTTTCGCATTAAGGTACAAGAAAGATATACAATAGTGGCCAAAAGTTTAAGACCAAAGGGCCAAAGAAAATAATTTAATTAATTAATAGAATCAATCAATGTAGATGCTTATTTTATTTATACAATAGCGACAAAAGTTTAAGACGATATAGGACAATGTAAATCATAGTTTTGTAGTATGCAAATGTTGTTCACATACTTATTTTTATCGCCATTATGGTAGAGCACTATTTATTGATTAGCATAGAATACAATCTTTATTCATCACGCTATTTCTTATTAATTAATTTATTTGTTTTCTTTGACCCTTTGGTCTTAAACTTTTGTCCGCTACTATATATATATCTTTGTTGTGTCTTAATACAAAACATAGTTTTACGGTATACAAATATTGTTCATATACTTATTTTTATCGTCATTATGGTAGAACACTATTTATTAATTAGCGTAGAATACAATTTTTATTCATCGTGCTATTTCTTATTCAATAATTTATTCGTTTTCTTTGACCCTTTGGTCTTAAACTTTTGTCCGCTACTGAATACATATAAAATAAGTATCTATATCGATTAATTCTAAAAATTCTGATACGGTGTTTAAGCAGCAACGTTAGAATTTCAGTACATGTGTCTAAAATGGAGGGAAGGAAAGAAAAAGGGAAAAGCAGTCAGTTTGAAGATCATCGTTTGCTCGTGGTAACAGATGCGGCAAGTATGACTGCGCAATTGCTTAAAGACTGCATAATTGAAAGGCAGGGAGGGACGGTCGTGCGTTAATTGCATGAAACTCACCTCCATCTCTGCGCCGTCTACCTCCCATTTCAGGAACGGCGGTTTCCTATCCTTTATGTATTGTAATATCTTCTTGTCGTCCTTCATGAACTCGACTTTATGCAAGAAAGCATCTGGGACACTATGATTGCAATGCAGAGTAGCTGTGTTGCCGTGCGTTACGTAGGACGGCGCTATCAGTCGTACATGCACCGTGGAAGTTGCATCTGAAAGTCAACCACGACAATGTTTTATTTAATACGGTAAAATATTTTCGTGGGGGCAACCGCGGAATATCCCGCTCCAATTTTCTTTTCCCTTTTTTTTCTTTGTTCACTTTTTTGTCAACGAATGCGCGAGTGTTCAAGCTTCCTCGTTGAAACGTACGTAAATACGCTACGTATACACCTGCTACCGAATTTATGGAGTATCTTGACGAGTAAACATTATTCCGTCCTCGTTCGCGGGATGATTAACATAATTTCCTGTAACGTTGCAGCTTGAAATTTTTGCCTTTCTTTCAGCGAAAGCATTTATTCATAAAAACTCGCTAAACTCGATACACGTCGTTTTTCGTTTGATGTTTACGGTCGTAGTTGCCTTTGCAAGTTAATTAGTAATCGAGTTACATTCATCAGGGTGGAATTATCTTCTGTAACACGTGACCCAGTTTCAAGTGTACGGGAAATTCGCTTAATATAACGCGATGTCTTTGAGGAAAAGAAAGAAAATTTTTCTCTATGAAATTATTCACCCCTTAAAGTCATATTACCTACAATAATACATTATATATTCATCGCGAAGAAATTTGCAAATTTATCGTTACCCAAATATAATTATTATGCTTAATAAAGGATAATTTTATTTTTCAATTTCCTTTTCCAAACCGAATAAATAAAATGAAAGAGAATTTTTCTCTATGAAATTATTCACCCCTTAAAGTCATATTACCTACAATAATACATTATATATTCATCGCGAAGAAAGTTGCAAATTTATCGATACCCACATATAATTATTATGCTTAAGAAAGGATAACTTCATTTTTCAATTTCCCTTTCCAAACCGAATAAATAAAATGAAAGAGAATTTTCTCTAAGAAATTATTCACCCCTTAAAGTCATATTACCTACAATAATACAATATATATTCATCGCGAAGAAAGTTGCAAATTTATCGTTACCCACATATAATTATTATGCTTAATAAAGGATAACTTCATTTTTCAATTTCCTTTTCCAAACCGAATAAATAAAATGAAAGAGAATTTTTCTCTATGAAATTATTCACCCCTTAAAGTCATATTACCTACAATAATACATTATATATTCATCGCGAAGAAATTTGCAAATTTATCGTTACCCAAATATAATTATTATGCTTAATAAAGGATAATTTTATTTTTCAATTTCCTTTTCCAAACCGAATAAATAAAATGAAAGAGAATTTTTCTCTATGAAATTATTCACCCCTTAAAGTCATATTACCTACAATAATACATTATATATTCATCGCGAAGAAATTTGCAAATTTATCGTTACCCAAATATAATTATTATGCTTAATAAAGGATAATTTTATTTTTCAATTTCCTTTTCCAAACCGAATAAATAAAATGAAAGAGAATTTTTCTCTATGAAATTATTCACCCCTTAAAGTCATATTACCTACAATAATACATTATATATTCATCGCGAAGAAAGTTGCAAATTTATCGATACCCACATATAATTATTATGCTTAAGAAAGGATAACTTCATTTTTCAATTTCCCTTTCCAAACCGAATAAATAAAATGAAATGGATAAATACCTCTACGAGAGCACTTTGATTTAGTCCGAAATGTAAACGCGAGGATGCTAAATATCGCCAAAAAATGGTCTTCAAAAAAGAAATGGAAAAGAGCGGCGTAGAAAAAACATACCCAGAAAATATGAATTCTCAGTTGGCGGATATTTAAACCGAAATACGGACAAAAAACGGAGATAAAATCAGGATATGCCGCATCTGGAGGATAAACGAACGTTTATGGGACGGTAACAGCATAAGCGTGCAAGTGGATAATGATTAATCTAACGAATCTCAGACGTCTCGTTATAAGCGGCCAAAAGTACACGGGAAAGCGGGCGTGACGACGAGCGGAAATCGCAAAATGTAACGCGACGGAACTTGCCTCGTTACGATCGAACAAAACGTATTTCGTCTGTCCCCGTGCAACTTCGCTAAACAACAAAATCGTTAATTAATTCATGCCTGAAACAACAAAGTGGAAAACTAGAACCGGTCGACGACGTGTAACTGTAAACATTGTACTCGGTAAAATTTTGTGCGCGAAACGAGTTTTGTCTCTCGTTTCACGCGATCGTTAACGTCATTATTTTGTTGCACGATAAATGTCACTTTCGGGATAAAAGACCTTAACACTTAGCCAATCGAATCGAGAAATCACCTATTCTTTCCTCTGCCACTGATTCTATTTACTTTTGTTATTGGTTAATCTTGAACTAGTGTTGTTCATAGTTCATCAATTTTTTGCTTTTCCAAAGTACAATTTTTAATAAATTCTTAATCCGCGATGGACAGTGTTCGGTTAAGCGTGGCATCGTGCAGTTAGCTAAATGTTAATAGGCTCTCGGTTGGTGAAGTGTTATCTGTATAAAATTTTCATCTATAGGTGTTTATCCTATTTATATATTTAATGAGTTATACTGTTTCTATTGGTCTACAAAGCAGTTACAACTTCGTAACTTTACTTGAAAGGTAAAATACATGTAAAATTTCAAATATTTCAAAAAATGCCAGTTAGGATACTTCAATTTAACACTTGACCAACCGAATGGGATCTCTCATTTTTTCCACAACAAGAGTGCTGCCATTGAACCTATTTACTTTTGTTATTAATTAATCTTGAACTAGTGTTGTTCATAGTTTGTCAAATGCATTTTCTGCTTCTCCAAAGTACAATTTTTAATAAATTCTTAATACGCAATGGACAGTGTTCGGTTAAGTGGTAGCATCGTGCAGTTAGCTAAATGTTAATAGGCTCCTGGTCGGTGAAGTGTTAACATAGTTTCTGCATAAAATTTTCATCCATAGGTGTTTATCAAGAGCTACTTTTTTCAATGTTGACACAATGAATTACACTGTTTCTATTGCTTAAATTGGAAGTATGGTGAATAAGGCATAATTTCATAATCCAAATGGTTCAACTTTTGGAACATAATTCGTCTAGGTATGACCAGGTTATCAAGAAATTGGAATAAACATATTAATAATAAAAGAGCATCAAATTCAAAAGTTTTGTTTTCGAATAAATTACATTTACTACAACATCTCTGTTTTAAAGGCGACATTCTTTAAGCAACAATCCAATAATTAATATTAATATTCACCTTTAAATTAATATATTTAGGGAATTTAAATTCGTATACATCAAGATAAAGAATGAAATAAAATAAAACTTAAAAAATGAAAAAACAGGTCCTTGTTTTTTAGTAAATGAACAAGGTCGTGAGTTAAGATGTACCCATCGACACAAGTAAACGTGGAAGTACGAGTATTTTTCAGGCTACGTGGAATAACTGAACAAGCGACTTTAAATAGTTAAAAAACCGATCATAGGAAATTGGTGAAGTAAGTCGTAAAAAGTTGTTCTCTCTTTTTCAGTTATAGAGGAAAATACAATTGCGGTTTGAAATGGAGTCCAGTAACACTCGGAAACGGCATTATGGTATAGTGATTCTAAGAAACTTCAAACCCAAGATTATTTATTAATCTGCCTTTGGTACTATCTACATTCTATTTTTATAATACTGAATTATTTCCACGCACGAAAAACTTCCGTATAATAGAGTTAAAGAAAGAGTAAAAAATAATTCGGTAAAGAGCGTAAATGTGTAATAAAGTATACAGTCAGTCATAAAAATTTACATACGTACACTTGCTCAATTTTTAACATTTAAAACATAAGAACAGAGCTTTTCAACATTTTATGAACATTAATTCATTTATTAGTTAAAATTATAAAACTGAAAATGTCACAATATTCTTTCTATTTATTTGCAAAAAAATATAAATGTATCTTACAAAAATCTATATACAGTTATTATGAGTTTATTAAAACAAATGAAGTTTATTGTAGTAATTATAATTGTAATGATAACAAATTTTGTATACGCCAATATGTGTTTCCCATTTATTTACGTCTTCAGGTATATGAATGTAAAAGAGACATGTTATTTTTTTTAGAATTTATCCAATTTTGATTAACGAACAGATTAAGAATCATAAAATATTTCAAACCTTTCTTATTCTTAAATAATTAAAATTTAATATGTGATAGTATGTAGATTTTTGTGACTGACTGTATTTCAAAAAATAGTAAAAAACACTATGGTCGTAGCATTTAACAACCCCAATATGTATATATGAAATACATTTTAAAATAATCTTCGTTAACAGTTTCTCAGATGTTATTTTTAAATAATTGAAATTTAATAGGTGATAGTATGTAGACTTTTGTGACTGACTGTATTTCAAAAAATAGTAAAAAACACTATGGTCGTAGCATTTAACAACCCCAATATATATATATATGAAATACATTTTAAAATAATCTTCGTTAACAGTTTCTCAGATGTTATTTTTAAATAATTGAAATTTAATAGGTGATAGTATGTAGACTTTTGTGACTGACTGTATTTCAAAAAATAGTAAAAAACAGTATGGTTGTAGCATTTAACAACCCCAATATATGTATGAAATATATTTCAAAATAACCTTCGTTAACAGCTTCTCAGGTGTGAAATTTTATGAGTGTACATATTAATAAAAATTGTGTATTTGGAATTGTTTTTGGAACCGGCTAATAAATTTTCACCGGTGCTCGACGAAACAGGTGCTACCGTCAAATTTACATGTTATCGCATTAACGTTCGAGCTGTCGATTCGCCGTTAATGTATCGAGCAGCATCATCGGGCAACAATTAATAACCGGATGATCGATACAATTTAGCGTGTCGGAAGGGAAGTGTCTATTAATTCGAGCGTTCCTCCGCGAAATCTAGGTCGTCGTAGGAGTGTAGATCCATGTATGTATGTATTTACGTATATATGTATTTACGTATGCATGTATTTCGCAACTTTTCGTCCTATTAATTCGATTATGGTCGATTAGGCCAAGGGTCCCCAAATTATGGGTCGTGGACCAGATTCGTCTTGCGAATATATTCCTCTTTATGATTAGATACGAGTACAAACAAAATAATTTGTGTATATAAATAGCAAAATTTTTGGATAAAATTCTTCAACGGCTAACTATAACAAAATAAAAGAATTTTGTACAAGACTCGATTTTCAGAATCAGAGAAAATAAAAAGCATTTCTTCGAAATTTAAAAATTCAAACAGTTTACAATTATTTATATACACCTCATATTTTTTACCCTACAATTATGCTTTACCCCAAAAAACTGTCAAAAAAGATCAACGAAAAGTCATTAAATCATAAAACTCAGCTTTTAAATATTTTCAAATAATTCATAGCGATTCAAATATTCCAATTATTCTTCTGTCACGCATCACAGTCGATTAAGGATAAAAACAAAAGAAAAATAACTATTTTTCGCGTCGATTACATCAGATCCGCCATTTACTATAAAATATACGGACCCCTTTTCAAAAAAAGTTTGCGAACCTCTGCTTTGAACCGCTCGGGATCGAGATCGTGGCGAGGATTCATGGTGGACGTTTCCCGGTCACGGGGGAAAGAAAAATATATATATCGTATAAGAAGCGTCAAAAATACGGCGGGGCTAATGAAACCGTACGGAAGAATGGAGAGGTTTCGGTCGACTATAACTACTTGTGGCAGTACCCTGTTGCTGGGAGGTGTTACTGTATCGATCACTGGGAAGCGCGTGTTACCAACACGCGCGCAGGGTGTTCCGGGGGCTTTCAAGACGTTCCGAGAGCGCCCATATTCGGCGACAACGAATAATCGTCGAAAAACGGCACCGTTTCCCCTGTGTGCGTGTATATGCCGTACGCCTGTGTCGTTGGCGGGCACGCTCGAGATTTAAATCGGTTTTTTACTCGCGTTTGAACATTTCTGAATGACGTTCGCTACTCGAGAGCCTTTCGAAACGGCCTCTGTGTACGTGAAACGAAAGAGGAGAAAAAGCGAGCAAACAGCGAGGAAGGAAACGCATTTTGCCTCGCGATTCGGCTCGCTGTGCATTTCGAGAATGGAATTTCTTTAAATGCGCGAATTACCGCGAGGCAAAAAGTTAATGGAGTTCTCCTTGGTTAGTGGTGTAATATTGTAATTGTAACATTTGTTATAAATATATTTGTTAGAAAGCAATCGAATGTAAATAGTATATGATATATGTAATACATTGGAAAGGAATAAAAAGGCTAAATAAGTTATAAAAATAGTGTATTTTGTGATACGCTTTATGGGTTATGACGTGTAGATGGGAATGAACACATGTTGAGCTATTTCTGTTTATAATTGTTATTTCCTTTAGATATATTGTGTTACTATGATTGGAACATAGACAAATGTCAAGCGTTTCCCATTTATAGCCTGTCGTAATGAAATTTTAGAATACACTGTATGTATGTCACAGGTGGAAATTTTATAGTGGCACAGAGATTTGAAAAATCAAAAACATAAATGTAACACATTTGATACGTATAAGTGATAAGGAGTCGTTTAAAAAAACCGCGAAAAATGTAAACACGGTTATTCACTTAGCAAGTAAATTGGCACCGCCTCTTTCCTTAATTAATAACATGTTTGTTTAATAAAATTTGTTAAGCACGATTATTAAACTTGCTCCTAATTATCTTTGCGCTTATTCTGATAATATTGGATACAAATTTTAAATACAATTAAGATGTAGAATACAATTTCTATAAATGACATTGTATAATTATATAGCTTATCAAATTATTTATTTATTCCTATGTTATCGATGACACACTAGCCGTTATAAAAGCTGTCGTTTAAATTATGAAATACAAAATTTCGTGCAAAATGTTTTGAAAACAATAAAATAAATTCATCAAAATTGAGTACAATTTAAACGATCGAATCTCTTTTCGTGTTTAAAACAATATGACACTTAAAATTTCGATGGGAAAACAATTCGTTATTTCCACTATCTGGGAATAAAATGAACTGGCCGGGTGGGTGTTTACGATTGCGTGCAACTTACATGAAAATAATTGTAAAATATATACGAATACGAATTTTCCCCAGTGTGTTGATTGGCGCGGCATTGTCGTATGAATTTTCTCACGTCGTTTCTATGCAAAATGTTACTTCCTCTACGTTATTTAATAAGAAAAAACGTGCTTCTATTTTGTACAGTGGTGTGCCTTTAAACTACACAACTTCGAGCCGAGTCGGCGCTACAACTGACCAAGCTTTTCGATCGTTCGACCAACTCCCATAGAATATAAAACATAGAGTGGAGACTCACTGTCTTTCCGCTTATCGAGCAATCTTCGAAGTTGGATTTGCTAATAGGTCTAGCATGAAATAAGCGAGGCGAGGCGGTAACTAAAATGGATGACGTATTGATATCCCTATGATAAGCTGGAGCGGTGAATTTTAATTAATCCATTCTTCATGACCCAACCTTAAAATAGATTCAAAGAGAGAATTTCAATGTTTTGAATAATATAAATAGATAATTTGCATATTAGACAGATTTTTTTGTTATTTCACGTTTACAAGGTAAATGATTTGTTTTAAAACAAAAGTTATAAGTAAAGTATATATTAAAACTTTATCTTATTTATTAAAATAATACATATTTTTTAATATTTTTAGATGTTAGACAAGGAATAAGTATTAAAAAATCAATGAAAATATTATAAAAGGCAACTATATTATAAATATTAAAACCTTCAATTTTTATTTTCTTCTTCTACTGAAAAATTATCCTTCCATTATCAATATCTCGTAGTAGAAAAATGATATTTTGTATACTTTCTTTAACGTATTATTATAAAATTATAATATACAAAATATAATCTACATTATTATTTATTTATATATGTGCAAAGTTTATTAAATGACTCATTACTATTTTTTCCTATTACAAAAATAATTAATTCTTACATCACACAGTACAAAAATAATTTTAAATGATCGACAGATATACAGTAAAAAATCATTCGTTTTATCCATTGTGGGTCTGAGGTGTCTATATGAACGTTTGATGTGCCTTTTTTCATATGTTCAGGCAAATTGTTTAAAATGAAATACGCATGAACAGTATGGTTGAAATTGAAGCAAAAACAGAAATGGAAGGGCACGAAGAAGATGATTTAGAAGATTTGAATTCAACTGTTTACACATTTCCGCCAAATGTACAAAATGTGATTGAACAGGTTAGGTTCAGCATGTAACTGTCAAAATGTATACAGCTGTCATTTATCCTTGACAAGTAGTTTTCTTATCAGCATTAATATTTTTTTTTGTCTCATATCTAGTTTATAATCAAGATTTCTTGATAATATAGAATTCAAAGGACAGTAATTACATCATAGTCAATTTAATTCATTATGTATTGTTTTAATGTTTTATTATTTTTTACAATATTAATTTAATTATACTTCCTATAATAATATTTTTGTCTGAAATATATTGTTTTTAAATCTTTCATTTGATAGGTTCTACCTAGTACAGATCCGTTGGACCAACCAAATTTTAATGTAGTGGATTACATAAATTCCTTGTTTCCAACAGAACAATCCCTATCAAATATAGATGATGTGGTGAATAATATGGAATTAAAAATACGTACTATAGACAAGGAAATTCGTTCTGTTGTACGTGGACAGACAAATGTAGGTCAAGATGGGAGAGCAGCATTAGAAGATGCACAAAAAGTAATAAAACAATTGTTTGTGCATATCAAAGATATTAAAGATAAAGCAGAACAGTCTGAAGAAGTAGTTAAAGAAATAACAAGAGATATTAAACAATTGGATTTTGCTAAACGAAATCTTACTGCTTCAATAACTGCCTTAAATCATTTGCATATGCTTGTAGATGGTGTCGATACCTTAAAGTAATACATTATATTTATTAACAAAAATGCATTTAATATATCTTAAAAAATATTATCTTACTTAATATTGCTTTAATTTTATTTTAGGGTGTTAACACAGAAAAAACAGTATGGTGAAATTGTTTTACCATTGCAAGCAGTAATGGAGGTGATGCAACACTTTAACAGTTATATAGATATACCTCAAGTGAAACAATTGTCTGATGAAGTATGTAATATTTAGTTTTTATAATAGTAATAATAAAGTATGTATTATTTTTATTAATTTCTTTATTTAAAGGTACGCCAAATACACGTCGAATTAGCCCAGCAGATTACAGCAGACTTTAAGCAAGCATTTTCTGGTCAAAATCCAAAATATTTTAATCAACTAACAGAAGGTTGTTTAGTGTTATCTGTATTAGATCCCAAAGTTAAGTAAGTATTCATTACAAATAATTAATAAAAATCTAAATGTATTAACTTAAATTTACTTATCTGTAAATTCTACTTGTATAAAACTAATTAATAAACTATTCTTTTTACAAGGAAAGATTTGCTGATCTGGTTTGTAGGTATTCAGTTACAAGAATATGCACATTTATTTGATGAAAATCAAGATTTTGCATGGTTGGATAAAATAGATCGACGTTATGCCTGGATAAAAAAGCATTTACTTGATTTTGAATCAAAATTTGGTACAATCTTCCCACAAGATTGGGAGATCTCAGAACGAATTGCTGTGCAGTTTTGTCATGTTACAAGAGAAGATCTCACAAAGTTAATGCATAAGAGACGTTCCGAAATAGATGTCAAATTATTACTTTATGCAATTCAAAAGACTAGTAATTTTGAATCATTATTAGCAAAAAGATTTAGTGGTATTACTTTAGAAAATATAGATTCGATAAATAAAAAGAATAATACTAATACAGAAATAACAGATAACAAAGTTTCAGGCAACCCATTTGAAGAAAATGAACAGGTATTATATTTTTGAAAATATTTTACAAAAATGTTATAAACCTTGTATTAAAATGTCGTATTATGTAGCAGGTACAAAATGAAAAACCAAAACCGTCACCATTTTCAAATCTCATAGGAAGATGTTTTGAACCATATTTAAATATTTATATAGAAAGTTTAGATCGTAATTTAGCAGATTTAATGGATAAATTTATATCAGATTCTAAAACACAACCACCAGGTGCTAAAGATTTTGATGGCATAGAAGGCCCTAGTAGTGTATTATCTTCTTGTGCAGATCTTTTTGTGTTTTATAAAAAATGTATGCTGCAATGCACACAACTTAGTACAGGTTCAATTATGTTAAGTTTAGCCGAAACATTTCAAAAGTATTTGCGAGAATATGCTCTTAAAGTATTACAAAATAATTTACCTAAGTAAGTGAAGTTCATGTTGCTTCTCTATAAGTTAGTTGAATTTATGGTTCTTAATAATCAAACTTTATTATAGAATTGGAGGTGGGGCAGGAATCGCCACGAGTATGAGTAGCATAACACGTGATTTTCGAGACCTCTCAACATCAGGTTTTATACAAAACTTTCAAAGTTTTTTGAAGGAAGGTGAAAATACTAGATTTAGCAAAGAAGAACAATCGCGTATATGCTGGTAAAGGTTTGCTAATTAGACATATTTTTATTAAAGAAATGTTTGAAAAAAAAATAAATTTCACGAAATTATATTTCAGTATATTAACAACTGCCGAATATTGCTTAGAAACAACGCAACAATTAGAAGAAAAACTCCGAGAAAAAACCGATAAATGTTATGCTGAAAAAATTAATTTATCTCAGGAACAAGATATTTTTCACAAGTATGCACTTCATATTTTTTACAAACATTTTTCAATTCATTTTTCAAATATAACAATTTATAATAACTGTTTCAGTGTTATATCAAATTGTATACAGTTGCTTGTTCAAGATCTAGAATCTGCATGTGAATCTGCATTAACTGCAATGACAAAGGTATTAATTTTATATTGGTTTTATTTAGTATTCTAAACATTTAAAATGATTTTGTTTGTTTATTGATACATTAGAAATCTATAAGAACTCGAAAAAGTTCACAACTCGATGCTTCATACGGGTCGAATCGAATCAGATTCTTAAGGTTTTAGGCTTCAGGATTCTAAAAGATTATAAGAATCTGAATATTATTTTTGAATTAAAATGTTATACTTACTATATATATATACATATTAAATAAAGCTAATTCGGATGTTCGAAATTCTCGAGAATCTGCATATTCTTGAGTCTCCAGATACTTCCAAAAATCTAACTCGGTCTCTGGAAAAATTTTCAGTTTGATATTTTCGGTTGTTGCATACCTTTACTAATACATGTATTATTTTAGGTTCAGTGGAGTGCTTTAGAGGTTGTTGGTGATCAAAGTAATTATGTTAATACCATTGTGGCACACCTTCGTCAAACAATACCTACTATTAGAGATAGGCTGTCTTCATGCAGGAAATACTTTACTCAACTGTGTGTAAAGTTCGCAAGGTAATGAATGAAGTAAATAAATGAATTTTTTTATGAAATACTATGAAGAAAATAACAAAGAATTTGTTTGTTTATAGTTCTTTTATAGTAAAATTAGTGCAACAATTGTATAAATGTAAACCTTTAAATACTGTGGGTGCTGAGCAACTACTGTTAGACGTACACATGTTGAAAACTGCCCTCTTAGATCTGCCATCAACAGGATATCAAGTTCAGAGAAAGGCACCAGCAACTTATACTAAAGTAATTTATCTGGTTATATACATTTGTATTTAAATTTCACTGGTAAGTTAATTAGAGTTATTTTTATTATAGGTTGTAGTAAAAGGTATGGCAAGTGCTGAAATGATCCTTAAAATCGTAATGTCTCCGATAGAATCTCCGAAAGACTTCGTAAAACAATGTAGAATACGTTTACCAGATTTACAAGCGCCAGAATTTCAAAAGATTTTGGATATGAAGGTAATTTAATTTTTTTGAAAACATTTAAATTATTTGAAATAATTTAACAGTTACATTAAATTATAAAAATTTTTAGGGCTTAAAAAAAACAGAACAAGTTTTATTACTAGAACAATTTAAACAACCTGAGAATACAGACATCGTACATGATACTAGAAGTCATATTATTCAAGACAGCCCTGAACATGAAGCCGGACGAATAAAAAGATTGGAAAAGTTAATTAAGAAAAGAATATAAACAAGTTTCATAATAAAATTTACATTCTGATGTACATATTTTAAATATAATTGTAATTACATAAAATTTAAATATTAAAAGTACGTAATTCTTTACTTCATTGAAATAAAATTTGTTTTTATATAATTTAACTTGTTAATAACTTTATTTTCTTTAATTCTTTGCATCCATAAGCGGAATATTTTGCGCATAACGATTGTCTCCTATCACTGAGTGCGAACTATTTCGCGTTTTGCCGCGCGCGGTGATACAGGCGAACTGTCAGTTAAATGACGTTGAATTCTGAACACAGTAACTTAAGTAAACCCACGATGTAAATGAGTTAATTAAAACAAATTGATTTTAATTTTTAATGTTCTGAATTAAATAAAGGACCATAATATATTACTTGGAACAACACAGCAATTTTGGTTTTATATTTTATTGTTTTGTATAGTAGACAATATTCAGTAAACAGGACGATGTTAACCCTGCTTTTGTGCAAGTTCCTTTGCTTTAGCTTTCTCTAACTTAGCTATCCTAGCAGCAGATTTACTGCCCAAAAGACCACCACCCCAATGACGTCGAATCTCATCATATCTGTCATTGAAATTAGTTTTGATTGCTTCAACAATTTTAGAGAAGTTAGCTCTGTCACCAGAATCCACCTGAAATAAAAACAGTGTATTAGCAAAAATAAATAAAAATTGTGATACATAATAACAATAAAATCCTATCAGAATTGGATTATTTAGTTTTATCATTAATACTATCATTGGATTGGCTCCTTTTAAATTCATCATGTCATAAATTGTTAACTACATTTTGTGTAGAAATAATTATTTTAACAAAACAGCTTACCTGAGTCAAAGCTACTGCAGTGCAAGTTTTACGTCTAACGAGGCGACCCAATCGCGATTTACCTTTTATAATACAATAAGGTACACCCATTTTACGACAGAGGGCTGGTAAAAATAGAATAATCTGCAATAAAAAATGATCAATAAACAAAACAACATAATAATTAATTTCCAATGATTATAATTGCATATAACTCAGAGTTATGTTACATCCTTTGAATAAAATTGATTATATCAAATTTATTATCAGGTGAAGAAATTCAAGCATCATTGTGATAAAACAAATATTATATGACAAGATTCTAAAAAAAAAAAAAATAAATAAATATGAATCTTACTTCAATTGGATCCACATCATGTGCAATTACTACAAGTTGAGCTTTCTTTTGTTCAACTAGTGTAGTTACTGTATTTGTTCCACTGCGCAACACATTAGGTCTCTTTGTTGGTGTATCTTCTTTCTTTGCAATTTTTTGTTCAGCTCTGGCTTTTAGCCTCATTTTTTTCATAACAGCTGATTCAGGCCTATATTTTTCCAACATTTTAAACAATTGTGTTGCTGTAATATAAAAAATTAATACTTTTATGTAAATTTTCTAATTTTTTACTTCATTTTAATATAGATACTTCACATAATATACCTGTTTGTTTGTCCAATGTTTGTGTGAACTGATTGATAGGTGGTGGCACTTTCAATCTTTTCTGCAATACAGCCCTCTGTCTCTGTATACGGATATATTTGGGCCATTTCACAAATCGGCTAAGATCCCGAGCAGGTTGAATATCTTGTCCTAAATATTAAATGTTTTCAATTAATATTTAGTTAAATTAATACTACATGAAATTCCATTTCTAAAATATCTTTTTTACTTACCAATCCCAAAATTACGTGGACGTTTCTCAAATAGAGGATTAGTTTGCTTTTTTGGTTCAACTTTTTTAACTGCTAATGGTGCAGCTGCTACCTTCTTTCCTACCTTCTTCTTCGGCTAAATTTCAAAAATATAAATATAATACTGATTAAATCTTACTACATATGTGCGTTGTTTATGCAGAAGCAATACAAAAATTAAAAATAGGTTAACCTCATCCAACTAAAATATTACGATCTTAACATATTTTAAGAACTTATTACTTCACATCATTAAAAAATACTGTTTGCGATAACTTATAAATTTGATGAACAGTTAAATATGATAAATGCATAAAAGAAACATTTATAACATTAAGATATGTCTAAAACATGCTGAATTCTAACCATTACAAGTTATAATAATAAAACGTCAATATTGGAAATATTACTTTTATTCAGTAACTTAATAAGTTTACCTTTTTCTGAACCATTGTTTTAATAGAAAATCTAATCGATCCTTTATATCACAACGGATATAAAAGTTTGTACTTCGCTTAACACGACGCGAAGTACGACCGTAGAGAACGTAAAGAAAGATTCATGAAATAGCGCCACTACCAGTAACAGTGGCGCCACTTGACAAGTAGTATCTCGGGAGAAATACAAAACTATTTCTATCATTTATCATCTATCGACATTTTTAATAAAGATGTTTTAATTTAAATATAAAGATTAAAAGAATATATTTATAGTTTTAGCTTGAATAAAACATTGTTTTAATTGTGGATTTACATCTAAATAAATGAAAAATGTTTTTATTATGTAGAATTAGGATTGCTTTTTTTTATAAATAAAAGGAAATAATTACGTTTATGAATACGTTAAAATAATTATTTATGAATATACACATGTATTATTAATACGTCTCAAATGTGATTTGTATAAAAAATAGAAATTTGTGAATAATTAAAAGTTGAAAAGACAGTAAATGATAGTAATGTTATAACAGCCTTTTATTATTATTTGTAGTTCCATTTTTCTTCTTGAAACTGCTGAATTGAAAAGATAGCAGCAAGTTGAAACATTTAAAATGCGCAAGCGCAAATTCACGAGAACGCCGAGAATGTGGCTACAGTAGGGATCGCGCGTGCAACCTATGCGTCTTCAGTTTAGACTATTTTCTGGTGAGGGACGCGTAACATGTGAGTTGTGTCGGTGTTCTTAACGTGTCGACAATCTGTCTACGATACGTTCTGTCATGAACACTGATGTTTGATATTCGGAAAACTTTCCTTTGTAGTGTGCTTGTTAGAGTACGTGATCTAGGTGGCTAGTAATCCTTCACTTATCGTGACATTTCCTTCCGTCCTATCGTCGATTCTAAGAAGCCTCACAATTCCTATTAGGTCGTGCTTTCAGGATCACTAACTAGAGGTAACTACAATAAATTAAGTATGATTGTTTCACATTATCCTATATATTATTACAAAACAGAGTTTGCTTGTTCTGTTAGCCAGTAATAGATTGTAGAGTAATCGTTACTTGTATTGTATGTTGAAGCTGTCGTTATACAGCATGCCGTTAATGATTACTCTAAAAATTTAGTAAATGCATTTTCTTTTGATGGGTGATTGATTATATTTACATTTTTTTTTACTTACAATTTTTTCATTGAAAAATAATTGGCTGTATTATTTGAAGAAACGATGTAATTAAATATTTAAGATAATTTTTTAGATAAATTTTATTATTTATTATAATGATACATCGAATTACATGTACTGTGACTGTAAATGTACTCGGACAGCAAACTTACATTTCAATGGAATATCAACGAAAAGTACTTTATTCATTTCGGCAGATTCTTTTAAATTATACGTTCAACTTGTAGTTAAATAAACAGGTATTTAACATGGAAAAGAGGTTGTCTCTTTAGAGGTTGTCTATTCTTCATACTTAATTTAGAAGTCCTCGATGCGCATCAAGTGCATACAAAGGGTTCCCCTGGTGATAAATTATCGTAATACCTCTCTTAGTTGTAATCATAAGTACTAAACAGATAAGAGTAATTTTTCTGAAAAATATACAATTTTCTAGAAATTATAACTCACAAAATACCCATGTGTCATCGATACTTCACAAACTAAGCACACTTATAGGAACGTATTTTTCTTCAGAGAGAAATAACTCAACAATACATTGTTTGATCGATAGGTATACTTGATCAGTGGCTATGACTATTAAAAAGATTTGCGGCATTGGTGCCGGATATGTGGGTGGTCCAACATGCAGCGTGATCGCTTTGAAATGCTCGGAAATCCAAGTAACCGTGGTTGACAAGAGTAAAGAAAGGATCGCTCAGTGGAATTCAGAGAAGCTGCCGATCTACGAGCCCGGTCTCGACGAAGTGGTGCGCAAATGTCGCGGCAAGAACTTGTTCTTCTCCACGGACATGGAGACCGCGATTCAGGAGGCAGATCTGATTTTTATCTCAGTGAACACGCCGACGAAAATGTTCGGTAACGGAAAAGGGAGGGCAGCCGATTTGAAGTACGTCGAGAATGCAGCAAGAATGATCGCGGAAATTGCGACCGGGGACAAAATCGTAGTGGAGAAGAGCACGGTGCCGGTCAGAGCGGCCGAAAGCATTATGAATATTTTACGTGCCAATCACAAACCGGGCGTCTCGTATCAGGTAACGTTTCCATATAGTAATTTATAAACAGTTCGACCGTATCGATGAAATTGCAACCGATCGGTTTGATTGCGTATTGTTTACTGGATGTAAATTGCTGCAATATTTATTGCGTGTAAAAATGATTTAAGGGAGGAAGAAAATGATTTTGTTTAATTTCGAGTTCTAAAATGCTGACTATTTTTTGGTTGCTCTTCAGAAAAAATTTAATGCTCTCGGGAATCATGAGTTGCTGCATCTGGTGCAGAAATAAACTGAATAGAAAGATAATTTATTGCAGCTAATTTTGAAGTAAAATAGGAGCAAAGGAAATTTAGCACAATCGTTTCTTGTATGTAATAGAGTATTATAGTGGTACACTTTGTAACTATTATTAGCTACACCGGATGCAACTTTTGCCGTACGTTGATTAACATATTTTTTCTACTTGTAGGTTATATTGACACAATTTAACCTTGTTGTTTTTTAAATACTTTATTTGCATGCTGTAGAATCCAAATATTTCAAGAATACAATCAAAACTAAAGATATTTAATTAGAATCGGATGTTTTAAGAAAATTACCAGAATCAAAGATATTTACTGTGAATTTTTGTCGGAATAAAAAATTTCAATGAAAGCTGAATATATTACTAAATGATAAAATTTTTCGAATAGACGTTTCTGTAATTATTTTGAGTGGTGTAATTTGATATGTGAAAATTCAATATTTATACGTTTGATAATTTTCATCATATACGTAGTGATATATAATTTCATGGCCTATCAGTTAAGTGTTTCAGGAACACTGAGATTATTTAGTGCCACACTGTAAGTAACGTCTATCTTGCTTGCTTACATTTGTTATTAACACACGGTTCGAGGTCTTAAATTACCTGACTTAATACCTGTTAAGCTTATACCTGTCGACAGAGACAATCCATTTGGATGTCACGATTCTAATTTATTCGCAACGAATCGTTCATGACCTTTTTTTCTCTTTCTCAACTAAGCAGCCTTTTTGTTATTTGTTACGCGTTCTCTGATATCACTAACGCGATTGTGAAAGGCGTCATTAACAGGAAAGAAATTATCTCTTTCAGATCCTATCGAATCCAGAATTCCTGGCGGAGGGAACTGCTATCGAGGATCTCGTGAACGCAGAGCGCGTTTTAATCGGTGGCGAGGACTCGCCGGAAGGGCAGGCGGCCATCGAGGAATTATGCAAAGTTTACGAGCACTGGATTCCAAGGAAGAATATTTTAACCACGAACACTTGGAGCTCGGAATTATCCAAATTGGTATAAATGAAACAAAGAAAAAGAATATTCATTTGTTTGGAAAAGAATATTCGTGCTGTTTGCGAAATGTTAATAAACGAAACTAATTAATTTCATCGAGTGTGTATTATGTTGGCATAAAAAAAAAAAAGAAAAGAAAGGGCTTTGTTCGTAAAATATGTAATAATGCTAGTGTCACGTTCCGCATTTTAAATAATGTTTCGCAACAGCACGTAGTCAAGCTTATGAGTTTATCTTCGAATCAATATTTGCTGATCGTTAATGAACCGAACGCAAACTGTTACGCAATTATTTAATTTAATTGTGATTTTAGGCCGCCAATGCTTTTTTGGCACAACGCATTTCGAGTATTAACTCACTGTCGGCTGTATGTGAGGCAACCGGTGCAGATGTATCCGAGGTGGCACGAGCGGTTGGCCTTGACTCCCGAATAGGATCGAAGTTCCTTCACGCATCGGTTGGGTTCGGTGGTTCTTGTTTCCAAAAAGATATTCTTAATCTGGTATACATCTGTGAATGTCTAAACCTGCCTGAGGTGGCCGCCTATTGGCAACAGGTCATAGACATGAACGAATACCAGAAATCTAGGTTCTCCGCAAAAGTAATCGAATCTCTGTTCAATACCGTTACGGACAAAAAAATTTCAATGCTAGGCTTTGCCTTCAAGAAAAATACTGGTGATACGCGTGAGTCACCGGCCATTCACGTTGCTAAGACTCTACTTGATGAGGGTGCTATGCTTCACATATACGATCCCAAGGTGATTCCCCTCAATAAAATATAATTATTCATGCTTGACTTGTTGCAAGTATTTTTTATCTTTCTTTTTTATCGCGAAGGTCGAGGAGAGTCAAATCATTGAAGATTTAACACATCCTTGTGTCACAAATGAACCTGAATACATAAAAAGCAGAATCAGTATTTACAAAGATGCTTACAGCGCCACAAAAGGAACACACGCTATTATCCTGTGTACCGAGTGGGATGAGTTTGTAGTGAGTAATAATTATAAAAATGTTTTAGAAACAGTTTTACAGTTTTTTTGTTTTCTTTTCAGGAATTGGATTATAAAAGAATTTACCTTAACATGATGAAACCAGCATATATTTTTGATGGAAGGAAAATTTTAGACCATGATAGATTGCAAAAGATTGGTTTTATTGTTCAGACCATTGGAAAAAAAATTACTAGGACTGTACTTTCAAGAGCATGGGGAAGTCAAACTCAAATATAAATAAATTTATGCAAGTTATCAAGGAAAACAGCAATCATATAATTTTATAAACGTTTTAATTATTATGCAAATGCTTTTAAAATCTTGTAAATGAAAAATGAAATTTGATTAGATTTTATATTATTAACAGTATAATCTTGATATAAGGGGCTTTTGCTCATTGTACAAAGGAGTTTTATGTTTTGAAGATTTCTGTAAAATAATAGATTAGGTTTCAATTTTTTAAAATTCACAAAAATCCAGGTTTACAAGATTTTGAGAGTTTGATAATTTTCTAATGAAGGTTAAACATGCGATTATGAATATCTGAAACAAATACGTAATTTTAAAAGCATGTGTGTATGCAGCACACGCCGTTTATCGTACATTTTTGCAATAATGAACAACGTCGGTTAGATCAAATATTTGTATAAACTTTTTACATAATTTGATATGTAGTGAACGTATATGCAATTATTATAATTGTGACGATAAGTACTGTATTATTAGTATTATTTGTATTACACTTTGTTAATGTAGAGTTATTATAAGCTTATCAAGTATGGGCATTTAAGTGATCTGATAAGGCACTATTTTAAAGAAACAGACCAAGATTTTAAATATTCTTTGCTTTCATGCAATTTTTTTATTCGAAACAAAAATTGCGAGTATGAACTCCTTTATAATAGTACATTCCTACAAATGTACTTGTATATGTATATTTGCATTTGTTGTAAAAAATGCATTAGAGATATTTTCAATTATGCAGAGCATTATTATAATCTTATTCTTTTATATTTCTATATTCCTTTTTTGTATTTTAAAAAAATTTTTTCCTGTAGTTCTTAACTCAATATTATATATTATATAATATATAAAGTCCTTTTTATATAGTATTTTTACACGTTTAAATAATTCGTTCCTAATGATTCTACTGTTGTGAAGGCACAAAGAAATTGTTACAAAAGTTGTTTTTTGTTTTAATGTAAGGAATACATTAATTTCAAGATACATCTTTTTCGTAGTAGCAACATTAGGAATGAATGGAAAAAGTAAGCAATAATGTTGATGTTATATTTGGTATATTATATTAAAATGTTTGATATAATGTACCATTTCTAAAAGAATACTTAAAAAGTTAACGAGTTATTATGATATTCATAATTTTACTACTATTTTCAATGTATATAATTACGTGAAATTGGTATAAACGAATAATTTAATAATCATTTATTCCACGCAACATATCTTTAGTTTTGTGGTTATATACACGAGATTTATAAATAAACGTTGATAGAAAATTTTCTAATTTAATCTCTATTATCTTTTTTATTACATGTAAGTACATTCCTTTGATATTCCATAATCCCCGCATAGCGAACTCTGGGTCCATTTTGATCTAGCCATACTTTCGTATCATTTGTCGCATACGGATATAACTTCTATTCAATTACATATATATAGTTGAAATTATGAAAAATTTGTACATAATTACTTTTTACATTCAATCGCCAAGACCGTCCGTTGTACGAGGGTTAAGCGAAATACTTTACTATTTTTAGACAAGTATTTTGGTACTCTGGTCTTTTAAATGAACGAAGATTAAAAAATTTTATTTCATAATTTTTGTGATGTAATAATTATTATTGGTCTCACTGTATTGTTTGCAATCACTTTTATATAAAATATCAATTCTAAAATATTACTGATGCATAACGCTAAAAAATATAAACGTGATAAAGAAGCCCATAAAAATGGCATCACATTAAGTGTTTCAGTTTCTTATAAATTAATAACTCATCATACAATTAAATCAATGACAAGCATATAAGGCTTCGAACGAAGAGACAATAATTAATACAAGAATCTCAAAATACGTCAAGGTTGTGACGTTCATCTCACGGCCCTGCCGTGAAAGAACGATGGCGCCGCTGAACGAACTACTGGCTGCAGAAGCAGAGGCAGCGGCAGCAGCGGCGGCGACGGCAGTAGCGGCAGCAGTAGCAACAGTACAAGTCGCTCTGTATTCGTCGTGAAAATTTGTGAGTAGTCCGCGTGACAGTACTCTGGAGGTTACGTTAATGAGCCGGACGATGATGTCAAAGAGTTGGTGTCGTGTGATTCGTGCGAGATCGAACCATTCATCAAAGTGTCAGTGAATCGTTTCGTTCGCTATTGTTTTTTTCCTTGTCGCGCGAAACCTCTCTTTCTGTTGGCCAAGAGGGATAATAGGCCGGGCCTATCAGCACAGTAGGAAAATGGCGGCTCGCCTTGCGCGGCGTAGACGATGAGGGGCAACGAGGCTCTTCGTATAACGCGACTGAGCGCAAAAAAAATAACCTTTCGTTTCCGTTGATTGTTCACCGTGTAAAAGTGTACAGTGTGCGTTAGATCGTCAGTGCGGTAAAAGAGATCAAGAGGAATAGTGTAAGAGAAAAAGAGATAGAAAAGAAAAAAGGAGGGACCTCGTTAGCGCGAATACCACGAGTTATACGAGATGAGAGCGGGACGTGAGGAAGAGCGAAGGAAAAACAACACGAGAAGCGAGTAACGAAGAACCACTGTGCGTTCCGTTTGTACACGCGTGTGTGCTCGTATGAGAGCGATCGGCGATCAACGGTGACAAGTGTTCCGTCGACGGGGAACTTCGCCTTAGCCCCACGTCGACAAGAAGATGATATTCCGGGCATCGAGATACCGCCGTGGCTACGTCGATCGTGATCCTCGTGCCACCGTTTGCTGTCGTCGCCATTGAGCTACGGCCACTTTCGCGAAAATCATTTTTTTCGCGAGAGAACAGTGAGGCCGTGGACGACGAGGACGACAACGACGAAAAGCTAAGGGAAGATGAGAGGCGCGTGCGACGGCGGCATAGCGAGTTTTCTCGCTCTGGCGCTCCTCTGTTTATTCCACACGTCATGCCTTGTGAACGGTATGTAGTGCTTCTATTGCCCATCAGTTTCTCTCTCGCTTATTCATTCTTACTCTTCTTCTTCTGTATTATCTCTCTCTCTCTGTCTTCTTTTCTTGTTTCCCGTAAGTGTTGTCCCCCTCCTCCCCCCTCTTTTTTCATCCATCTGTCTACCTGTCTATCATTCTTTCTACCTTCTGTGTATGATTGTTGTTCCCGCTTTTTCCCTGTTTCTTTCACTTCCCGAAGCGCGTAACGTTGCGTAAGCAACGCGGCACAGCTCGCGTATACAGAAGGGCCGATTAATCTTGTACGAGCTTCGTGAAGTATGCGGAAGGGTACGTTTAATCGACGCAAACTGTATGGACTCTGCGTCTTGACGATTGATACAATGACTCGTTTTTGGCGCTGCTGTATACGCGTGTATTTTCTCTCTCTTTCTCTCTCTCGTGCATACAAACATATACGATGAGATTAGCATCAATGTCTTATTTAAAGTAACTGAAATCCTTTTTCCGTATTCGTGGTTTTATTTCTACTGTTATTATTAATTTATACTTAACTAATAACGCACTCCGGTTTATGCAGCGTCATTTAGTTATTATAATTGCCGTTTGATGCTTTTATCAGCGTATATACACGGCCGTTCACCGAGTCGATAATTGTTACGGGTCCGATGTATATACATAAATACACGGCTTGAAATAATTAGAGGATCATTTGCGCGAATGACTTTATCGCTTGAGCGACACACACGGCTAATTCTACATCTAACATAAGTGGCAACCGCATGTAAACGTTGCGTGCATTTTGTCATGGCGGTGTAACAGCGATATGAAGGTATTAAGTAATTTGCTAGGGTAGCGTGCTGTTAAAGTTTTATATCAAATGCCGCTGTTTCGGGATCGATTTTAGAGTTGTTTAACATTCCGCGGATGTTATGACACGTGCGCGCGCGTATCGTTCGAGTAAATTGTATCGTGATATGATATTTTATAATACGGTCGGCTGTTTTAAATGTTATTGTATTAAATGTGTTCATTTTCGTTCGTATTTGATGTTGTTTGGCTCGTGTTTTAAATGCTTCGGGTTGGTAGGACAATTATTTTAATACACGCACGTTTACGTTTTACGTGTAATTTAACCCTTTCACAGTGCAGTACAAGAGAAACCGGCAAGTCGTTAAATATGATACTGATAAACTGTACTATACGTGATCGTTAAAATCTCATTTAGAAAAATTAATGTAGTTAGTATCTTTTATGGCTGACATCAGGTATGCTGAATATTTGCACGATAAATGAATGTATGTCTGTTTTCAATTGCTCCTATTTGTGTTCATTTTATTCTACCGTGAATAGGTTAAATAAGTTAAGCGATAGAAATTTGTAATAACAGTAGTAGTTAGTAATAAGAAATTCAATTTGAAAGGGAGGTTTTAATAGATGAAGCAAGAAATAGGAATTTGAAGATCAGTGAATCTTTTTATTCATTTTTATTTTATTTTATTTCATTTTATTTACATTGCTCGAAGACCCAATCAGTTGCAACAACACTTTATTACTTTCTTCATAGCTGCTAAACATTGTAAGCAATCTATTGTTCTTAGAAACATTATTATTATTATTACGATACGATCATACAATTGCTTTACGTGCATCGCGGAGCCTCCGAATTCATTAAACAATAGAGATCCTCTCAATTAGCATTACAAATTCTGTCAGAATGTAAATGAAGTTTCTAAATATTGCCGGAAGTACTTCCAACGAATACAATATCGTTTTCATCTAAATCACACAGAAACAGCGATTCCTTAATTGTTTCAACTATAATACTTATTCGTGCAATCTTGTACTTACTTAGTCCACCTGTTAACGAGCATATTTTTCAATCAAAGGTGCTCAATCGAGGTGGGTTGAAACTGTTACATGATAAAACATGAATTTGTTCATAGCAAAGGCCATAACAAAGATATAATAATACTTAACATATACTATTAAGTCTGTGCAACAGTTTTCATGTCTTCTTTTTAAAGTATCTATGTGTATTTCGTTTTTGCTATATCCATAATCAGTCATTATAAAAATATTTCTCTTTGTTTTGAACTATGTTTCGACATCTTTTGTATAAATGGTTTTTAACAATTTTAATTAGAAAACAAATATATTTTAATGCTATTCATTAACACTCGACTTTTGCATAGATCTAATACATTAACTTAATAAAATTTCAGTTATGAAAGAATTTAATATTTATCAATTTCTTGAATAATTACAATATGTATCTACATGTATGTAAAGAAATTAACGTACCTTAATTTATTATAGTACAAAGTCCTTATTATTCGCTTATAATATTTAAAGTATAGTATGTAAAGTACGTCTACGATATAAATTTATTATATGTATATGTAGATATCCCTAATGCAGATTTGCATAATAAATTCACCGGAGAACGAATACAATTGAGATAGTCTCAAGTAGCACACTTAGTCTTGTATGCAAAGAAGGTAGAAACCAATAATAATAATAACAATAGTAATTTATCCACTGATAAATCTATGAATTTAATTAAAATAAAATACAGGCTCCTTCAAACTTACAATTCATCCTTTTCGAACGAAAGGTAATATATAGCAGCATGTCGATTATCCGAGTTCTGGTTATTCGAATGATCGATTATCCGAATATAGGTTGGATACATATACCTTTATGTATGTACAGTGGTTCCAAAAAGTATTCGAAGGAATCGAAATAGCGAAAACTACCCTCAAAGTTGTAATGACTCCTCATACTTTGAATACACGTTTCTCTGCGATCTTTTTCTTAACGATAGGGTGATAGAGTATTAGAAATATAACATATTTTATTAGAAGGGTTTTGCTTTATCATACACCATTACAAAAAAGAATCACGTTTAAAAGAAGAGACGAAGCAATGAAACTTTTAACGTAGATTTCACATTCTTATATATTAGGTGTACAAGTTAATTTTAGTCTTTTTTTAGCAAGTTCAGAGTTTATTTAAATTTTTATGCCCAAAAGTTAGTGGATGAAGCTCTGAATTTTAGTCTTGTTTTTAGCAGGTTCTGAGTTTATTTAAATTTTTATGCCCAAAAGTTAGTGGATGAAGCAATCTCCCACATTTTCTATAACCTTTGCCCATCTTTCGGACAACGGATGTCTGGTTTGAAGAAACTAGACTGCATTATTACTTATCTAACAGTGATTGCAATTCTTCATTCTTAAATCGTTGCGGTTGTCCAGGTCGTTTTTTATCCTGGAGATCGAAATTTCCTTCCCGGAATCTTCGGTATCAGTATTTGCAGATGGAATGAGATACATCATTCTCATCAAGAGCATCACAAATCATTTCTGCAGCTTCAGCGGTTTTCCTTTTTTAAGTAGAGTGCGAAGAGCACACAATAACAAATGTGTATCTTTGGTGCACGCCATCGTTTAAACTGTTTTTTACTCAGGTCACGTTGACCAAATCAAGCAGTTTTCTAATGATTTGGAAAGGTAGATGTCTACATTATAAGACTCCAAAAATACCGTTACGATATTCAGATTGTAAATAGCCCTTATCATCATCGAAAGATGAAAGACTAAAATTAATTTGTACACCTAATAGTCATATTTGGATAAAAAAAATAAATTAACTCACACGTATAATATTACCCTCTACATAATTAAAGTTTTATTAAACAATTGTCATTGATATCAGAATTCTAGAGTTATATGAATTTATTTGTAATGTAGTGTACGATTACTTCACGGAACCACTGTATGTGTATTGAACTGTTTGTATATAAAAGCGTTTAATTTATTTTAACCCTTTGCGCTCGAGAGGTGACCGTTAATCACCGAATTATAATTTTCAAACCTCAGTTAGTTTGTTTATTAGTTAGACTCAGAGGTTAAACAGTCGTATATGTAAATTTTAGTATATCACCTAACTAAACTAAATGACGTATAATATAAGCGAATCTTATTAAATATTTCGAATTTGAAAATTTTTGAAGTTAGTATCATTAGATGACTAGCAATCATCTTTCGAGTGCAAAGGGTTAATATTATTAAACGACTAACAGTCACCTTTCGAGAATAAAGGATTAAGATAGGCATATATGTAAATTTTAATATACGACTTAACTAAACTAAACTAAATGAATAATGATATAAGTGAATCTTAGTAAATATTCTGAATTTGAAAATTTTTGAAGTTAGTATCATTAGACGACTAACAGACACCTCTCGAGCGCAAAGGGTTAATATAAGCGAATCTTAGTAAATATTTTGTACTTGAAAATCTTTGAAGTTAATATTGTTAGATGACTAATAGTCACCTCTCGAGTGCAAAGGGTTAACAGAACAATCACCGCCACTGCAACAACAACAAAAAACCCACGTTATCTTCGCTCCAAACCCACTGCGAGACAGAAACGTTGCTTCCCGGCGACGACACAATTACTTTCGCTGCATCGCGGTTATTATTTTCATAACGGAGCCGCCGATAAGCGGTATCTCGTGATTTTGAAATCCAATCGTCTTCTTGCAATACACCATTCACTCGCATGAACGTACAACGCCGGACAAAATGATAGGACGTTTGTTATTTTGGAATATTAGGTGTACAAGTTAATTTTAGTCTTTTTTTTGCCAGGTTCAAAGTTTACTTAAATTTTTATGCAGAAAAATTAGTGGATAAAGTAACCTCCCTCACTTTCTATAACTTTTGCCCACCTTTCGGACAATGGATGCCTGATTTAAAGAAACTAGGCTGTTTCGTTTCGATGAACTCATTTAACACTATTCCTACCACGACCGGTCAAATGACCGTTTTTAAAATTGTGATTAGAATTTCATTATACAACATAATTGAATCGCCTTTAAACTTTAGACTTTTCCTCAAATATACGTATAATACATCTTCCAATATTCACTTCTTTTTTCATTGTTTACTTTCTGAGAAAAATTCGTAGTCTGTCTTACGTGGGAATGTCGCAGTAGGAATGGGTATACGTGAAGTGTCGGTAGGAATAGTATTAAAAGTGATTGCAATTCCTCGTCCTTGAATCGTTTTTTATCCTGGGGATCGAAATTTCTTTCCCGAAACCTTCAATACTAGTATTTGCAGATAGAATAGGATACAGTATTCTCACCAAGAGCATCACAGATCATTTTTGCAGCTTCAGCGGCGTTTTTTTTTTTAACTGAAATTCGAATAGCACACAATGACGATTGTGTTCTTTGGTGCACGCCATCGTTTAAACTGTTTTTTACTCAGGTCACGTTGACCGAATCAAGCAGTTTTCTAATGATTTGGAAAGGTAGATGTCTACACTATAAGACTCCAAAAATACCGTTACGATATTCAGATTGTAAATAGCCTTTATCATCATCGAAATATGAAAGATTAAAATTAACTTGTACACCTAATATTTCGTGTAATGAAATGAAGTATATATATATTAGGTGTGCAAATTAATTCGGTGCCTTTGCATTTAACGCTTTGTAACTTCCATTCAAAGTAAAATAACTTTCCTACCCTATGGTGATTTGAAAGTTGCAGTATTATACTCTAAGGGACATTAGAACAATCATGGCAACTCGGCATAATTTCACCTAATAACAGTAAACAATTTAGCGTTCGACAAGGAGTATTCGAGGTATTGCATTTTTTTTGCTTTTGAATCGAAAAAAAAATGCTCCTGAAGTTAAAGAAATGGTTTGTTCCGCTTTTGATGATGACGCTGTGACGTATAAAACGTGCAAAGAGTGGTTTCAAAGATCGGACGAGCATGTCCAGGACTAGGCAAGAAATTTTAAGAAAATTTTGAAAAACATTTGAAAAAGCTAAACAAGGGCTTGCGTTGCAACCAGGTGTTACCCACTAATGCTTATCGCAACGTTTGCTTCAGTTAGGAAAAATTCAAAAATAGGAAGGTGGGTTTCGTACGAAAAAGGCACCAAGTTAATTTGCACATCTAATACACTTTACACATCCTATGTATTGAATACGTCCTCTGAACCGAGTATACAAAATTTGAAATCAATTTTTTGATCAGGACATATAAACTGTGAAAAGTATATTAACCCTTTTTGCACCAAGCGAAAGAAGCGCACCTAAGCGAAGAATACCGGGCCGAATCGATGAATTTGCAGAGGCTTGCGAAAATTCTCGTATAAAACTAAAGTAGGAGTGATATTTACAAAATTTAAAAAGCATATTGCGAAATAAATGTGTTGCATCGAATTTGAACCATTTTAGCATTTTATAAAGTTATTTTGAAACACAGATCTCTTGTGATGAGTATGATAAGGCTCCAATGGAGGCGGAACGATATATCGTCGTTGGTATTTTTGGCAAGTCGATCAGTGCTAAAAGGGTTAAATCAATAGACAATTAATTAGACAAGCACGCGACTCGTATTGCAGGTAGTAATTATATTTCCAAAAAGGTGTTATTTATTGTAAATACATATTATATGTATACATCGTATGCAATATGTAGACGCTTATCGTTAAATAATCATATTTCTTATGATTGGAAACGTCTGTAATTTTTTATTTTGTACTGCTCTGTTTATACATTGCTGATCAATAGGATTTTCGGTCATCGATTGATCGTGACACGTACAGTAGCGGACAAAAGTTTAAGACGACATGACAATGTAACACATAGTTTTATAGTATGCAAATGTTGTTCATATACTTGTTATCATCAGTATGGTAGAACACTAACTAGTATAGAATACGATTTTTATTCATCGTGCTATTTCTTATTAATTAATTTATTTGTTTTCTTTGATCCTTCGGTCTTAAACTTTTGATCGTTACTTGTAAGTATAACTCACACTGCCATGATTTTTGTTTTCTTTTAATCATCATTTTAATCATCTGTTAAAGTTTTAACAGTTATATGTTATACTATATACAGGAACAAATGTCCGCTTTACTAATAATCAGTTAACTCCCTTCATTCTATTCCTCATTGTACACTTTTGCAGTTTACAAACACACCTTCATATATTTGGTATATAAGCAGAACTGCGATATTTCAATTCATATTTAGAAATAAGAAATCCTACGTAGAACCAATAATATTTTCGAAGATGTTATCATAAAAATTCATTAATGCCCGATTCTTAAAGTTTTGTTCGCTACTGTATTTACTTCAAGTTATAGCGGTAACAATGATAAAAGTTCGATTTATAGAAGTAACATTCGAGTTGTAGAGGTATCGTTTATGTGACACTTTTGAAAAGAATTCGTGATGGACAGCATTCTTTCAATTTCTTCTGCCAGTCAAAACGAATATAAATACAGTCGAACCTCGATATCTCGAACCGCAAGGGAAACGCTAAAACCTTCGAGTTACAGAAGTTTCGACTTATCAGAGGTATACAGTGGCTCCAAAAAGTATTCGTACACTATGTCGTCACAAATAAATTCGTTTAACCCTGAAATTCTGAGTCTGATAGAGGTATTTGATAAAACTTTGTGGGTATGTAGATCGTAATAGTATACGTATGAATTAATCTTTTCTTTTCATCTAAATGTCATTTTAAAGGGGTGAAACCAGCGTTGAAGTTTCTGAGTTTTCTCTCATTTTTTAAAGATAACTTTGTAATGGTACTTGATGAAGCAAAATCTTTCAAATAGAAAGTGTTTAATTTTTAATAATCTATTGCCCTGTCATAAAAAAAGGCCACAGAAAAGCTTGCACTCAAAGCGTGAAAAATTGCTGAAACTTTGAGATTCGTTATCAACCCCCTTAACACTTAGCCGACCGAATGGGGAGATCTCTCATTTTTTCTTCAACAAAGCGCTGCAATTGATTCTATTTGTTTTTGTTATTAGTTAGTCTTAAACCAGTACTGTTCATAAATTCTCCAAAGTTCAATTTTTAATAAATTCAACACTATCTCGGGATCAATTAATAACAAAAGTAAATAGAATCAATGGCACCGCTTTGTTAAGGAAAAAATGGGGGATCTCCTCATTCGGTCGGCTAAGTGTTAAAAGATATTTTACCGCCAAAAAAGTTGCTCCACGTAGGACATACCATGCTCTGTAAACACACAAGGTTTCATTGAAATCAGAATTTCAGAAGTAGATGAATTTCCTTAGAATACAGTGTACGAATACTTTTTGGAGCCACTGTAGCTAGTTTGAATTCGAGTTGTAGAGGTATCTGAACGCGTGATGAATAATTCGAGTTATAGCAGGTTTATATTTCGAGTTATAGAGGTTTTCATAGCGGAGTAGAAGGGATTGGGCAAAATTTTCCCCGTGCAGAGGTTTTCGAGTTATCAAGGTTCGAGTTATCGAGGTTTGACTCTAATTGGTGGGTTTCTGGAATTTTTGGAAATTCCGATTCTTTCGGGAATCTCGACACACTCGGACCTAATTTTTACCTACAGTGGCTCCAAAAAGTATTCGTACACTGTATTCTAAGGAAATTCATCTACTTCTGAAATTCTGATTTCAATGAAACTTTATGTGTGTACAGAGCATGGTGTGTCCTACGTGGAGCAATTTTTTTGGCGGCAAAATATCTTTTAAGGAGGCTGATAACGAATCTCAAAGTTTCAGCAATTTTTCACGCTTTGAATACAAGCTTTTCTGTGTTCTTTTTTTATGACAGGGCGATAGAGTGTTAAAAATTAAATATTTTCTATTCGAAAGGTTTTGCTTCATCAAGTACCATTACAAAGTTATCTTTAAAAAATGAGAGAAAACTCAGAAACTTCAACGCTGGTTTCACCCCTTTAAAATGGCATTTAAATGAAAAGAAGAGATTAATTCATATGTATACTATTACGATCTACATATCCACAAAGTTTTATCAAACACTTCTATCGAACTCAGAATTTCAGGGTTAAACGAATTTATTTGTGACATAGTGTACGAATACTTTTTGGAGCCACTGTAAATTTTGTTTCAAATATGCCAGAAGTATTGTCTTTTACGATATGCCCACATATCATTCGTTCTCAATCATTCCAATATATTTAGACCAGTCCTTATGTCACTTATAAAAAATCGTATTATATATAGTATACGTACTCACGCACGCGAGCGTGTATGCAAATGATTGATTTTTCCCAGCGTCGAGCCACCTCGAGCCACGAGCCTATTTATGCCGGAGCTGACTTATTATTATAAACGCATCCTTAGCCGGAGAGCACGGGGGCCTCTTATCTCCGTGCTGCGCGTCGATAGTTAATTAAGATACTTTACGATCAATCTCATTCTGTTTTTGCCTCTTTCGCTGTCCCGTTGACCTTCCCTCGATACGATGGCTTTCGCCTCGGGGAAATTGCTGCTGCCTTTGGGATCCGTCCTGCCTGTTGCGAGAATATTTCAGGTTCCCTCCTCGCGATGTTTCCACAGCAGATAGCCGCGCAGCAATTTTAATCGCCTTGGATTTTTTTTCGACACGGCGGAATATCGATTTTATCCGAACGAAAAAATTATTCCTTTGTAAAAAGGGAAATACGTGTTGGATATTTTTTGTTGTTGTTGTTGTTGTTGAGAAGTACCGCGAATTAAAAGTTTGTAAAAGTTCGTGATTACCATTTTGGGATGTTCTCTTGTAAGATAAATTGCTTCTTTGTTGGTTTGGATAATTCAGTTAATTTGAATAAATAGGGTTTAGTTCTTTGAAAGGTATTGGAAAGTTTGGTAAGGTTTTGATGTAGTTTTGATTACCTTTTGGGGAGCTGGAAACTCTTAATTAGAATCTTTTGAGTTTCTCGATTAAGAAAAATTAAACTACCGTTTATTAAAAGACCGTTTTTATTTTATTTATTATTGAAAATAATAGAATTTTATGTCGAAGTAGTAGGTGTCTATTTTTAGTTTATTTGCAATGTTCGATTTTTATTAAAAGATGTACCTAATTTATTACACAGCAGGAGTCATTCCTAAATTTAAAATGAATTTGCTTTTCTAAACATTACGGTTCTTAGTATTACCATCATCTTGTTTCAAATAATACTTGAAGTACCTGCGCATGTATTTGCAATACACAGCCAAAGTATCTAATTTTATGGTTTATATTATTTAATTAAAAAACTTTATTTAATTTTGTTGTTCTCTTAATCTGCTCTTTGTATTTGTATTATTCGAGTCGTAGTGATATGATCAAGAAACTATGATATTGTAAGAACATTTTAGGTATGTATGTGATTAATATTGTTCATTACATTTACCAGGAAATTAATATCTATTTATTGAATGCAGTATAATACAATTAAAGCACCATTTCCACTTTGAATGATGTAAATCAGAACACTAATTTTCTGACAATAAGTTACAATATCGTATCTTGCGTTTTTCTCATTTTTCAAGATATATTGAAATATTCCAAATTCCACAGTATGTTTTTTGTTGCCAATTAAAAATAATCAGACTTCAGTTTAGCGAATATTTCGAAATGTCAGATGAAATATCTTAACACAAATAGGCGGAATGGTTAATAAGCATCTCTTATTCAATTAATAATAATAGTTAAACAGAAATTTCAGTGATCGTCACCGAGTATTAACCTTTTCCATTCACAAGGCGACTCTCTATTTTCAAAAATGACCAAATACGAAGCATTGAAATTAAACAGTATCAGAATTCGTTTATATTAAAACTAATGATTAACACTAGAACTACCAGAGCAGTTAAAATGACTAATTGGAGATTATTCATAGCAGCCTTATAAAATCACCATGGTAAAGCCTCCAAAATTTACTATGATTTTCTGCAGAAAGTATGAATACAGATTTGTTTTCTATATATTCAATATCTTTTTATATAATTTTCAATTTGATCTCTTCTATGCAAATAAGCACAGTATAATTGTCGGTAGTCCTATTGTTAATATACTTATAACAATACCTTGAACAATAAAGTTTAACCACGCATATTTTTATTGTTAAGAGTGTCAGTAGCAAGCGTTCGAATACTTTCATGAGCCTCAAAATAAAGGTACACGGGCGGAATAAAAATATACGAAAGGATCGATCACGTTGTTATCTCGAATCGTTTACCCTAACGCGAAACGGTGACCTTCGTGGTACTTGTGAAAAGCGTTTCTATCTAAATTGCCTGATACAAGGTTTATTGAACGCGTGTGTACAGCGGCGTACTTACAAATGTAACAGACGAACTTTTCTGATGGTCGGATAAACGTTAAGTTTCGCTTAAGGCGGACCGTAATTTAGTTAAGATCCTCCGTTTCATTGCTGGCTCAAGGGATGACTCACGGACGAAGGAATTCTATCTTTTAATTAGTCGATAAAGCAAATGAAGAAATCAGAGGAGTGTGTTGCAATTCGGGAGAAGCAATTTGTTGCGGAAATGATAATTATTAATGTAGAAATGAAAGTATTATTAATGTACAAATTAAAAAGTAATAATACATCCTTAGATAACTAAACATTCGTCTAATAGACTATTGATCTTTGCCAATTTTACGAATTCGAGATCTGCCAAGATTGCAAATACTAATTTTTTACCACTTTTCTATCGTTAAAATATTATAATACTTCCCTTAAGTTACGCTAATTTGTTTGAAATAAATAAGGGTAATATAAAAATATACATGTTTTTAATTAGTCTATGAGTCGAATGATTAATTACAGAGTAACACTAATTTAAGTTTAGTTATCTAGGGATATAGAAACGAACGTTCAGTAACATTTAAATAATAATTATCAATACAGAAATGAATTTGCATACGTATTTATTAAATTAATGGTGCCAGTTTAAAAATTAATCGTTGAAATTATTATGTTTATTCCGTGTTTTCTATTTTATATTATAATTTATTTATTTTAGGATAGAATTATTCCAGTTTATCTTGTCTCGTATTTTATTTCATTTTATAATTATTTCACTTTATATCATAAATTCATTTTTGTTAGTTTAGAAATGAAAGTGTTGGGAGTTTCTTGTTTACTCTGTATGCCATATTTTATAGTATAGTTTATTTGTATTAGTGAGGGAATGAAAGCACTGGAATTTTTACGTTTACTGTATGACCTGTTACGTTTACTGTATGAATTGTAGTAATATCTACTATATTATATAATATTAGTGTTTCAGGGTTAAACTATCTCAAGACTATTTTCTTTTATCGAAATTAGGATATACAAACAATCTGAATGCTCTTTTTTTATTTAATACAGCGGTATGTATAATTAAATTTGATAAAGGAAAATGGATTTGAGCTAGTTTGATTCTTAGGAATGTACAGTACTATATTGTGATGTATTTTATATTATTCTTTTATGTTTTATTGTTTCGAAAATAAATATTTTGATTTGATTTTGATTTTATTAATTTTACGGATACAAACCCACTAGTGTGTATATAATGCAATAAAAAGTAATTATAATAGTTTAACTGAAATGAGAAGATTAAGTACAATAAAGAAATCGATTAAACTTGATTCGATATAAGACGCTTAAATGTAGACTAACTACGCCAAAATAGCTTAATAGATTTCACATTTAATAATATTGAAACTATCTTACAGTTATTTATTTAATATTTCACTCGGAATCAAAGTTAACCATTATTATCTACGTTTACTCGGAGTCGTATCGTTGTATGTTATAATTTTGAACGAACAGCTGAATGTTTGAAACCCGTGGATTGCATTAATGCATGAATTGAAGCGCGCGCAATGTCTGGCCGTCAGTTTCAAAGCACAATTACATTTATCAATTAGAAAACTAGACGTTCGTGTATATTTATTCGTCGGGTTCAACGTATTAATTAATTGTTGCTCGCTTCTCGTCTCTAGAAACGCGTTCGTATCGTTCTAAATACCATTTGTGCTTATTTAACCCTTTAACCGTGCAATTATAATTCGTAACAAGGACTTGATACACCTAATTTTCTATGCAATTAAAATTCGTAACAAGGACTTGATACTCCTAATTTTCTCTGAAATTATAATTCGTAACAAGGATCTGATATTCCTAATTTTTTCTGCAATTATAATTCGTAATAAAGACTTGATACTCCTAATTTTCTCTGTAATTATAATTCGTAACAAGGATCTAACATTCCTAATTTTTTCTGCAATTATAATTTGTAACAAGGCTTTAATGCTCTTAATTTTCTCTGTAATTATAATTCGTAAGAAGGACTTGATACACCTACTTTTCTCTGCAATTATAATTCGTAACAAGGACTTAATACTCCTAATTTTCTCTGTAATTATAATTCGTAAGAAGGACTTGATACACCTAATTTTCTATGCAATTAAAATTCATAACAAGGACTTAATACTCCTAATTTTCTCTGTAATTATAATTCGTAAGAAGGACTTGATACACCTAATTTTCTATGCAATTAAAATTCGTAACAAGGACTTCATACTCTTAATTTTCTCTGAAATTATAATTCGTAACAAGGATCTGATATTCCTAATTTTTTCTGCAATTATAATTCGTAATACAGACTTGATACTCCTAATTTTCTCTGAAATTATAATTCGTAACAAGGATCTAACATTCCTAATTTTTTCTGCAATTATAATTTGTAACAAGGCTTTAATACTCTTAATTTTCTCTGTAATTATAATTCGTAAGAAGGACTTCATACACCTACTTTTCTCTGCAATTATAATTCGTAACAAGGACTTAATACTCCTAATTTTCTCTGTAATTATAATTCGTAAGAAGAACTTCATACACCTAATTTTCTATGCAATTAAAATTCATAACAAGGACTTAATACTCCTAATTTTCTATGCAATTAAAATTCGTAACAAGGACTTCATACTCCTAATTTTTTCTGCAATTATAATTCGTAACAAGGATCTGATCTTCCTAATTTTTTCTGCAATTATAATTCGTAACAAGGATCTGATCTTCCTAATTTTCTCTGTAATTATAATTCGTAAGAAGGACTTGGTACTCCTAATTTTCTCTGCAATTATAATTCGTAGCAAAGACTTGATACTCCTAATTTTCTCTACAATCGAATTTTTGCGTTCGTGGTGACATTTTACGTTCTTGTTATACGGCTTCAGAGAAGTCAAATTATATTACGCGGGTTTTAGCGTCAACTATCGTGTGGTTTCATTATCAGACAGAAACGGGTTAATTCAGCAGTTCAATAGTTTCGACAATATCTGTAATGAACGCCGCGATTAACGATGATTTACGATGTAACTGTGGCGCGAAAGTTCGCGGGAAAAGAGTACGCACATATTATGCGATATCGAAGAGTATAATAATTGCACTTATTAATAATTATTGGTAATTGAATGTTAGCGATTAATAGATTTTATTAAGAAAGTCGGTGTATTTATATTGGGATATAAATAATTTCAAGATGCACTGACTCGTTTTAGTTCGGTTGATACGAGTTCGTTGGAATATGTTTCATAAGTTTCACAGTTTGTTCGTCAGCGTTATGATTCACATAATAATTCTCTGTTTGATTGCGAATTAGTCGCGACTAAGAATGCACTTGTCGATTGTTTAGACATCGAAAGTCGTATATTTACACAGTCTACTATCTGTTTCTCATAATAGCTTGTCTGTAATCTGATAAGAGGATAAGACGGTAATCAATGAAAGATACTGGATTCTAAATGTCGCAAGACTGCTGGAGTTCCCCTTTACTTGAAATTTTTTAATTAATTTCTTCTCAGTATAGATAGGTGCGAATTAAAAAATGCATATTTCTTTTAGTTTGTATAGTAAATAGAAAAATAGTATATATATAACATAGTGCTGTTTTTATAGTTTTGAACAACTGCATTTTTAGTATACATAGTACTTAGGTATAATTTTTCAGTCTCCATAAAAAACGTAAAATTTTACTAAAATAAATGAAAGAATAGGAAAATTACCAAAATTACGTATCATTATACCTAATATCTACTACTATATATTATTGCTCTTCTGTGTAACGACATTATTTGTTTATTATTATTTATAAAAATTACATTATGTATATGAAGTATCACCTATGTGTATAATAAAAAAAAAAAAAATAATAAATGGTTCATAAATCCAATAACTTCACTGTAATTATTCCTTCCGTAAAAATACAGGTTTTAATCAAGTCATGAATTCCTTCTCCTAAATTCAATCTGTTTTTTCGAGATTTTTAGTTTTACTTTAATTCGAACATCGTTTCTGGCGAAAGCTTGCGAAGCAAGACACACTGCGACAGAAAATCTCTTTTCACGGTTCTATCTCTTCACCGATTGGAAAGCTCAATAAACAGCGCCGGTTCTAGCAAGATACTGTTTTATCGCGGCGCTTCAACACCCTTCTAGCTTTTCGCGCTATGTTTATTGCGTGCTCGCGCTCCGATATCGTTCGCAAAAGTTATCAGCTAGCGAATGCCGCCCCGCGGTAAACAATGATCTGTCTTGTCTTCCCTTGCGTCTTCAATATACATTTTTCTGCGAATTTCTCTCCCCGGAACCGATCCTCGCAGATTGCCGGCGATATCAGTCGCGCTAGAGCAAGTGCTGTTGGAAACCTGGTTGAGAAACGTATACAAATTTATACCGTGACTCGTATACAGTTAACACTAGGCCAACTGAATCGGGAGATCTCCCGTTTTTTCCTCGACAAAGCGGTGCCATTGATTCTATTTACTTTTGTTATTAGTTGGTCCTGAGCTAGTGTTGAATTTATTAAAAATTTTACTTGGGAAAATTTATGAACGGTACCAGTTCAAGACTAACTAATAATAAAAGTAAATAGAATCAATGGTGGCGCTTTGTTGAGGAAAAAATGGGAGATCTCCCCATTAATTTCGGCTAAGTGTTAACCCTTTGCGGACTAGTGAGAAATACAGAACTTGTGGAGGTTCAACATTCATAAAATACTTGCATAAGATGGTTTGTGAATGAAACCAAGGGATTGATATGCGATGCTAATAATATTATTAATATGTGTTTCGTTATAATAGATTCGACTTAAAATTTAAATCAATATGTATGTTTATAGAATAGCTATTCACTCGAGTAAATGCAATCTCGTTTGTAATCCTCTAAATGGGACTCGTGTGTCGAGTTACCCTGAACCGGTGGAATCTCAGCCTCCTCGAATCCAGACCTGTAGGACTACCTCGGGGTCGTGAAACCTCGATCTCTCCGATCTTAGACTCGAGAGACCTGTCTACGACTACTTTGGGGTCGTGGGAACACGACTTTCTCAACACCAGATGCTATGGGACCCACCTCGAACTACCCCGAGGTCGAGGAACCCTGATTTTTCAAAAACTGGATCCGTGCGACCGTTTTGGAGCACTTTGTTGTCGAAAAAATCTTCCTTTCTCTAATCTGAGATTTAAGAAATCTTATATTTTTCCAATTTCACGTTAGTGGATGTTAGGTCTTCGGTTCTATAGTTTGTTCGATAAGACGAGAAGTTAACCCTTTGCACCCGAGAGGTAACTGTTAGTCGTCTAATGATACTAACTTAAAAAATTTTCAAATTCGAAGTATTTATTAAGGTTTATCTGTATTAAATGTCATTTAGTTTAGTTAAGTGATATACTAAAATTTAAATAATATGACTACTTAACCTCTGAGTTTAACTAATAAACAAGCTAACTAAAGTTTGAAAATTTGTGAAACTATCATTTGAGGATTAACAGTCACTTCTCGAGTGCAAAGGGTTAACTCTACCGAGATGAGACAACTGCGACACGTGAGTGAAACAGGGCCGGCATACAATTTTAAATACCCAAAATATAAGGAAATAGAAAGTTACCTTTTGAAGTCCGCACTTACGGCTAGATACTATGTCAGATACTACAGCAAGGGTTAAAGTTCTGCTTAGGCTTGCTGGTGAAGAACGTCGGTGTTTAAGCACTTTCTTTGAACTGGTCAATTGGTATCCTCGAAAGGGGTCCTTTATAGTTTGAGGATACAAGGATGTCAGTCGATCGACCGTATGTCTCGACCTGGGTTTTTCCCATAATACGTTGCGAGGGCGGCATGTCCCGCGCATTTTGTTGGAGATATATTTGTGGGATAATAAAGATATCGAAGATATTTATTACAGTCTCTTTACTTTTTCCCTGTTTGCGATTACTCTGAGGTCGAAACACAAGTGAAGATCTAAGACATTGTAGTTATCGGATGTACTATGTTTAGCACATAGACATACATATCGTATGATTAGGCAAACGAGCAAGGTTACAATCAATAGATAATAAATGTCGTGATTACCTTCGCGGGGTTCCTACACATTTTTGCGAGCGACAACCCCTTCATGGACTCCTTACCATCGTCGCAATCAGAAAAATAAGTTAGTCCGCAAACAACCACGATAGATAGAGCCAACCACGATATGATATCTGTAAATGTTAGTATACTACTTAGTTAACCAGTTAAGTGTGGCGACCTCTTTACAAAATACCCCCCAATGTGTGTCGCGATAATCAGGTGATGGCGGATATAGTCATAAATCCAACTCAAATCATTTATAATTTTCATTTGTTTTTTTTTATTTCGTGTTGACCTCTAAACATATTAAACTTTACGAATATAATTTAGTTCCCGCCAAAATTACAATTTAAATATCAAATTGTAACAAAATTTTACGCATGACGGATATAGTCGTCATGACACAAAATTTTGCCATATCTCCATGACGGATATAGTCGTCAAACACACTTAACTGGTTAACCAGTTAGAGAACTACCAAGGCAGTCAAAATGACGGATTGATGATTATTCATAGCAACCTTATAAATTCATTTTACCAAGCTTCCAAAATTTACTATGATTTTCTGCAGAAGGTATAAATAAAGATTTGTTTTCTATGTATTCAATATCTTTTCATATAATTTTCAATTTGATCTATTCCATGCAAATAAGTACACTGTAATCGTCGGTAGTTCTAGTATTAAACAAAATGAAGTTTAATATAAGCGAATCTTAGTAAATATTTTGCACTTGAAAATCTTTGACGTTAGTATTATTGGATAGCTATGAGTTGCTTCTAGAGTGCAAAGAGTTAATACTGTTTAAGAAAATATTTATTCATTGAACATACGAATAGGTACAGTAGCGGACAAAAGTTTAAGACGACGGGACAAAGTAAAACATAGTTTTATAGTATGCAAATATTGTTCATATACTTATTTTTATCGTCATTGTGGTAAAACACTATCTGATATTGATTAGCATAGAGTACGATTTTCATCGTGCTATTTCTTATTAATTAATTAATTTATTTTCTATGACTTTTTGGTTTTAGCTCTAAACCTACTGACGGGTTAGGATATACTTTTTGTGACGAAGAAATCAAATTGAAGATTATATTTAAAAACCGCCTAACACAAGGGAAACAAATAGTAATGATTACACTAAAGATCGCAGTAAATTTCTAAACGTGTAGGTATCATAATAAATTTACAAAGCTTCCATGAAAAATTACGAATTGGTCATTTTCACCGGTCTTAATAGTTATAGTGTTAAACTTTTGTCCGCTACTGTATCTAATGTTTAGATATTGGAACACAATCTTTATTTTAAGCCATAAGTCCGTAAATTAATCGTAAGTTCATTCATACCTCCCATGGTTAACATTCACCAAAAATTGGCGCACGTTTAACGTGCTGAGAGCTTGCCTTATGTAAATTCGAATTGATCGTTCGCACGACCGTAACGTTCAATAATTGCTTCGTATGCAAATCGTCTGGTTAGCTCGGTCTGGTTTCCACGGAGAGGGATGGCCAGCGAACGAGATCGAATCTGCGGCGGTCGTTCCAACAGGGTATATTGTTATTCCGCGGATGCTCAAGACTATTAGCGTCCGCGGAGTGCAGATAAAACGGTCGTAGGTCGGGGAAAAGGCTGCTAGCATCGCGGCAACGACCTTAACGAGAGTCTGAGCATCAGTGACGAGCAACCCGTGGACCCAGTATCAATTTAAACATCGTGTCGAATCGAATGAAACTGTTGATCCGTAATGTTAACCCTAGAACTCCAGACAAAAAGTGTCTTCCTTGATACGGACGTCGTATCTAAAAAAATGTTGCACATTAATTGTTGGCAGACATATGCAACTATTTTTCATCAGAATCGAACTAAGATAGATTAAAGAAATGGACAAAACAGAAATCAAAGCAAATACACGCAAATATTGGAACTGCGGGACCTCTTTCTAAAGTTTTACTATGATCATCGGATTAAGTTTAATGAAGAAGAATTTATAGTATTAATGAAAGCACTGGACAAAATTTTATACTGAAATCAAATAAAATAAGCACTTACCTTTTAGAACTCTTTCCACCAAACTAGTATTTTAACGAAGAACACAAAAATACGATGTATTCACTAGAACGCACAAGGAGGTACTGCTTTACGAAAGGACTAATATCTGCAAGCTCGTGGCAAATACGGAAAATACCGTACGCTTAGGTACTGTTTTATGATATGCAGATAGTTTCCCGCTACCTGGGACACACTTTGTACCAAAATATTACGATTTCGAGGGTACTCATTTTTGGACTTTTTATCAGCTAGAACGGTGATTCGGCCCACTGTGCGTCGGTTAACCAAGTTAAGTGTGGCGACCTCTTTACAAAGCACCCCCCAGTCTGTGTCGCGATAATCAGGCGATGACGAATATAGTTATAAATCCAACTCAAATTATTTATAATTTTCATCTGTTTCTTTTATTTCGTGTTGACCTCTAAACATTTTAAACATATTAAACTTTACGAATATAATTTAGTTTTCGCCAAAATTACAATTTAAATATCAAATTGTAACAAAATTTTACGCATGACGGATATAGTCGTCATGACACAAAATTTTGCCATATCTGCATGACGAATATAGTCGTCAAACACACTTAACTGGTTAAGTGCTAAGCTATTGAAGCTAGAAACATGAAATTTGGACAATGGGTTCCTTTTGTGACGTAGACCTCTACTAAGGAAGGATTTTTTGGTTATTTTATAGTTATCAGGGAGTCTTCTTTCGTAAAGTTTCGATTTTAAGAATACTTTCTTTATTGTTTTGTATCATAAAAAGAATTATACAATTATAACAGTCTAACGATACAAATAATTTTATTTTATACAACAGTATCTGGGTTTTCTTCTTCTGGGCGTGCTGTAATTTATATAGAAAATCTTCCTCCACAAAATAATTGTTCACGTTTAATCTGAATTCAGTTTTGAGAAAACGAACATCTCGGGTTGTCGTTTGTGCATAGAAGTTCGGTCCCCTGAGGAGCGTAATCAACGAGTTTAAGTGATAGAAACTTAACTATTACCGAAGTTCAGAACGGGAAGCTCATGTCTTTTGATGTAAATAAAGGAATCTGGGATACTTTCGAACGAGTTTAATCTAATTTGCGGAGTGTCTGGTAGTGTGCTTACAGCCCTGATTATAGTAACAGTTTACCTAGTTTTAAGGGGATGATATCGAGGGTTTATCTAAGCGGAGCTTGCTCCCGTTTGTTTGAAGAAGTTCTCGAGGAAATCAGCTAATGAATGTAAATCATTGGAAACTGAAGTTTCTAACAGGAAACGTTAGAAATCATTCCGCCATTTTGTGGTTAAACATTAAATAAATTAATAAGATATGTAGGTAAGTCTCGATTAGTGTGAATAATAAATCCGAGGAACTAATCGCGATATTCGAATTTGCGTTATATAAATGCTTCGAATATGCTAATTGGTTCCAACTTGATGAAAATGGGAAATATTCATTTTCGTACGTGTATACCAAATTACTGTGATATTTATTGTTTTTTAAAATATTTTTAGCAGCATAAACTGTACTTTCTTTTCAAAATGTTAATCGTCCATTACTTTGTTTTATTATTCTACAGTTCAAAGAATATATTTAAATTTCTGTAATGTAAACAATTTTATTTTCGTTCCTCGGTATCATTATCGCGTTCTTCTCGTTTCAAGTGATACTGAAATCACGGAATTTTCGTTCGCATTAAACGCGACCTGACATCAGTTTACAAATCGTGCCAAAACGTATATCGTACTACTTCAAGTCGCATTAATCGAGACCTACCTGTATTAGCATGTGACTTTAAACCTTTGTACTCGAGACTTAGCTAGTCGTCTAATAATATTAACTTATCCGATTTTCAAGTGCAAAATATTTACTAACATTCGTTTATATTAAACTTGATTTAGTTTAGGTAAATCAGATATTAAAATTTACACATATGATTATTTAATCTCCGGATTTGACTAATAAACAAACTAACTAAAGTCTGGAGATTTTGAGAGTGTTTGTTTTATATGTGTGTGTATGAACTATGTTGGATTGAGTGAGAGTCTTGTATTTATTGTGGTCTATGGTTCAAGTATTATATGTGAGAGTCTTGTCTAGTGCAATTGTTATGAAGTATGTCTGAATGAATGTAGAAGGTAAGAGCCAGTGTGTAACATAGACTCGAGAGAATAAGAATGCTTGAAGCATGTGTCGCAGAAAAAGAAGAGAGTGATAAAATATTAGGTGTTCAAGTTAATTTTAGTCTTTCATTTTTCGATGATGAAAAAGGTTATTTACAATTTGAATATTTGGTATTTTTGGAGTCTTATAGTGTGGACATTTTAGCTTTCCATAACATTACAAGACTGCTTGATTCGGTCAACATAATTTAGGTAAACAATAGTTTAACACTATTCCTACCGACACTTCACGTATACCTATTCCTACCGCGACATTCCCACGTAAGACAGGCTACAAATTTTTCTCAGAAAATAAACAATGAAAAAAGAAGTGAATATTGAAAAATGTATTATACGTATATTTGAGGAAAAGTCTAAAGTTTAAAGGCGATTCAATTATGTTGTGTATATGAAATTTTAAGAACGGTCATTTGACCGGTCGTGGTAGGAATAGTGTTAAATGATGGCATGCAGCAAAGAGCACATTCGTCATTTTGTGCTCTGTTGTACTTCAGTTAAAAAAGAAACGCCACTGAAGCTGCGGAAATGATCTGTGATGTTCTTGGTGAGAATACTGTAACTCATTCCACGAGCAAATATTGCTACCGAAGTTTCCAGGAAGGAAATTTCGACTTCCAGGATAAAAAATGACCTGGGCAACCACAACGATTCTGAGGATGAGGAATTGCAATCACTTTTAGATCAGTTCATCGAAATGAAACAGCCTAGTTTCTTCAAATCAGGCATCCGACAGTTGTTCAAAAGATGGGCAAAGGTTATAGAAAGTGAGGGAGATTACTTCATCCACTAACCTTTGGGCATAAAAATTTAAATAAACTCTGAACCTGCTGAAAAAGAGACTAAAATTAACTTGTAATTTTACCTAATATATACATTTACAGAGTTCATGTAATTTTTATCATATCTTTAGATTTATTCATTGTTATTAAATATACATTTTTGTTCATAGATTTAATTAGATTAATATTTCATTTTCACCATTCCCACTGATTTGCGAAACTATCATTTGGCGACTAACAGTTGTTTCTCGAGCGCAAAGGGTTAAGAGTAGTTAATGAGAGTCCAAGAGATTGAAATTTTACTTTCAGTGCCAACCAAAATACGCGAGGCGCGTCTTTTGATGAAACTTAAAAGAACATCCGAGCGAAGGAACTTTCGGACATGCTTAATGCAATTTGTAAGCGGACTGGCGCAGCTAAAACCATGGATACGAAACCATTACGGTTAATGTAGTTTGTAAGGAGTCTAGTAACATGCCCAAGACTGCGATTACGGGACTAGTCTACTTAATTTTGAGAAAATAACGATCTCAGCAACGCGTCTAAGCGCAGGCAGGTAGTTCGGTCTCGTTGTGCCTCAAATTTTGTAAAATTTAGTCGTTTTGTGAATGTTTCGAATGCGTTATGGTTTCAAATTAAACATCTTCTTTTTGGTAAAGAAACCTTTTATCGAAAGCGTTATTCTATCTTTTTATACGTATTACAACAATTACAATATTAATTAGTAGCGATTTAACCCTTAGCGAACGAATGTCGCCATATTTGCGACATTATAAATATTCTATTCACTTCAGTATCCTTTTGTATGGACATATCTGTACATATATTTATTATTACTGAAAATTTCCATAAAATCTAATAGAATGATATTAATTCTGCACTTTTTCTCGCTCTAGAAATAAAGCAATTAATTTCTTAAAAATTCGTCGATTTACTGGTCATTGTGCTAGAAAAATGCGCTCGTTCGTTAAAGATTGATATCGTTTTAAGACTTTTGAAAAAGCCTTTAAAGATCAGTGCTTTAAATATTTTTAAAATTTCGAAAAAACTTTTTAAAGAAGAATCCTGAAATTAAGTTACGAAATATAATATTTTACGTTTTTATGAAGAAACATAATTTGTAAATTATCTGTTATTTCTAAAAAATGTTCGTGACGTAATTTCAATTTGAATTAGAATTTCAGTTAAGGAAATGCCCAAGGTATTTATTTAATTAAAAAAATTACAATATATTAACTTTTTAAATTTTAGTGCATTACGTATGCTCCATTTAAATACTGCTTTATTAGAATAAACACGGTAGAATAATTAAAAGTAAAAATTTTAATACAAAAAATAATAAAAATAAAAATAATTGTCGTATATTATTTTAAGAGAAAATACAATTTAAAAGAAATTCAGTGAATCATATAGAGAAAAGATGGTTTCTATTAATATAACGATTATAACGTGTTTGGTATAAATAAAATGATTAAGAGGATTTAAGAAAACACACTGGATGGATTGTAGCGACATAATTGTTTTGTTTATTGATGCAAAAACTGGATAAATTAATAATTTATACGGTTTTTCATGAATGTCGCACACGGAAAAGTTGCTAAGTGGGTTTCAATATGCAATGCAGCAGCAAAAAGTAAAGATACGATGTTTCTGTACGTAGATCTAACGGAGAAAGCTTTATCTTTTCGTTTATAGGTTAATGGATGATTTTTAGTTATTGGAGTGTGAATGAAAATACATGTTTGGAACGTTAATGAATCTTACGAGTACTTTTTAATGTTCGGTAAGATAATTAACAGAAAATCAATTTTATTCTTTTAAATATCCATTTATTACAGTCATTTAATAAAGTTTGTTTTATGTTCTTTTTTAACAAATAAAAATTTTAAATAAAAGAGAATAAAAGCTTTTCTTTTAAAAAAGAACTTTGAATGATGACTTTTTAAAATAAAAAGAAATAAATAATTTTAATCTTCTATAAATAACAAATTTAATCAACAAATTTAACAAATTTAATTTTATCAATGAATTTGATAATTCATTGTAACTATATATTTAATGTTCTTTTATAAAAATTACGTAGCTCTTATAAGCAGTCATTATAATATCGTCACAGCAAGTTATCCTTAAAGGCGCTCCCCACCATTCGCAAGCCTTTTAAGGTTTTCTTACATCATCGTACAGGTTAAGATAATCAAAAGATATCCGTGACCAAATATCGTTAGTCGAAACGCAAAGTATAGTGCTTACATATTCAGTAGCGCAGAACTTTCACTGAAGAGACCCGGGTATCATGAACAACTTCTGAACTCTCGATCGTTTCGTTCGAAGTCAACAAATCCAAAAATTTTATCCATGGTTACAAAACAATACTTTCAATATTTCCAAATTGGTGTTTTCTTTCTATGCAAAAATTAATTTCTTCGAGGTCGACAAGAAAATTGCGATAACATTCTATTGATCTACATAAAATACCATAATTTAAACATCTCTCTTTTTATTATACACACTGTGTCTTAATAGTTAGAGTACATTGTGACTTCAAAACAAGCATAATTTCCTTTAAGAGAATAAACGTTTTATTGAAAATATTTTTCTATTTTAATAATGAAAGCATAGTTACCATTAGAAATTATAGGTAATTGTAGTGAACTTATGTTTTGGTAGAAGAATATTTTTGTTGGCTCTCAAATATTTTGCTGTTATTAACGTTAGAACTACCAGAGCAGTAAAATGACTAATTGGTGATTATTCATAGCAATCTTATAAATTCACTGAAGTAAAGCTTCCAAAATTTACTATGATTTTCTGCAGAAGGTATAAATAAAGATTTGTTTTCTATGTGTTCAGTAAATTTTTCATGTGATTTCCAACTTGATCTCTTCCATGCAAATAATTACACTGTAATTGTCGATAGTTCTAGTGTTAAGTCATATTTTGGAAGAAATTAAACGTCAGTTTATCTGAAAAAAATTATTACTGATTACTATCATTTTTACTTTTTAATTACTATTATTATTACTAATTAATTATTATTAGTAGTAAATGAAAAAATTGACTGGTCCACGATCGTTACAAAAAATCAGGGAAACAATTAATGCAGTTATCAGTCATTAAAATTTTCATAAAATTGTAAAAAATTATATTTAATCCCCAAATCGAACATTGAATCACTAAAGAGCGATGCGGATGTTAAAATTGCACTCTTGTAAAAAGTCTGTGTACATGCAACTAATTTCCATGCACGTTTCTAATTGCCTCGGCATACGATAGTATTACAAATACATATAATGTATGCTATAATGTACGAATGCGTATGAACACGAGCGCATACATAACGAGAAGGAAGGAAAAACTTAAACAAAAAAAATATAAAAAAGATGAACGGGAAGGGAAAAACAGTAACGATCAATTATTGTACAAACGTCATCCGGAGTTCGCGAATGCGTTCGCGTGAACGACTCGTTCGTTCATCGTTTTCTTTATTTTTTGTTTGCTGTTTCTCGTGGATTGCTCGCTTGAAACGTGCGTCAAAGGTACTGGCCGCCGCTCCCGCATGTACAGTGATGAACAAAAGTATTCGCACACTACGTTACAGGGTGATTCATAAAATAAAAAGATTCTGATTTTAATGAAAGTTTGCGTGCGTGTAGAATATTACGGGATACGTACGAAACCATTCTCGTATCAACACGAAATCTCTTTAGGAGGATGAAATTCGTTCCCTAAAATTTTGGCGTTTTTTCATTTTCTAAATGCTGCTTTGGTTGGAACATTTTTTGCAGCGAGGTGAATAGAGCACAAAGAGCTGAAGATTTTTTATAGGAAAAGTTTTGCTCTAACTTGCATCATTACGAAATTACAGAGAAAGTAAAAGCTGTTGCAAGCACTGTAATTGTATGGAATCAATAGAAATTAACCCTTATAGTGTTTTGAACATAACTTCGTAATGATTCATGTTAGAGCAAAACTTTTCTTATAAAAAATGTTCACCTATTACTCTTCTATCACTATGTGGAAAAAAAAATTTCAACTAAAGCTGTGTTTAAACTAATATTTAAACTAAATCTTACGACTCGAATTTCAACCCCTTTAAGAGATTTCCTGTTGACAAAAAAAATAGATTCTATATACTCCTTTTATACTCTACACGCACAAAAATTTTCATTAATACCACTAACTTTTTTAATATACAGTAGCGGACAAAAGTTTAAGACGACAGGGCAATGTAAAACATAATTTTATGGTTCGAAAATATTGTTTATGTATTCATTTTTATTATCATTATGGTGGAACACTATTTATTGATTAGCATAGAATACAAATTTTATTTATACTATTATTTCTTATTAATTGAGCCGTTTATTTTGAAAGTGGCCTAAGTACATTTTTCAATAAAATCGAGTTAGCTACCTTAATAGTTACATTCTTACATGATATTTTCATTATGAAGAAGATTGTTACTAATATGTTTAAAATTATTAAGATTTTGTAACACGAAAATTTGCTGGTCAATGAAGTGATCAAAAAGTTTATTTTGAAAGTGGCCTAACTCCATTCTTGGTAAGAAAATGCATATTATTCACTTAATAATTGCCACTATTTTAATAGGAACTATAAATTTAACACCCTTAGATACACTTAAGCAGTATGACTTATTAGTATCCTATACGTATATTTTTAAATTCATTGAAACGCAAACCCTTAAATATCTCGATTTGAAGATAAATGGAGTTAGGCCACTTTCAAAATAAACGGCTCAATTAATTAATTTATTTTCTCTTAAACTTTTGCCCGCCACTGTACATGTGCCTAAGAAATAGATATACGTGCAGAGCTGAGAGGGAAATAGATTAGGATGTATTCGTATCACTTCATCGATAAAAGTCAACAAAAATTTCTAGGAATAATAGTAAATGTTTTTGCAAATTTTATTCATGAAATCCGGACCATAAACTTGGCGTTAAAATCAGAATCTTCTCGTTACATGAATTATCCTGTAACGTAGTGCATATCCACGCATGTATCCGGCCTCGTGAATACGGAATTAGAGATCAGTCCCAGTCCTTTACGCGACCGTGCTCCGTTGAATCGTAAATTAGGTCTAAATACAAATCGCGCGACGGCTACGCAGCCAATCACGAATCTCCGCTATCGAATAAATTACACGGCGAACGGGTTGCGTTACGGCGTTACTGCTCGCCCGACAATTCCTCGGAAGATAATCTCCGGAAGGTAATTGATAGGGAAATATCGCCATGGGATCGGTCGATCCCTGCCCTATCCGTGGGTAGCCGTTTGCTTCGTGTTCCACGATAATGTTAACCTTCCGTGATTAGAACCACGTTTTCCTTCTTTTCCATTATTTTTCCTTCACTGCTCTTCGTTTCCGTGTTCTGATACGGTCTTTGCAATGCGTAGGAGGTGATATCGACCGCAGAAACGTTTCTTAACCACTTGCGCTACGATTTAACTTTCGGTAGCCGAGCCGCGTTCTACGATATAAAGTGTGGTAAGGCGTTACATTGACGCCGCACCACGTATCCGAGCGCAAATCTTTAACCAGTGCCTTAGCGCGTTGGTAAGTGTTTTGTACGTCGGTATAACTGCGAGATCGGTGTATTGCTCTCGAAAGTTTCCCGATTTTTTCGTGACCGCCTTGTATTGGCGGTAGATTTTTATCCTCTTGATATGGTTGATCTCTGAATTTTTGTATTGAGTATCTCTTGATAAGTTGTTCTATATCCTTGAATGTTTGTACTGACAAGGGAAGGACCCCAACTGTACCACACGGATTTCAACGATCTTTCATAAGATGATAGAGTACATATTGTTAAGTATGTTTGCCAAATATTAGCCGTAGTTATCTGGTAGTTTTAAAGATATAAACAATTAAAGATATATATGTATTGATGTACCATGATTATAAATTTATAATTGAAATTGAACAGTGGCGAAGTGACAGGTTGTATGTATTGTGAATCGGAAATTCGACGATCGAATTCCCGTCATGTAAATATTTTTTATATTTATTTTTCTTTTTTCTTTTTTCTTTCTCTCTTTAGTCACTATTACTTCACTGTGGTGACACTGTGCATGATGAGTTGACTATCAAAATGATAGTTATCGTAGATGTAAAAAAAATACAAATCGAAAGTTATTCCGAATCAGGATTACAGAACAAAAGCTTGTTTATTGCAGAATATTTTTTAATTTGTATGTTATCTATGTGTCTAGCTATACAGTTTCATCACAGTGAAATAGTAATGGGACAGAAAAGAAAAAAAGACAACGAAAAAGAATAAAAAGAACTTTAAGTGAACTGGGATTCGATCATGGAACTTTCTCTGCTTGTAAGTCGCACAATACTTCACTTTGCCGTCGTCGCTCTGTAACTAATGATATACAATCATAACACTTCACGAGATATGTACCTTTAACCAATTATATCTTTAAAACTATCAAGTAACTACGGCTAATATTTAGCAAACATACTTAACAATATGTATTCTATCATCCTATGAAAGATCGTTGAAATCGGTGTGGTACAGTTGGGGTCCTTCCCTTGTCAGGTACAAGGGCACCTTTAGCACCCCCTGCCAGAAACGGCTTTATAAAGGATAATAAAAATGTCCTGAATCTCAAAACAGAGATATTTATAATTTTTACAAAATTAAAGCCGACAAATCTTATAACAGTATTGTAATGATAATTTGCAATAGGTAAAAATGACGAAACTAAAAAAGGAAATAGAATGTCTGTAACATTTTAACCGACAAAGAGTCTAAAAGTCTAAAGAAAGTTGTAAATTCTATGGATGTTTGTATTGAAGGAATATTGAATGGCGTTTCTGTTCCATAGTTAAAACAGTCTGACTACAGTACAATGCTCCCTTTAATCCCTCTTTTGTATTTATAAAATAGACGTTAATTATATAAGAATTATTGTATACCTTTTTGACAGGTTTTGTGAAACGCTTATCCTCGTATTCAGAATTATACAATGACGGAGTTAATTAAAGGGTTAAGAACCTTTCTTAACAAATCCTCAGGTAGACTTACTATTTAATTACTTTTCGATACAATTTATAGACAATTAGTATTTAAAGCATTTAATTAACTTTGTGAAACGTTATATTAGGCCCGTGTTTTTAGACAAACTCTTAGATCTAGATCATTAAACAACAATTCCCGTTATTTACGAAGAACGCTTACATGCGTTATTATGTTCAATATTTGCTTGTTATTACATTTATAATTGTTAACAATATATAATATTTTCACTAGCTTTCGATTATTTCTTGCCATCCTTTAGAGAACTAATTTATGAAAATATAAGCAACAGGAGAAAAATACAAAATATAATAATATATAAATATAGACATTAGTTTGCATAACATGCAAAGTGCCTTTGACAGTAGATCACATAATCTTGGACTGCAGAAAGTACACCACAAATCGACTAGAACATAACTTAAAACTCACTATGAACATGGAGTAACCGTAATGGATAGTGGACAACCGTATAATAGGCTATAATTTATCTAAGTCGCTAATAACCCATAAGTAGTTGATGCGACATTAAATAACCAAATAAAAAAAGGAGAAAGAAAATTGCATAAGCCATTCTTATCTTTTCCTTAGACCTAATGCATGCAAGTAAACAGGCAAAATGAATCTAATTCCAGGGAAGTTTAAATCAAAAATGTTATATCGGTTTGAAGGAAATACCATTGGATCGTGTAAATTCGAACACAATAGGAGGGTTGGTTAAATAACGTTTCATGCGCAGGTTGAATTGTTCGATGTTATATGAAATTATCTGGAACGGCGGTAAACGCGAGACGTTTAACTTATTCATTGCGAACTACGAGATATCTCATAGTTTGTGCTACAAGTCATCGATTGTAATTGCCGTTTGAGTTACGAATTACTAGAAAGGATGAACGAATATTTTATATAATACTTTCGTGGCTGTTGCTAAGAGGAGGAAGAGAGAGAGAGAGAGAGAGAGAGAGAGAAGGAAAAGAAATGAGAAAGCAGTGTTTCGTCTGGGGCCTGCTAGTGGACTCATCAGTAAGGCTTACCTAGCCAGCCTGTGCCTTAAACACAGGAATAGGAAGGGACAGGCCGAAGCTCATATACAAGCGCCCCTCGACTTTTGCACAATTTGCTATTTCGCACATTTTTAAAAATTCAACTTTTTAAGCCTTTTTGGTCGAATGTCCCCTCTGAGGGAACATCGTGAGTCGAGCAGGCTACTGGGCTGCCCTCACTCAGGGTACATCAGACTTTAGCCATCAGACTACAATGTTGTTCCGATCAATACTTTAAAACACAGTTTTTGGTGCATATTTTTTTACATCCCCCTACTTTCGAACATTCAACATTTGCATACACTTTTAGGAACCAATTGTGTATGAAAGTCGAGGGGTGCCGGTATATAGTAATATTCGCACTCTAGAACCTTTTCTGCGTAATTTAGGACTCTCTTCTCGCAACTGCCTCATTATGGGAGATCTTTGCCTATACAGGAGCCCCTCGACTTTCGCACATTCTACTTTTGCGCAATTCGTTATTTCACATATTTTAAAAAATTCAGCTTTTAAGCCTTTGCAGCCGAATGTTCCCTCTGAGGGGACATCGTGAGTCAAGCAAGCTACTGGACTGCCCTCACTCAGGGTACATCAGACTTTAGCCATCAGACTACAATGTTGTTTCGATCAATACTTTAAAATGCAGTTTTTGGTGCATATTCTTTAAATCCCTTTACTTTCGAACATTCAACATTCGCACACACTTTCAGTATCCAATTGTGTGTGAAAGTCGAGGGGTGTCTGTATGTAGAAACCGTGGCTGGGCTCGAACACTTGCGAGGAAGGTAGTAGGTAAATTTCTCCTAGTGGCAAGGGCAGAAAGGTTGCCACACTATTTTTAAAAAACAGTAAATCTAACATCACTTTGTATTGTCAAAATAATGAACCATGTTTTAAAAAAAATGAAATCTTGGTACCCAGAGCAAGATGCTCTAAATTTGCCTAGCAGTGAATGAGTTAATATCACCACGTACATGAATTGAATTCTCCTTTTGTTGATGTTTTGTTAGCCATTTGCCGTTCAACTCGATTATAGTTGCTCTTACTGCGGCTGGTTTGCCTAGCAAGCTCTCTTTCTCCCTCTCTTTGTCCACGAAAGCTGTTCACGAGGAAAGTTTGTCGTAACCTGGTCTAACTTAGATCTGTGCCCAGTATACATGCATATAACATACGTTGAATATCTTATGTGTGAAACAATGTCATCTTAATTCTTCGAGTGCTACATTAGTTTCCATAGTAAACTAACTGTTGGCTATTAGATCACGATATAGTTCCTCTTAAAAAGTTTGATCGAAAGGGTGTAGATATACAATAGAACGTCGATTATCCTAATTTTGGTTATTGCTATAGTTGTTTATCCTAATACAGCAGTCTTTCCTAATGCTTTTTGAGGATCAATCGTTTCTTGCAATGGCTAAACAAGTCTTTTAGAATATAATAATTTAACCTACACTTTTTAGACTTCATAATTCTATAAACAGATCTTTAGAAGTTTATCCATATCTTGATTAACACTAGGTTCACGGAACCCGTCAATTTGACGAACTTTGGATTTCATGAGCAAGATTTGCAAAACAATTATTATTATTCTTAACAATTTTTGTTGACTTTTATTGATAGAGTAATACAAATATACCCTAATTTATTTACCTCTCTGCAATTTAAAATTCTGTGTAATGTATACCTATTTCTTAATTAATGTATATTATAAATAGATATACAAGAAACGTCCTTAAATCTAGTGTTAATCATATTTAGTATTATATTGAATTTCTTATGGTTTCTTTATCATGACTAAATGAGAACAATGTTAAAGGCTGTTGGTATGTTGAATCTTTATCATTGGAATTTAAAGTTCTCAAATATGGATTCGAATGAAGTTAGTATATGGATAAAGGTAGATATGATAATACTTACTTTTCAGTTTGAAATTCACACACTGCTGTGCAACACGCATCCATGTTAGCAGTTATGATAGATACTGTAGTTTCATAAGCAGAAACTTACCCATATTTTGTTTAACTACTATATTTAGCGTTGTGTTAATTTGAAGGAATTTATTTTGAATAAAATGAACAGTTATTATTAGTGTAATTGGTATTTGAATTAATATACTGTCCATCTTGTTACTTTGTAGACTTGATCAACAAAACTTGATCACTTTAAATAATTTACAAATTATTTGTTGTAGAGAAAATGTTTCAAATAAAAGTTGCACAGTTTGTTAAAATACTACTCTATTATATGCCTTCTAGATATCATGCAACTTTTATTTAAAACATATCTTTTTGTTTATTCGCAATAATTCACAAATTATTTCAGCTAATCAAGTTGTGAAACTCATTCTGTACATTTTTTGTACAGAACAAAGATTGTTCCAGTTTGAAATCGTTATTTTATTTTTAAGCCTGTTTACAACACAATTACACAATTTATAAACCACATTTCTTAAGATGATTTCATTTTTGTTTATTGAATTAGGAATCAAGTCCTTAAACCCTAATTCTGTACTAATTAGGCAATATGAAATGACGCATCAGTCTACAGCTTTGAACGGTCACGCACTTATGCTCATTAAAATTCGTGGGAAAATATTAAAACTTTCGAGAGTGGAAATCACTTTTTATTTCTGTTTTGCAGCATAAAAGTGAAAACGAATGTTCTCGCACAGGAAATTAAAACCTAGGGGATTAACATAATCAGTGAATAAATTATAGTTACAGTTTAGAAACAGTATTACAGTGTATTACTTTGTTTCATGTAAAATGAGAGTAGTAAATTTCATTTTGTATTTTATAATTTAGAATTTTTGATAATTGATACATATAGAAGCGAAGATTATATTTTAAGCGTAAAATTTATTAATAAACGCATATTAACAGTAGAACTACCTATGATCAAGGTATAGTTATTTGCAGCAAATAAATTAGGTTGAAAACTACATGAAAAATATGCTTAACATAAGGGAAACAAATTTTTATTCAAGCTTTTTGCAGAAAATTATTGTAAATTTTCAAAGGTGCATCATAGTAAATTCCTATAATTTCTATGAAAAATTACAAGTTGATCATTTCGAAAATCTTGGTGGTTCCAGCGTTAATCTTGCTGAAGCTCATTTTAATTAATGGGATTTAGTTTCGGCCATATTAAATCCGTCCTTTCGCATATAACGGTTTAATAAATATTAAAGTGCTACTGCAATATTATTACTTCCCTAGCTGCATCAGGAAAACATAATTCAAGAAGCTTTGTTTCCAACTATACCCTATTTTATTCCTCCTATCCATTTAACCCTTCGTAACAAAGAAACGAATATCCCCCTTGTAACTTCCCATGACAATCGCTGTACAATTTCCATTAATCTATCATCTTGATCTACCATCGATTCTCAACAACACTGTACCTACATACGTTATAATCACTTAATGCATTGTGTATTGTACTAACAGCGCTATACCGCATTTTTTTCACACACCCAAAGAGACCAGCAAGAGCTGCTCCCTCGAATACGTATCCGAGACCAAAAGGATCAAGGATCCTTGGTTAAATTCTAAATAGCTATGCGATACCTGTAGCTGTATACAGTAGAGCCTTCCGTATCCGAACCACCATTATCTGGGGTTTGTGCAGGGTATCTGCAGGATCTGCTATCCGAATGTTCTGTTATTCGAATAGGATGTCAACTAACGACACATACTTCTTCTTATAAATATTTATACTTTGCATGTAATATATATTTTCTTAAGCTTGGTTAAATAAATCCTTATACAATAAAATCTCCCTTATCCGAATATTGTAACTAGAAATTCTATTATCCGATCAAAGTGTCATAGATTTTAACCCTTTGCACTCGAGAGATGATTGTCAGTCGTCTAATGATACTAATTTCAAAAATTTTCAAATTCGAAATATTTATTAAGATTCACCTATGTTAATCGTCATTTAATTTAGTTAAGTGATACACAAAAATTTACATGTATAACTATTTATCCTTCGACTCTGACTAATAAACAAACAAAATGAAATTTGGTGATTTATACTTTTACATTATTTTTCTTTCAATATGTCTTATTGATAATTAAATAAAGCTATTTCCACCGTGAAACAATTTTTTTTTCAACGCTTTATTAATTCATGCAGTAAAGGGTGAAGGAACCTTTTCAAGAACCAATAGTGCGAGCCTATCATTCGGAGATAACAAAATCTAACATATACACCGAGTGGTGGATACTAATTGTTTGGGCGTATTGATAACCAACGCAACTTGTATCTTCTAATGGCTGGGTTAAATAATTGACAACACTTTTTTTCTCTACTTATTAAATTTAATGGATACTAGTGCTGCGATCAAGGGTCTGCGGGCGAGTGACCTGGTCGAATGCTTACAAGGTTCTGCCCGCGTGCGGTAAAAATGCTTATATATATATCTCGTGTAATCGGATGTTGGTAGATATCTCGCGTACTCGGATGTTGGGAGATATCTTGCGTGATCGAATGTGGCTGATTGTTTATTGGTATCTTGCGTGATCGAGTGTGGCGGAATGTTTATAGATATTTTGGGTGACTGAATGTTTATAGATATCTGGTGTGGTCAAATGTTTCTGTGATTTGTCGCGCGGTCGAATATTGTGTGATTGAATGTTAGAGACATCTCAAATGATCTGAGATATCTCGCTGCTATCCTTAGCTTACGTCACTATCGAATGTTTGGAGATATCTCGCTGATACCTCCAGCTTATAATACCACCATTGTCCTTATTCTTATTAACTAAGGACCGAACACCGAGTGTCGCCTCTCACTCGCGATTCGTCCTGCCGCGCGAAACACCGTGGCGACTGAGGGTCGCCTCTCATCCGTTAAGGGTTAACCCTTTCGGTACGGGAGCCGAATATATCCGGCGCCCATTTGATGACCTGTGTGGACGAGCGCCGTATACAGGGTGTTCGGACAGCCCTGGGCTTAAATTGAAAGAATAACTCCCTGAGACATTCTAAGACGAAAATCAAGAGTAACGATTTTGCGTTTAAGGCTTTGTTTACGAGTTATAACTAGTTAAAGATATCGTTTAATCCGGACCGTTCGACTCTTGAGCATCACTGTGGACTCAGCGACGTTACCGATCGAGTTGCCTCGGTTACCCGCTCTCAAGAGTCGAACGGTCCGGATTAAACGATATCTTTAACTAGTTATAACTCGTAAACAAAGCCTCAAACGCAAAATCGTTACTCTTGATTTTCGTCTTAGAATGTCTCAGGGAGTTACTCTTTCAATTTAAGCCCAGGGCTGTCTGAACACCCTGTATAAGGTTAGGAAAGTTTTCTAACGGACTGACAATGTGCTATCATATCTGCGCGTTTTCGGCACGGCATCTCGTACAGCGGGAGTGTCGCGGCGGAAAGAGTGCTCGTACCGAAAGGGTTAATTCAAATACGGCAGGCTCTAATGCGGCTCGAAACGGGGCCTCGCCTCTGTTCAAGAATTCGCAGAGCTGGTTGTTCCATACGAATCTGTCTCTTTCTCTCTGGTAACAGGAAGAAGGGCCCGCAGCGGATCACCGTGGGCACGCAAAAAACGCTTTATGGGGCTGGGTCATGGGGCGAATCCTGTGCACACAGGTATTTTCTCGGGTTTCGTGTCTGCACGATGAAAGAGGTGGGCACGGTCCGCGAGACCATTCGATGTGGGCGTGCGCTAATGACTTGAATTAAACTCGTTTCGTCAAGTCGTACCACCGCCCCAAAAGCAGCGTATCCTGGTGGCCAGCGTGACGGAGAAATATATCACGCACGCTGTTCTTTCCGTGGAACCAGTTATCTTTTCAATTCCCTCGGGTTCGTGGAATTTTGTTGGAAATCCGAAATCGGGTCTGGTCTTCTTCGTCGTAAAGCCCCGGTTCCCAAAGTATTTTCTAGTGGACCGTCGAATTTATTTTTGTGTAGGGATATTTTAAGTACAGGTAGGTTTCGATTAACCCAGTTACGGCTGACGTCCTTTCGGAAGGATTTCTGCAAACTCGTGGAAATTTTTGCTAATCAAATTAACCGTGGAACTTATTTTTAACCTTTTGCGCTCGAGAGGTGACTGTTAGTCACCAAATGATAGTTTCTCAAATTTTCAGACTTTAGTCAGTTTGCATATTAGTTCATCTCAAAGGGTAAATAATGATACATGTAAATTTTAGTATAATACTTAACTAAACTAAATGAAGTTTAATATAGGCGAATCTTAGTAAATATTCAGAATTTTTTAATTTTTAAAAAACCCTCATGGGGTGCGTAGTTCAAATCAAAGGAGGTTTATTGGTAACATAAAGGAAACATACTAAATGACATTTGAATTATCAATTTACTGAAATTTTGAGTTTTAATTTCGATTATATGCAATCTTTTTTACAATCCTTGAAATCGTCACTTTTATTCCATCATTCAAGAGTGCTTGTGATTTTTTTGCATGAAAATAAACCCTTTTATAACACGAGCATTAAAATTAAAACAAATGTTGAAAGAAGGATTAGTATCTTATAGAAGTATTTAAAAACCAAAAAATACTGTAGAAGAAAGGTTCTGAAGATTACTTATTATTATTAATATGAATAATGGTGAAAATATACAGTATACAGTAAATTCTAATTCAACTCTGCCGCGCGACTCTATGTTTAATTTTCTACTCTTTTTACTACTCCACAACTCCACAACTGTTTTATATTCAACACTGGTCTTTTTTCTCTTTCGAGGAAACCCTTATAGGCTCGAATTGTTTGTCGCCAACAGTTTTTTCCGATGGGCCTGGATTTCGTCTAGTCGACCCACACTTCCATTTTTCTAGTCCTTAAAACTACAATGCTACAATACAAAAAGTAAAAAAGTGAAAAACTTACATATTTAAAAAAAATGTAAACGTATGTATTTTATTGTGTATAACTGTCATAAATGTATGTATTACATATAATGTATTTTCTTGTCCTTATCTATGATTTTCTAAATAAAGCTTTTTTTTCCTATATAGACGTACATATGCACGCACACGTCAACATGTAATTAACCTTTTCGGTTAATAATGTGTAGTTGCATGTGTGTGCAATAAAGATTAGAAGTGGACTGGGAAAGAGCCTCAAAATTAATGTCAACGTCCTGAACCCTCGCGTGCTTGGAGGAACAATCGTCGCACTAAATGAAACGCAAAAATGTATTAAATATGTTCAGATAATTACATACAGTGGCTCCAAAAAGTATTCGTACACTGTATTATAAGGAAATTCATCTACTTCCGAAATTCTGATTTTAATGAAATTTTATGTGTGTATAGAGCATGGTGTATTCTGCATGGAGCAATTTTTTTGACGGCAAAATATCTTTTAAGGGGGCTGATAACGAATTTCAAAGTTTTAGCGATTTTTTACGCTTTGAATACAAGCTTTTCTGGGCTCTTTTTTTATGATAGGGCGATAGAGTATTAAAAATTAAACATTTTCTATTTGACAGGTTTTGCTTTATCAAGTACCGTTACAAAATTATCTTTAAAAAATGAGAGAAAACTCAGAAACTTCAATGCTGGTTTCACCCCTTTAAAATGGCATTTAGATGAAAAGAAGAGATTAATTCATACGTATACTATTACGATCTCCATACCCACAAAGTTTTATCAAATACTTCTATCAGACTCAGAATTTCAGGGTTAAACGAATTTACTTGTGACATAGTGTACGAATACTTTTTGGAGCCACTGTACGTGATTCATCGTTTGATTAAATAGAAAAATATAGATCTCAATTTTCATATTCATTAAAAGATAGGTGATCTTTATCCTAACTGAGATTCTTCTTTAATAGTATAACCTTTTTCATCGGAATTAACATTTTTAATGGTTTACTTGAATTCTGTTATTAACCTTTTCAGACTTAAATACTTCTTGTAAGAAAAATCAAATTAATGTAAATATCTGTTCATTTCTAACGGATACTATATGTATACCTACTAAGTTATTTCAATATTTAATTTAAAAATTCAAGAAAATATTCTATGATCCTTAATGCATATAATAATATTGGGTTGGTAACAGAAATCCTGCCATTTTTTAGAATTTTTTAAAAGTTTATTTTTTAATAAAAATTAACAACTAATTAATCAATAATGTATTCTCCCTTGTCATTTACAACTTCTTTCAATGTTCAACAAGATTTTCAATACTTCGTTGGTAGAAATCACCCAATTTTGACTCGAAAAATTCATCCGACAAAACATAGATTCCGGTAGAATAAAACATTCTCTTTCGAAAGATTTAAAAAATTATGCCAAAAAAATTTAATAAAATGCGGAATGTTAAAATTAAAAAAAAACAGCGGGAACTTAGTTATTAACCTAATAGATAAGTATATCATTATACAAACTAAAAGCGACAAGATTTAGTAAAAGTTTCTAAAGTACAATTTTTAATGATGAATTCGGAATGTTTATCGTCAACCTGTAAGATGTTAAGCTATTTTTACTGTAAGTACCTTATTATACAAACTGAAAGTGACAAGATTTAGCAAAAGTTTCTAAAGTACAATTTTTAATGATGAATTCGGAATGTTTATCGTCAACCTGTAAGATGTTAGGATATTTTTACTGTAAGTACCTTATTATACAAACTAAAAACGACGAGATTTGGTAAAAGTTTCTAAAGTACAATTTTTAATGACAAATTCGGTATGTTTATCGAGGACCTGTACGATGTTAAGCTATTTTTACTGTAAGTACCTTATTATACAAACTGAAAGTGACAAGATTTAGCAAAAGTTTCTAAAGTACAATTTTTAATGATAAATTCGGTATGTTTATCGAGGACCTGTACAATGTTGGGATATTTTTACTATAAGTACCTTATTGTATAAATTAAACGCAACGAGATTTAGTAAAAGTTTCTGAAGTACAATTTTTAATAATAAATTCGGTATGTTTATCGACAACCTGTACGATGTTAGGATATTTTTACTGTAAGTACCTTATTGTATAAATTAAACGCAACGAGATTTAGTAAAAGTTTCTGAAGTACAATTTTTAATAATAAATTCGGTATGTTTACCGACAACCTGTACGATGTTAGGCTATTTTTATTGTAAGTACCTTATTGTATAAATTAAACGCAACGAGATTTAGTAAAAGTTTCTGAAGTACAATTTTTAATAATAAATTCGGTATGTTTACCGACAACCTGTACGATGTTAGGCTATTTCTATTGTAAGTATCTTATTATACAAACTAAAAACGACGAGATTTGGTAACAGTTTCTAGAGTAAAATTTTTAATGATAAATTCGGTATGTTTATCGACGACCTATACAATGTTAGGCTATTTTTACGATTCTGGTTATTGCCGAAGTTTTAGCGCGAATCGTTTTATCGCCACGGTTATATTAAACGTTAATTAAAAGGACACACAAAAAGTTCGATGCGAAGAATCACGGCGCCGTCGGTTGATCGTGGACTTAGTTCGTTACTATCTCGACACTTACACCTGGCCACGCTGCAGAAAAGAAAAAAATATGTTAAGATCGAAATGGCGTGCGTCATCAAGTGGATGATAAATTGCTGAACGAATAATGCTACTATCATTTTTCTTAGTAAATCGCGTTGCACTTGAGCCCGAAGCTACGCTTTTTTAGCTTGCGGAACCTATTACCAGGAATATTGCCTCACAGCTTGGACATGATTAACCCAGTTTATTTAAATAGTTACGCAAATACATTTCGGCCTTGTATTTTTGCCGGAGATGATCGAAAATTGCAATCAAATTTTTCGATTGGAACGTATTACTTAGGATGTGGCTGAAAGATCGCAAATTTGGGCGAAAATTCGAGGTGTAATAATTTGTTGTCAAAATATCCGCTTTTGTTGGTATTGTACGAAGAATATATTGTGATAAATGTTACCAAAAATATTAAAATTTTTTAAATACAATGAATATAATTGTGAAATACTTGAACTCAAATTTTACAGTAAAATGAAAAATAATCAAATTTTTTTAAATGTCTTTTTTTCCATTAATCTATACTGTAAATAAATGAATGAGTTTGCTGTTCGTAGATTGCGAAATATTGATTTTGTAGTAACGTAGGTTTTTATCATTTTAGGATTCAATGAATTTTAATAGTGTACCTACGATATATCGCAGGTAGGAACACATTAACAGTTTGAACATAAATACTGAATTAATGTAATTTTAATATTAATCCTTGCAGTACTAACGGAAATTGTTCATAATTATTATACTACCATTTTGTGAATTTCTGCTAAAATATTATAATTAATTACAATAAAGTTTAAAAATTTTAATACATTACTTCACTTTAATTCTCTTCGTTTACTTTGTTTATCCCTTTATTTTTATTTCTTTATTCGTTTACTCAAAAGACGAAGTATTGGTAAAGCATATAATTATTTTGAAAATTCTGGTTAAAACAATTGCATGTCATTAATTAAAAAAATTTAAACCATAAGTTTTGATTTCGTTATTATTCGAGGAACATTCATGATTCTTTATTATTATTTTCTGACTTTCTTAGAATTTATTTTTATTCTTTTCTTAAATAATGAAGATTATTTAGTTTCTAAATAAAGTAATACAGTAGCCGACAAAAGTTTAAGATGATAGGACAATCCAAAACTTAGTTTTACAGTATGCAAATATTGTTCATATACTTATTTTTATCGGCATTATCGTAAAACACTATCGATTGATCAGCATAGAGTACGATTTTTATTTATCGTGTTATTTCTTATTAAATAATTTATTTGTTTTCTTTGATCCTTCGGTCTTAAACTTTTAACCGCTATTCTAAGTATAATTCACACTGTCTTGATTTTTGTCTTCTTTTAATCATCATTTTAATCATCTGTTAAAGTTTTAACAGTTTCATGGGATGCTGCTGTACTATATACGGGAACAAATGTCCAATAATCAGTTAACTCCCTTCATTCAATCCCTCATTGTAGACTTTTGCAGTTTACAAACACACCTCCAAATATTTGGTAAATAAGCGGAGCTGCGATATTTCAGTTTATATTTAGAAATAAGAAATCCAACGTAGAACCAATAATATTTTCGAAGATGTTATCATAAAAATTCATTAATGCCCGATTCTTATCAGCGGTTGCTAGATCGTCCACGAATAAAAACAACTATAAACGTGTTTCGTGTTCGACGAACTATTTAATTTAATCGCTGGATCCTCGATAAACGTTCTTGTCTCCTTGTTTTTTTCAGGAGCGTTGAAGTGTTATTGCGACATTTGCACGGACACCAATCACACGTGCGAAACCGATGGCTATTGTTTCGCTAGCACCAGCTTGGAGAACGATGTGACCACGTATGCTAAGAGGTAACGTATTTGCATGTGTATTTAGCCAGGAGAGTAATTTTTCACTGACCAACAAACAGGAAACTCTCTTCACCGTTAAATTCGTTTACAGTCGCCAAAACACGGTCGTTCGAGCGACCGATTCGTTTTCCTTCTCACAAAATTCCCACAGATGATTTATGAACGTACGATTTTACAGCACACGGATATATTTCGACAACTGCGAATCGATTACGCGCTTATATCGTGTAGGATATTGCACGCGAACTTCGTTCGAAATGTCGTTTATGTGCATTTAGCTCTGAACGTGACCTCGGTTAATATGGAAATTTCTATTTTGAAATGCATCGTCCGATAAGTTTCATAGAAACGGTGAATTACGGTGTTACACTGAGCGAATAGTTATAGATATTCAGTGAATGCGGATTTTTATGCAAATTTACATTTCTGGGAAGAGAACTGAAAGAATGGAACCTAAGCACTACCTAAATGTCACATGTTTCGTTCTTTGAACATTATAATGTGTAGGAGAGAATAGTAGACGGTGAAACAAAATTTTCATTTTCTTTAACATTTTTTATTTGCACCTAATTAAATAAATGATTACATATATTAACGTATAATCGACAAACTTTTCGAGTTTTATATAATAGTAGGTATTTTAAGAAAAATGGCACTCGATATAATTTCAAGCAGTGAAAACACAAAATATTTTGCGATTTCTTTTTGTGGCGATCAAGCTACATGAAATTTAAGTGTAAGTTAATTAATTAATTATTGACACCGTCTACTGTAACCAGTTAAATAACTGATTAAATATATTAATGTGTAATTGACAAATTTTTTGAGCTTTATGCAATGGTAGGTATTTCGAAAAAAATGGCACTCGATATAATTTCCAACAGTGAAAACGCAAAATATTTTGCGATCTCTTTCTGTAGCGATCAAGCTACATGAAATTTAAGTGTAAATTAATTAATTAATTATTGACACCGTCTACTGTTACCAATTAAATAACTAATTAAATATATTAATGTATAACCGACAAATTTTTTGAACTTTATGCAATGGTAGGTATTTTGAGAAAAATGGCACTCGATGTAGCTTTCAAGCAGTGAAAACGCAAAATATTTTGCGATTTCTTTTTGTGACGTTCAAACTGCATGAAATTTAAGTGTAAATCAACGAAGAAATTATTGACACCGTGTACTGTTACAAAAAATGCAGAAACAGAAACGTTTTATAAATTATTGGCTTCATATCACCGTGGGCGCTATTCTACCGTACCGTGTTTGCGATATGTATTCCGTATATTTTTGTATATCACGCGCGTTCTACCGTATTTTCTACAGCAAAATTCCCTCGCAATTGCATAACAATTCGCAGTCCAGTAATAAATATTGATTTTACCGCGCGCATTTATGGAGAGTGAAACAACATGTTCAATGTAATCGCGTTTATCTGGAATGGAGGCAATATCTGCTCGCGATTATCACAGGAGGAAGCAAACAATATGTTCCCGGGCTCGAGTGCCCGGCAAAAATGATGTTTCAACTTAATTTCAGCGTTAATTGGACGTTATTGGGGAATAAATCATTGGCGGTGGTAATAAAACGGGCGATCAACGGGTTGTAGCAGCGGAACCTCTCGTTATCGCGTTCTTCTGTGAAACGCATCGTGTAAAACGTATAAAGAATGTACGTCAGATAAAGATTATCGTTCTTACATAATTGCCGTTTTAAATTACGCTCGCCTTTATCGAATATCGCGTAACAGATTCGCCGGGAAAAGGTTCTGAATTAGAGCTGTCCGATGCGCGAGAAAAAGCGTGGAACGTGTTCTCTTTTTTTTCAACGTCTTACGTGATTTGAAATTTTCTGAAGTTTATTTTTTTTCGAAGCATTCCTGAATTCAGATCTCACTCTGTTTCGTTTATTTAATTGCTCTGAAACATTGGAATGCATAGATTATGTCTGTTTAAGGATTCGTAGCTTTAGATATGAATCATTCAAGGTTAGGCTCAGTTTAGTTTTATGAAATGAATTTGGATCGGATAAAATTGTTGTAACGAAGGTATGTTTTTCTTTTTATAGTTACTGTAGACAATCGAATAAATGGACGTGTCAGAGTTACACGAATAACCTTTTAAATTTGCCTCCTATCGAAAGGACTTGACATTTGACTAACAGATATCCGATTTGTAACTGTAGGAAACTTAAAATGTTTAATGCTTAAATTTCAAAATAAAATGAAATCTGAATTTAAGATTTCGGTGAAATTTGATCTGAATTTTTTTCTTTTTTTTTTAAATGTAGTGCATTCGAATGAACAGTGAAATTTCAATATTCATAAGTTTGAAATCAAATTTAAATTGCGATCTCAATTCGAAATCGAATTTAAATTTAAATTTATTCAAATTTTCAGTATTCAGGAAATGCAGTAATTTATGACAAACTGATAAAAGAGTTTATAAATTCAGTAATATCAGTAAATTCTAAAATCTCCAGTTACTATGTAATTTATTCCTTATACTATAGGTTAGGTGATTCAATTACTGCAACATTATCACATTATTTAATTATTTATGGATTAAAAGCATCAGCTTTCCTTTTTATTTATTATTATGCAAAGTATGCATTTGAAGATATGAATTTTTATTTTGTTTAATTTAATTTTTTAATCTCTATTATTGTCTATAAATTTAATAATAGAGACGAGAGTATGCATAGAGATATTAATGACATCCATACATTTAAAATAAAAGCAGCTAAATAAGTCGTTGAATTATCATCGCTGTTTCTAATTTCTATAATGTTTATATGTTTATGTATATTACCTAAGGAATTATATTTTATTATACTAATAACATAAACGTATAATTATAACCTTTCCTTTATTGCCTTGTTTTCTCTCTTGTCAACAAGAAACCTAGTTCCTACTCCTCTGGCTCCACTTGACCTTTTTATCGTTCCTGTATAAAACGATAAAATTTTGTTTGCCACCTTTTCTTTATCACATTAACACTAGAACTACCAGAACCGTCAAAATGACGGATTGATGATTATTTATAGCAACTTTATAAATTCACTTTACCAAGCTTCTAAAATTTACTATGATTGTCTGCGGAAAGTATAAATAAAAATTTATTTTCCGTGTATTCGATATTTTTTCATGTAATTTTCAATTTAATCTGTTCCATGCAAATAAGTCACACTGTAATCGTCGGTAGTTCTAGTGTTAATCACATTAGAAGTTACATCTCAGATTTTTGTCCAGTGTGATTTTATAAAGTGTATTCACTATTTTAACCCTTTTAGTACCGAGCAAATTTAACGAATTTGTTAAGGTTTGGGAAAAAGCTCATAAAAACGGAAGTTAAGAATGATATTTACAAAATTCAACAAGAAACATATTACGGAATAAAAGAAAAAATTGAAATATTTATAACGTTTTATAAATTTATTTTGAGATAGAGCTCTTTTGCAATGCAAATAGTTAGGCGCCATGGCATACGCAGCGATATATCGTCGTTCTGTACTGAAAGGGTTAAACAAAACACCGTAAGCTTATATTAACGCCAATCTTTACTCTATATTCTAATAGAAATTCTTTTATTACTTTACATAACAATTAATTGACGAAAAAGAAAACAGAAAAATTCCGTAAGCGAGTTAAAAAGTTCAACGAACTATTAACCCTTTGCGCTCGAGAGGCGCCTGTTAGTCGCCAAATGATAGTTTCGCAAATTTTCAGACATTAATCAGTTTGTTTAACAGTCAGACCCGGAGGTTAAATAATCATATGTGTAAATTTTAGTATACGACTTAAATAAACTAAATGAAGTTTAATTTAAGTGAATATTAGTAAATACTTTGCACTTGAAAATCTTTGAAATTAATATTGTTAAATGGCTAACAGTGGCCTCTCGAGCGCAAAGGGTTAATTAATCAGTGATAAAGGTATTGAATCAAAATCCATGAAATGTATTTTATCAGCCGCTCGTGTTACGAATATTTTCGGTTATTTGGACAGCTCTAATTCCCCGGCCAGCTTCGATCGCGTTCGCTGTGAAAGGAAGTTCAACAGTCCCGTTCTGTTACCGATCGATTCCCCCGTTGTAGTTTCCAGGAACGTTTAGCCGCTTTTTTCAGTTGGCCCTTGGCGGGGCATGATTAGCGCCTGTTTCGGGAGTTTCGACGGAAACGAATTATTGTTGTCGGCCGGTGGTCGCGTTGGTAACGCTTCACGTGCCGGCCGTTCTTGCATTTCTCCTCGCTGCGAAACGAAGCAGAAGTCGAGAGTAGTAGTGGAATCGATACTGATACTATTGATGATATTCAGTCGATTCGATACCAAAGTACTTAACACTTAACCGATCGAATGGGAAGATCTCCTATTTTTTCCTCAATATAGCGGTGCAATTGATTCTATTTGCTTCTGTTATTAGTTAGTCTTAAACTAATGCTGAATTTATTAAAAATTGTATTTTGCAAAAGTAGAAAATGTATTTGATGAACTGTGAACAATACTAGTTTAAGAAATAACACGATAAATAAAATTCGTATTCTATGCTAATTAGTAAATAGTATTCTATTAGTTATTAGTAAGTCTTGAACTAGTACTGTCTATAAATTTTTCAAAATACATTTTTTAATAAATTCAACACCAACTCAGGAACAACTAATAACAGAAGTAAATAGAATCAATGGTATTGCTTTGTCGATGAAAAATGGGAGATCTTCTCATTCAGTTGGCCAAGTGTTAACAGCAGGTATTCATATATATCGAAATTTTAGGTACTTGATACTTAACATCGCTTGTCGATACCAAACCAATACTGTATCGAATCAAAGTTTCTTTGATATTTTCCAACAATATTGATACTTGTTTGATACTTTACGAATGAATATGAAATTACTTTACGAATGAAAATGAATTTACCCCTTCGATACCTAACGAAATTATAAATACCTGTTTAATACTACACAAAATTAAATATACTCATTTGATGCTTCATCAAATTATCTTAATAAACGGAGTTACGTTTTCTTAATTAAACAAAATTGTTGTAAAAATGATTACCGCAGAAAAAATTTCTATTGATTTTATATGTACATTAGCGGACAAAAGCTTAAGACGATAGGACAATGCAAAACAGTTTTATGATATGCAAATATTGTTCATGCATTTGTTTCTATCGTGATTATGGTAGAACACTATTTACGGATTAGCATAGTATACGAATTTTATTTATCATGCTATTCCTTATTAATTAATTAATTTGTTTTCTTTGACCCTTTGGTTCTAAACTTTTGTCTGTTACTGTATATCTCATGATACTTCAAGATTTGCTTTATCGATCACCACAAAATTCAGTGCATACTTCCGGTACATGTGGCAGTCCGTTCTATGCAAATTGATATTTTCATAAAGGTATATATACACAAAAGAGCACCAATTAGTACCAGTGTTCTTGTAGAAGTATTTGTCAGGCATCGATATTCCTTTAAAAGTATCAGTTAAGCATCGATATTTTTGTAGAAGTATCAGTCAGGTATCGATATTTATGAGTAAAAGAGGTATCAATTCTATTTGATACCTACGTCTTTGATACAATTCAGTATTGGATCGAAATTTATCAACTGGTATCGATAGGTATCGATGCTGTATCAATCTCAACACTAGTCGAGAGATTTCGTGAGAAACATGTACAACACGCTGTTGTACTGTTCAAAAGTTTGATTACTTGATTACTAATCATAATACACATTAAAGCTTTGTTTTCAATATTCTAGCACGCAAGAGAACTATCAAAGAAGTTCCTAATATCCAGTCAGTCAGAAGAGTTTTTGTATGTCTACTGAATTTCAGATTATTTATGCGAAAAAGAGAGTATTCTTCATTTAATGAATGTTTGTCAGTTTATTTGTTTGTAAGAAAATGTAAATAAATTAAGAACCTAACTCTATGAAAATTTAAATATAACTATCATGAGTGTATTAGATACAATAAAGTTTGTGGTTATAATAACTTTGATGATTATGAGAACAAATTTTATGCACTTTAATACACCCATGATAATTGTGCAATAGATTTTCATGATTCATCTTTCCGATTTATTGAATTTTTTGGTAGACGAATATAAAGAATAACTAATTGATAAATGAGTTAATATTCTTAAAGTGTCAAAAATCTTTTATTCTCAATATTTTAAATCTGATAAATATATGAAGACCTTCGTGATTAACTGTAAGCGCTAAACTATTGGGTTGGCAACTAAGTGATTGCGGATTAAAAATAAAAATGAAAATTCAAAATTTTTACTTCAAAATACGACTTTATTAAATTAGGTATTGTCTGTTTTTGCCGATGACCTTGTGCCATCTTTCAGACAGTGTCATAATTCTATGTTCATAAAGACTGAAATGAACGAGATTTTAAATCATCAGCGTCATTAAAAAGATTATCATTTAAATAGTTCTGCATGAAACGAAATAAATTAATAAAGCCTTTCTTTCAAGGCTTTATTCCCATATACGGCTCATAACTTCTTGTATGCTTGCGATGCGTTCCTGCTTTTCCGGAAACAATACAATAAAATTTGTCTGAAATACGTGTTTTTTCTTCCATTTTTAAATTGAGATAAAAACAGAGCTAAATAAATAATCGATACAATTTTCTTACTAATTAAAGGTGGGCATTCAAATAACAAGAAAACAATATAGGTTAGGTGTTTTGAACACGTTGACAAAACGAAAGAATGTACTAAAATCATCTATCGACAAAATCCGCAATCATTTAGTTGCCAATCCAATAATTGGAATTTTTAAATAATTATTATATAAAATTAGGTACATATATGTATTCAAACTTTTGAACAGGATTGTACACAGAACCTATACAATATACCTGATTCTTCAAATGGATATTTAGTTTTCTATTAACGCGTGGGGGTAGCCACAGATTTCGCTTTGGAGAAATATTCTATCATAGCAGACAGAGTAAAAAAGTATTTTTATCGCAAATGTAAAATAGAATATTTTTATCTTATTTCGTAGGAGTAATCGTCGTCGATTTGAAACTTTTCTATTGTACGTATTTCGTCGGCAGACATCCTTAATTGATTCCGTTTTCGTCGTGCAGACAAAAAGATTCCGATGCAGTCGGATAAAGATTTCAATGGTTCTCGTTGCTAATGGTGTAAAAGTGGAAAAATTGTAGAATAAACGTCGGTCTTTGACTCTGCGAACGAGACGAAACTTTCTTTATTATCGTTCAAAGGGACGTTGAAGTTTTAGAGGATGAAATGGTATTGGTTTGAGAAACCGAAGGGTATCAATAAACCGAGGGCAATGTAAATTTTGTTTCTTTCAGGTCGAATGAACGATATTACAACGGTATTTATAAAATTTCATGTTCTTCCAATTAGAAGACGAATAAAAAGCAACTGTTACAGTTTAAAATATCAGAGTGAAGGAGAAAGTCGTCGTGTTGAGTTGACTCTTTCAACTTAAATTTCCTGAATTAAAAAACAGTAATGTATTTTCCATAAGGTGTATTGGGTAGTAACTGCAAAATGTTCGTCTCAACATTTTTTATTTTTATACTTATTGCACTTAAAAGTATAACACTTGCTTATAATAAGTATACTTTAGAGAAAGTTAAATACCAATTCATTCTTTTTTGTTTCTTCATGCTAATATCAAGTAGTACAGTAGAACCTTTCTTATCTGAACATTTAATATCTGAATATTATACCTACATATTTTATTGTCTGAACAGGGTATCATCTGGTATAGTTCTTTATTCTGAAAAGCCATGAAATTTAACAGTAAAAGAGATGTAAGATACAACTATTTAAACGAACTGTTACTCTTCTCTAATGTTTATTTAAATAAATGGAATTTGGTATAAGAAATAATTGTTCTGTTACATAAAAATTCTTTTATCCGAATACTTTTGTCACTCTATTAGTCTATACACGGGAGGATCTACAGTAGTATATGTATGTATGGGAGGTTTTATAGTATTGGAAATTTAGTTTATCATTTCTTTTACATTGTTATCGTTCAGTTAAGAAGCAATCAGAAATGCTTTTTCCGAGTTTATAAAAATCCAAAGTTTAAAGTTTCTAATTTATAATTGCAGATTTTATAGTATATTGTCGACAAATATACCTTACTGAAGTTCCACATATACAGTGGAACTCCTTTCTTATGCGAAATCCAATTATTTGAATATCATATCCGAATGTTCTGTTCCTCAAATGCTGTGTCATCTAATTATAATCCTTTAGCTTAAAAAATTATAGAACCTAACAGCGAAAGGGATATGGTATACATAAATATTTAAATAAACTATTAACCTTTTTAATATCAAATAAATAAGGTTCAGTGTGTCATCTAATAATAGTCATTTATTTCTTAAAATTGTAGAACTTAACAGTGAAAGGGATATGGGATACATAAATATTTAAATAAACTGTTAACCTTCTTAATATCCATTCAAATAAATAAGGTTCAATAATAAGAAAAAGTAATTGTTCTAGTTTCCGAAAATTCTTTTATTTGAACACTTTTATCTTCCTATTCATTCATACATGAAAGGTTCTATTGTATTTTAATCCATGAAACTAATTAATAAAAGAAGTATATTTATTTCAACCACAAGAAACGAACATTTTCATTGCGATTCCAATAGAAGCTTTCCTTCTTGCTCAATGCAAACACGTAACGACAAATTCAGTAAAGCGAATTCGCTTAGAATACATTACCGCTCATGCACGACCGTGTACGTATGCAAGCACGAAGTATGCGATGAGTACGATAACGATACGCGGTTTCGAAATCGAACGAATTCGACCGGGACGATATGCGACAGTCGGAGGTCGCAGACGTGCGGACGGAGCCTAAATGTTTAATGCGCCAGACGGATAATTCGGATAATTCAGCCGGAGATCGTATCGAAAATAGCACGACCGAGATTATTTGATTGGTCGAGACGTGAAAGTGGCACGAGACAATTTCCTGTTAGCGAACGATTACAAATTGACGTAGCCGATCCGCGATTCGCCATAAATTTTCGTCCTTCTTTTAGCCGAAGCTGGTTCATATTTATAAATTTTCCTGGACACCATCACGTTCCTTTCGTTTTAATATTTTCAAAACGTACCGTTCTTTTTTTTCTTTTCTTAACGTTTCTGGTTGTTGTTATTTTAGATCGACATGAAAGTTTTCACTTTCTAAAACGTGGATATGTAATACCGTATTACATCGATTATAAGACGCACCCTAAATATTTCGAGCTAGAAATAAAAAAGTACCTGATTTAAGTATTTTTATTATAAAGCGTAGAATAAACAAAAATATGTACAGTGGATCGAAAAAGTATTCGTACACTGTATTACAAGAAGATTCACCTAATCCTAAAATTCTGATTTTAATGAAACTTTGTATGTATGTAGAGCATAATGGGTCCTGTATGGAGCAATTTTTACATTGACAATAAATCTTATAGAAGGGGTGAAAACGACTCCTAAAGCTTCTGCGATTTTTCATGCTCTGAACACAGGTTCCTCTGGGATCTTTTTTTATGACAGGGTGATAGATCATTAAAAACTAAGATTTTTTTATCTGAAAGGTGGTACTTTATCACGCATCAATACAAAGTTATGTTTAAAAAATGAGGAAAGACGCTGAAACTTTAACGTTGATTTCGCTTCCTTAAAATGGTATTTAATTGTAAAACAAGAAATTAATCCATACATATACTATTACACCATACATACCCATAAAGATTTATTAGAAACATTAATTGAAATCAGAATATTAAAGTTAAATGAATTCATTTGTAATACAGTGTACGAATACTTTTTGGAGCCACTGTATAAGCTTAAAGAACTAAAAAATATATTTTATTATTCAAACACTTTCATCGTCAGAAGAACCATCATCTTCACTTTCTGATTGAACCATCATCTTCACTTTCTGATTTTGTCAATCCACTTTGATCATCAGAAAAACCATCAGATATACTTTCTGATTTAGTTGATTCATTATTTTCCCATAAAATATCATTTTCTAAACCATCAAGAGCATTGGTGATGCAGCACTTTTTAATTGAATCTTCCACCACTGAATTTGAAATTTTGTTCCAGGCATTAGATACCCATTCTGCAAGTTTTGATGCGGGTGCTTTTTTAATTTTCCCTGAAGGTGTTAAATATAAGACGCATCGTGAATACAGACGCATAAAAACACGTAAAAATGTGCGTCTTATATTCGATGTAATACGGTATTGCATATTTTCTCTTTTAAATATCTAAATCGATTGTTTTGTAGGTATATCGTACGATGTTTCTTTGGCTAGATAAGTTTCCCATAAGTTCAAAAAATGACATTTATAAAAGTTGAAACACTTATAACCGGTCTATGAAATGTATCACGAGTTCGACTTTTGTTTCTTATGTTTGAGCCGCAAACTGTATCACGAGTCTCACAAAATGTTATAGTGTAAGGGGTTAATAAGCTCACGCGATGGTTAGTTCAGCGCGTGAGCGTGTGTGAGACTTCTTGTCAGCAAAAAGCAGTACACCCAACGATGTCGACGGAAACATAGCACAGATGAAAATCGATGTCTATTAACAGTTTGACTGCCACGTTGGTCATATATGACCGGCTACCCCTTTTCTCCTGTGACGCCACAGTGGTTATTGGTGACCGGAGCGCTTCAACTGCTTACAATTGTAACAGTTGAATAAAAATTGAAAGTTATCGCATTTTGAACATTGCCACTAATTAGGGGACACTTTGAAGTAAAAAGTGCCCCATTGAACGATTAACAATTTTTATCAGAACATCGAAAATAAAAGATTAATTTCTATGAAATATTGCATCTAGCGATGTATTCCCGTGGCGTCCTCAGCGAAACATGTGATTTCGGCGTGGCAGTCAAAGGGTTAAATCGTGTCGATGAAAACAGTGTTGGCGAAATGAAATGTCGACGATTCAAGGGTGACCCATGTGCACCTCATCGATAAAACGAGCTGCTGAAATTAAACGTAGGCATTGTAATGTTGTGAAAGGTGCCTGAACCGATCGCTTTGGTTCCCACCGGAAGAACCGCAGCTCTGCTACAGTAAGCCGACCATCTATTGGTCCCTCAACTGCTGCGCCGAGGATTACTGCAACAAGAATTTATATCCGGCCTTACTATCTCTCGAAACGCCTGAATTGTTCCTAGGTATTCTTTTCGCTGTTTTCGAACGGCGCAACGAACCTCTTCCGCCAATCGTGCAAAAGTCTTCGAACCATGCTTGTGTTACCGATCTCCTAACGGAAATTGAACGTATTCTGGGAAAGTCTTCTTGAATCGTACTAAAATTAATTTTTGGATATTTCTTCTCGTCGCATTAATTAATTAAACTATTATTATTAGTTAATTAAATCTTATAATAGAGGAAGTTCTAATTCGAATGCTTATGGAATACGTGTATAATTTCTAGGGCGAGCCTTAAAAGTGGAACTCTGCTTTTCGAGGTATTAAAAATAAAATGGTAAAATGGAGGTTCATTAAAAGAATATTTCTGCAGTAGTTCTTTAAAAAACTTGCCGTTACCATGGAGATAGGAGGTCACGTATAAAATATTAATCTACATTTTTTGAGTGAAACGTATCAATCTTTGAATATTTCGAATTTAACGCATTAACCCTTTACCACATATGGGCTCATATATGGTATTGCAGTTTTGATTCAATTTTATTTCCAAATTAAGTATCATAAAATCATAGACAATTTTTTCGCGTTTTATTATTGCTAAGTATATATTTGATAGATTAAAATAGTTTGAATTATTTTATAATTAAGTATTATAATTAAGTACTATAATTATTTTATAATTAAGTATTATAATTATTTTATAATTAAGTATTATAATTAAGTATTATAAAATAATTCAAACTATTTTAATCCATCAAATATATATTTAGCAATAATGAAACGCGAAAAAATTGTCTATGATTTTATGATACTTAATTTGGAAATAAAATTGAATCAAAACTGCAATACCATATATGGACCCGTATGTGGTAAAGGGTTAAAGACATAAAATTGAGTATTCTTAAATTCTCCTACAATAAAAAGTAATGGAACATATATATTCTTTCCGTAGATGGTCCGAGACTTTTGCACAGCAATACTAAACGTGTTTTTGTTTTCATTCTAATCCTTTGTTTCGTTTTCATTTTGTCCTTTCCCGGTTCTCATTTTTTTTTTCTTTTTTGGTTAACACGTTGTGCGACGATTTGATAGAGAGAATCCGTATAACAGTAACAAACGCAGTTGGACGCGTGAGAGTACCAAGCGTGCTGCGGCTGCAAACGCAAGCAAGCAAGCAAGCAACACACTAATCCGCCAGGTGTATACACGTCCCTATGTTCGGGGAGAAGGCATGCGCAGACCTGTCGTGTGCAGTGCGAGTTTTATAAATCGATGTCGGGCCAAAATTGCAAAATGATTCGCGTAATGCTCGTTTTGGGTGTGGTTTACCGGTCGGCGAAAATATACATCCGTCGTCCCGCGCGTAACCGCAACCCTTTTGCAGTGGCTACGGCGACGACGATTACGATGCGAAGGGGGACGAAAAAAAGGATTCTCCGATCGAAACTGTGCCCCGTCGCTTTTTTCGCGCGAGAACCGAGCGAGCGCAAACGTATACATACAGAGTGGCTCCAAAAAGTGTACACCAGAGCATTGGAAGGAAAATCATCGGTAATTACAGTAGTGACTCCATTATCCGAATACCCGAGTGATCCACACAGAGCTACAGTAGCGGACAAAAGTTTAAGACAACAGGACAAAAGTTTAAGACAACAGGACAATGTAAAATATAATTTTATGGTCTGCGAATACTGTTTATCTATTCATTTTTATTGTTATTATGATGGAACCGTATTCATTGATTCGCATAGAATACAAATTTATTTTATATACAAATTTACTTATTTCTTACTTATATATGTATTAATTTACATATATATATATTTATTATTTATACATGTATTAAGTCACTTATATATGCACAGTAGGACAATGTAAAATATAATTTTATGTTTCGCAAACACTGTTTATTTATTCATTTTTATTGTCATTATGATGGAACTCTATTCATTGATTCGCATAGAATACAAATTTTATTTATATTGTTATTTCTTACTAATTAATTTATTTCCGATATTAATGTTCTGAAATATATTTATTTCCTTCGACCCTGTGCTCTTAAACTTTTGTTCGCTACTGTACTTATGTTAATTTAAAGCTCAAGTTACTTATGTGACTTAGGGGCCAAAAAGGATCCTTACGTAGGGTTCTTTGTTGATTTGTATTTAAATAAATAAAGTTTAGTTCAAAATTTATTTGTTCGAATACAGAAGTCTTCATTGTATTTAGAAAATGGTTTTAACGGTCCTGAAGTATCTAAGGAGATTTATTTCTGAATAACTTTTCTCATTAGATGTAATCACCTCTCGGCTTTAGTTTCTGAGATGTTCCAAATTTTTATCGAATACAAAAAAGTTCTTACTTTTAATGAAACTTTTTAGGTATGTAGAGCATAATGGTATTATGTCTAGATAAATTTTTTTTCGCTGGAGGGCTACTTTAATTGGATGAAATGAACGCTGAAAATTTCAGTGCTTTTTTCGTTTATTATACATAATTTTATAATAGTACGTGATAAAGCAAAACATTTAAATACAGAAATATTTAATTTTTAACCCTCTTTACTCTTTTATAACAAAGATTTTCAAAAAAAATTGTATTCAAAATGTGAAAAGATATTAAAATGTGAAAAGATTCATTTCATCCTCTTAAAATGGTCTTCCGACGAAAAAAAGATTGTTTCGTGTATGACAACGTTATGCTTTACATACGCATAAATTTTCATTGCAATAAAAAGTTCAGAGTTAAATAGGTTTTTATGTCATAATCATTAGTGTATAAATACTTTTTGGAGCCACTGTACATATACAAGGTGTCCAAGCTAAAGGGGAAGCATCTAAAAATCTTCTCTGTATTTATATGTACGAGCAGAATTTTTCTTCAGTGATTTTTCTTTTTGGTATCATTAGACCTGCAATGGCACACTGAGATCTATGAAGTTTTACATTTTTTACGTATTTGGATTATTTAAAAGATGTTGAAAAAATTAAGTGAAATACTCTCGAGTGTTTAGCTCAAGATATAAAATTTGAATATTCAGAAAAAGCTAACGAAATTTCATATTTGCAATTGCTTCGCGATAAAAGCCAGCGTTTCGTTTAGGGTTACGGAAGAACGATTGTTGCAGGATTAAAAACAAATTAAATATCGTGTGATCTATTTTTATTTTCTTCCTTCTACTATAACAAAGGGTTTACCCCGTTGAAAAATAAATCAATAAAAATAGAAAAAATATTTAAATTACCTCCTTCAGCTTAGACACCGTATATACGCCATGGTACACCCGGTCTTTGGTTCGAGCGGAAATGAACTTTTTTGTTTTTGTACGTCGTTTCACGTGATTATCAAGCTATTGTTTTCGCTTGGCCAAAATGGGAACTCTGCTCGTTTTGTATGGGATAGCGACTATAATGGGGGCTTCATTGTTTACGACTCGTTGTTTGCTTTAACGTAATCGAATTAGACATTTCGATATATTAATGTTCTGTAATAATTGTTACTGTTATAGCCGTGTAGCTTTGTAATATGGTGTTTCAGGCAGAATTGGAAATTCGAGTTCAATAATTGGAAATTTATAGGGTGGGTCACGTAAACGGTACCTCTATGAGAAAGGATTTGAAGGAAAAATAAGCTGTTTGGGGAATGAAATGACGAATTCATGATACGAACGAAATGACGAGAAGAAAAATCATCTTAGGGTTATGTTCGTTAACACTTTATTAATTGTTAGTGGTTAAACATACGCACTCCAGACTGTCTCATTTTGACATAGATACATTGTTAATGATTTTATTATTAACACTAGAACTACCAACAATTAAAGTGTACTTATTTGCATGAAAGAGATCAAATTCAAAATTACATGAAAAAACATCGAATGCATAGAAAACAAAGTTTTATTCGCACCTTCTGCAGAAAATCATAGTAAATTTTAGAAGCTTTATCACTGCGAATTTATAACGCTGCTATGAGTAATCACTAATTGGTCATTTTGACTAGTCTGGTAGTTCTAGTGTTAACACGTTCGTCGCCCAGTGTGATTCGGCTGAGTTCCTCGCTGGGCCCACATCTGATTGCATAGAAAACTAGGATAAAAAAAATATAAAAGTAGCAAAAATTTTAACTTTTTATTTTTATTTATATTTATATTTATATATATTATATTATATTATATACTTATATACTTATATATATTATATACTTATATATATTATATACTTATATACTTATTATATATATATTATTTACTTATATATACATATATATTATATTATATACTTATATATATATATATATTATATTTCAATACTTATTCCATTGAATTCCTTTAAAAATTCCAATTTAAAATCCTATTTAACTTTAGGAAAAAGAGCGTCACCCAAATACGGGTGACGTGGCGACGAACATGTTAAACAATATTTTCATCGTGCAATTAATCAACGGGACATTATAAAATTTATAAATGAAGCATGGAAAAAGCCGATTAATAGGCTCCCGGTCGGTAAAGTGTTAAGATTTCAAGATCGTCGATGTTTTTTTTTCTTTTAATATGTATTCATCATCGTGACGTAATAGCTGAAGTTAAAACCAATTTAGTGAGCTGTGATGTAATTTTCTTCGCGTGGCGTTCAAGAAAGAATTCGGAAATGCATGAAAATAGATGTGTTACCGGAATAACTATAATAAACATACTTGAAATATGTTATATGATTATTGTTAAAAATACATTACTTAAAATAATTATGACAGAGAGGGAAAAAAAATTTATTTTAACAGAATGGTTATAATGGCACATCTATCAATTTATCCAGGACGTGAAAGCAAATGACAAATGGTTTATATAATCATCGTAGTACACAAGCTTGGGAACTCTGGTATGCAATAAATTTCGGTTTGTCGCAATAAATTTCCTTTCGTTGAAGAATTTACGTGACTCGCCCTATATTTCGGATAACTCTTATATTATAGGGGGACCGGGAAGTAATGTAGTTTTCGTACATTAAACTCGAACACATAAATTTTCAACGAGTTTTTATTTTTAATCAATGATGTAATCACTCTCATTATCAACAACTTTTTGCCATTAGCGTGCAAATTTTCAATGCCGGATCGATAAAAATCAATTGATTTTTGAGCAAAATATCTAGAGATGGAATGATAGAAACTACATTACTTTCTGGTCACCCTAATGTTTACTGTGGTATATCGATCGATCGATCGAATCATCTTAATAGTTTCTAATGAATCTATGCTACGTCATTAGAAGAAAGTTAACTGAACCAACACTTTCTACTACGTTACATTTCCTTTTTGAAACACCAACCTGCTTTTTAGTAAGATCAACTTGATAACTAAACATCATTTCTAAACATCATTTCGCGTTACGTTAATACAATAACAAAACATGATAACAGTTTTAACATGTTATTAAGAGATGACGAAGTACTTCGACTTTTTGGAAATTCTGCTAGGCGATATTGAATGAAAAAGGTTATTTTCCAAATTGCTCTTACTTCGAGTTCAATTTTGGACATACAGTTAGCCACGAAAGTCTACGTACACCTGTTAAATTTTACATGTTTAAAGTAAAGGAACATAGATTTCCAACATTTTATGAACATTTATTAGTTAAAATTAGAAAAATTCTGAAAAATTCGTGAGTTTCTTCAATTTGTTTATCAGAAAATATAAATAAATTGAAAAAGAATATTATACTAAAGGTTATACGTTCATCACGGATATATTAAAATTAGTAAAATATATTACTGTAATAATTATAATAACTATAACAAATTTTGTGTACTTCAGTATGTCCATGATAACTCATGGTATTCAATTTATTTACGACTTCTAGTAAAGGAATACGAAAAAAGTTGCTATTTTTTCGGATTTTATTCAACTTTCGTTAACGAATGATTTAAGGTTTATACAATGTTCAGAACGCCTTTTTTTCTTTAACTCTTTGAGGCACAGGATTTCAGAGAATAAATAGATCCATGTTGCACAGAAATTTTGTTGCATTTTAAATTAAACGAAGTTGGTATATTTTTATTAACAAAGTACTAATGTGTTGAAACTTGCCAACACAAACGAACATACTTATAACATTTTTTTATGGTATTACCAAGTGTTTCACGTAAGTAAGACTAAATATAAACCTATGCGTATGCACCTATTGCAATATTTAGAGATGGGTCTAAAAATGTCCCCACCATGTATTACCGTCCATCAGAAAGATGGGACATTTTTGATCCCACCGTGCCCCAAAGAGTTAAATAATTGAAATTTGATAGATGTATGTTGCAGACTTTTGTAACTGACTGTTCGTTCGGATTATACGTTTTTCCTGAAAATACACAAAAAGAAAGATTTATTCGATCGAGTATCTGTCTTATGTAGTCAGAAGTATCAGAAAGGTGGGACATTTTTAATCCCACCGTGTCCCAAAGAGTTAAATGATTGAAATTTGATAGATGTATGTTGCAGACTTTTGTAACTGACTGTTCGGTCGGATTATACGTTTTTCCTGAAAATACACAAAAAGAAAGATTTATTCCATCGAGTATCTGTCTTATGTAGTCAGAAGTATCAGAAAGGTGGGACATTTTTAATCCCACCGTGCTCCAAAGAGTTATTAAATAATTGAAATTTGATAAATGTATGTTGCAGACTTTTGTAACTGACTGTTCGTTCGGATTATACGTTTTTCCTGAAAATACACAAAAAGAAAGATTTATTCCATCGAGTATCTGTCTTATGTAGTCAGAAGTATCAGAAAGGTGGGACATCTTTAATCTCACCGTGCCCCAAAGAGTTATTAAATAATTGAAATTTGATAAATGTATGTTGCAGACTTTTGTAACTGACTTCGTTCGGATTATACATTTTTCCTGAAAATACGCAAAAAGAAAGGTTTATTCGATCGAGTATCTGTTTTATGTAGTGAGAAGTAATAAAAAACGTGCGAATATTAGGGGATCCGCGAAAAATGTTTGAAATCGTTTCGCATGAACGCGCGATGTCATAATCGAACGAAAGCGGATGAAGCGATTCGAGGATTTTAAAAATAGAGATTTCAGAATCGAGGAAAAACGAGCAGAACTTTCCAAACCGGCCGTACAGTTCGATTTGATCGAGGATAATACTCCTTAACTCTTACAACTTTCACCGTAATTTGTCTCTTTAATCGATCTTCGCTGTTCGCTCTTCGCTCCTTTCTTCGACTGCAAACATTCGCGAAATTATCTGCACTCGAAACTTCTCTAAATCTGCCCCCGCTCTCTCTCTTCGTTATCTCATTTTTTTGTTCCCATATTTTCCACGGAAATATCTTTCAATTCGACCACTCATTTACATACAACCGCCCACGCTTGCTGGAATCCGCGCGTAGACGTCCTGCGCACACACGTACCTCTACTTATAGCTAACCGTGAAAATAGGCGTAATAACAAACTTCCTAACGAGATCATTAACTGCATTCCTTGCGGTAGTCGAGTATATCGTAGTACCTATGGTTATCTCTCTCTCTCTCTCTTTCTCTCTGTTTTCTTATCTCTTTCTACCTAGTTTGTACAGGGTGATCCGCGACTTTATATACGATACACGATCATCAAACTTTATGAACTTCCCCAATATATTTGAGAGCTTATTCTGAAAGAAATGTTATTCGTTTTTATTTTTGAGATATGAAAGTTTCTTTGTATTAAATATTTACTACAAACAATTACACGCAATCAAATTAATTAACTTATGTTTATTTATTTTGTTTCATAATATAAGAAGAAATATTTGCATTTATACATAGTGTTAAAAACTGAAAATTTAGTACTTTTATGCAAAATTGTTTGTAATATTAATTAGTCATTGTAAAATTAGATTACGATAACTACGTGACCATGGTAATATAACCGAGATCCACTTATACCAATTGTACAATCAACAAAAATTTTATCAAGCACGTGTTACTTGAACATGTTATATTTGATAGATATCGGTACAATATGTCAATTGCGTATAACTTTAAATAAACAATTAAACATTATTTAAGTAGTTAATAGTAAAGTATACTAGAATTAGGCACACGAAGAAGTACGAAACAACGTGATCTATATATTTGCCAAAATTGTGAAAGCGAATAAGAATAATAGATAATTTTAGTTTCATTATTTTTATTGCATAGATAGTCTTAATTATTCTCTTAAATTTGATTTATATTTAGTTTTTTTATGTTTATTAATTTTATCTTTGTCGAACACTATGATTTCAACAATTATGAGTACTTTCTCCGTCTCCTATTTTTTATTAATAACTTAATTATTACAATAAAGTACTCGCAAGCGAATACTGCCAAAGAGTTAGATAACATTGTCCTACAAAAATTTGTATTCTAAGTATAATACTTTTTGAGTTATTATGTTTCAAAGTCAAAATGTGACCAGTGACCCCGGTCTCCCCTATCTTTAACCCTTTGCACTCCAAATTATTTTTTCAATTTTGTTACCAATAACTCTCTAGTATTTTAGGTACTTTATTTGAAATTTACTCCAATGCACAATTCCTTGAGTGGTACTTACTTTTTTTATTAATTATATTAAACATAACTCTAAAGCTTTGTTGTAAGTTATATTTGTTTAATTTTGTTGACTCTTTGGTCTTCAACTTTTGTTCGCTACTGTATTTAAAACGGCACTTTAATGAGTGACACTCGACATAGGAGTTACTGCGATAAAAACTGACGTCGAGTCATACTCGACAAACGAGTGCAAAGGGTTTTAACAGTTTCGTACTTTCATACGCGATCGAAAACTTTTGCCAGGGATAGTATAACGCTTTTCATTCAGAACTGCTTTCGAATAAAAACATATTGATGAAGTTTCTCGAGGAACACCCTGTACTTCGCGTTCACCCCTTCTAACCCACGAGCGTACTCCCTTATGGGCACGCGTGTTCGACCAGCCACGGGGTCTGCGTCCGATTAAAATTTCGCCGTGCAAAAATACCCCTGGACCGACTCCTCTTCCTCCCCGAGACCACTCGAGCCTCTCCTACTCCCTTTGGTTCTCGTGCTTCATATTTTACGTTTGTTAACGCTTGCCGTTCAGATAGCGTGAAGCGTACACGATACGCGGCTTAGCACGGCCGTGTTCCCTCTATCGCGAACCGAACTTTATGCAGCTGGCCCTGGGTGCACCTTTTTAACACGTTGAATGCCACGCCAGTTTTAGAGGGTTCGCCTGTGGCGCCACGATGAATTTTCTATTATACGATACATATATCGTTGAAATGTTACCTACGACAAATAAGTTACAGTGTGTAACTTATTTTTAGATGTTTTAAACTGTATTAATTTCTTCACACCGTTGCATTAATACTATTCCTACCGACACTTCACGTATACCTATTCCTACCGCGACATTCTCACGTAAGAGAGACTATAAATTTTTCTCAAAAAATAAACAATGAAAAAAGAAGTGAATATTGAAAAATGTATTACACGTATATTAGAGAAAGTCTAAAGTTTAAAGGCGATTCAATTACGTTGCATCTATGAAATTCTAATCGAAATTTCAAAAACGGTCATTTGACCGGTTGTGGTAGGAATAATGTTAACACTAAACGTACCAACGGTGTTAGGGTGTACTTGTTTGTGACGAAAAAATGAAATTGAAAATTATATCTAAATAATAGCTAGTACAAGGGAAACAAACCGTAATGATTACAGTAAAGATCACACTGAATTTCCAAAGGTGTAGGTATCGCAGTAAATTTACAAAATTTCCATGAAAAATGATGAATTGGTCATTTTGACTGGTCTTGGTAGTTATAGTGTTAACGATGGTAATAATGAAAAATTGATAAGTATTGACATTTGTTCAAATTATGTATTTCTACCAATCTGGGCGCGCTGATCACTGGTGACCCCCGTGGCATTCAATGTGTTAACACATTGCGGACGGATGACGAGATATCTCGTCTTTCCTATTTCGTTGTTAGGAACCGTTGACGAGATACCTCGTATTGCATATTTCGTCGTCAGGAGTCGTTGACGAGATATCCCACAGTTGCTATGTGATAGTCAAGGACAGTTTTTGGTAATTTGTATTGTAAATTAATTATTTGAAACCCTGAAATATGGATAACAATAAAATGATTAACAATATCACAGAAATATTTACGGACAGTTTATTGAAGATATCAAGTGATGACGAAAATATGAATATTTGTGAGGACGATGATGAATTTCAAGATAAAAATGTTACATGTTTTACTAAATATCATACTTTGAAAAATGTTTAGTTTGTACAAATTTTTACTTATTGAAAAATATTATAAAATTATTCATTTTTAAAGTTCTTGTTGAAAATAAATATTTCACGTGACAATGATTTTTAACTACTAATAAATCATCACTAATTTAAAAATATTTGACGCAAAAAAACGGTTAGCAATAAAATGTTTGGTCCGCAATGTGTTAGCCCTCTCCGTTGCTATTATAATCACAACCCTTATGCAGTTAGGGTTAATTTATATCAGCATAATAAGAAAGTTAAAGAAACATGAATGTTTCCCAGTGTACAAAGTAATTTTTAGGCATGGTTTTTGAAGTATAAAAAAGATACATTTAAGAGGATTGAACAGAAGTTTTGATATACTTTTTTAGCGTCAGGTGTTACCTAAACGTTTATCTCTGGACATGGAATGTGTTAATAACCTCTGTCTCTTTCTCGTTCTGGTTCTTTCCCGATTCGCAATTTTTATATTGTTAATATATTTCACAACTAATGTTTCATTACAGTTTAGTCTATTAAGAAGCTATCATTTTGCCAATTTATTCCTCTCACTAAAATAAACAAATTATGAAGATACTATAAAAGTTTTAATTCGATAAGTGTTCTTTTTATTTTTTACTTTAGTACAATAAAATTTTTCAGTTGGTCGAACTAATTCTGTTTCTCGTTATTAAAATAATGGAAGGAAATGTAGAAGCACTTACATCGAAAATATAAAATTCAATGTTAGACAATTACGAACATTTGAGCCAATCTTTAAAAAGTACCATACTTGAAAAAAAAGACAAAAATATTGAATTCCTAGGTTTTAATTTCACTTTCTTTCATAACATTCGCACATTGTAGTAAATAATACTTTAGTCACCAAATAAAAGTTTAACCTTTGTTAACACTAGATTGCCGGAGTGAGTCAATTTGACTCACTTGTGATTTTGTCAAGTTCAAGTATCATGTGAAAGCAATAGAAGTAAAGGCGTTTGTGTTAAATGTAATAAGTAATAAAATCTGCGGAAAATGTATTTTAAAAACAGCATATATATGTAAACACTGTTTTGAACAAACTTTCTTAACACTTTATCGCCCGCGTAACTTATTGCACACGCACTCCCGATCGGTTTATTTTGGCGCGGATGCATCGCTAATAAATTGAGCACAATGATTTTCTTCGAGTTCTTCGATAGTTTAATATCTCTTTACAGTATACATACGATATCGCTCGAAACAGTCACCTTCGTGTAACGAAACATTACAAAGTTTACAAACGAAGCATGTAGAAAGCCGATTAACCCTTAGCGCTCCGTGCGTTTCTTTTTCTTTATATGCAACAATCGCTTTTTCAGACAATTTTAATTTCTTCATAGAAAACACGTCTTTACCATTGCTCAATTTTACATTCTCAACGTAATATTCTTCCATGCCTTTAACTATAAGAGTAGGTCGAAAAATAATTTAACACGTTGAACGCCCAGCGTAAATCGGTGGAGTTTCTCCCAAGACCTAAACCCGAGACTCGGAGTGTAAACAGCGCAATGTTATATTTACTTTATAATTTATTGTTACTTTATATCGTATATACTTATCATAATTGTGTTACAAATAAAATTAGTATAAATTACCTCCAGAATCTTGTTTTAATTAGAAAAGTGTCAACCGTTTACAAGAAACATAGCCGTCACCCAGATATGGGTGACGTGGCGTTCAACGTGTTAATGACAAAGCATCTGAAATCTAATCATATTAAATACAGAATGTCTCCGCAACGGAGTGCTAAGGGTTAATAGGCTTCCGGTCGATAAAGTGTTAAAAATAAAGTTTTATTTTTTTTTTTTAAACTTCAATTTTCATGTTTGAGTCAAAAGAGGTCATTTCAGGCAAAATAGGTATATAACCAACATCCGGCAATTTAGTGTTAACACCGAACGATTCACCCTGGATTAACCTTAGGATCCATGGAGTTTGATCGGTTTCGAATAAAACTTCTCATTCGTATCGACTGTGCAGACCTCAAAAATATCCACGAGGTTATTCCGAGAAGGCGCATCGCGCTCGCGATGGAGAAAAGAAACGAGAGGAAAGCTCTACGATGTTTGCACGGTGACGTGAAATTTTCTCGGGCCCGCTTAGATTCCGTCCGCGTTCCGCTCTCGTATATTTACGCTTGCGATTCGTATGTTAAAGCAGGTGCGAACGTGCGAAGCTATAGTTAGGGTAAACTGCACGTAACGACGTGTTACGCGCATCCGGAAAGAGACAAAGAGACAGAGACAGAGACAGAGAGAGAGAGAGAGAGAGAGAAAGGTGAAAACGTAACGCGTTGTTCAATGATGAGTTTGTTCCTCTCGTGGCCTTGGATGCTTCGACGGATACCTGTTATTTGTTCAGTTTGTTACTTTTTCGTTGTACGAATATTCATCAGGTTGGAGAGATCACTAACGGTGTTTGTAAATTTAAGGGGAGGTTCCGGTCTGGAAGACTTGAAAAAGGCCATTTTTATGTTTGTTTTACAACAAACGAGACAGGATAATTTGTGGTTTTCGCATTTAATTGTGCATTTTTTAGTCACAGTAGCGGATAAAAGTTCAAGACGACAGGACAGTGTAAAACATAGTTTTATAGTATGCAAATATTGTTCATATACTTATTTTTATTATCATTATGGTAGAACACTATCTATTGATTAGTATAGAGTACGATTTTTATTTATTGTACTATTTCCTATTAATTAATTTATTTGTTTTCTTGTACATTCTTTAGTCACAGTAGCAGATAAAAGTTTAAGACAACAGAACAGTGTAAAACATAGTTTTATAGTATGCAAATATTGTTCATACACTTATTTTTATCGTTACTATATCTATTGATTAGTATAGGGTACGATTTTTAATTATCATACTATTTCCTATTAATTAATTAATTTGTTTTCTTTGAACCTTTAGTCTTAAAGTTTTTTCCGCTATTGTATATACAAAATTGTAAAATTTCTTGTTTCTTACAAATATTTAGAGCGAAAGAACTGCGTTTCGTAGTAGTTCTCGAGAAATTGTCTTTGAACCGTAGGACTTCTAACTCTTCAACTGTGAATTCAAAACAACAAAATCGCATATATTCTTAAACTGTATGAAATTTCCGAAGCAGCGAATGCTTAAAATTGGAAAATAGCTTTTTTTTTATTTTCTGACACTTCAAAATAAAATCAAGTCTTCTTTACCACTTTTTTCACAATTTTAAATTTTGTAATATTTAGTAAACCTGAAAAGACTGAAGATATTAGAGGTTCACTGCCTGCCAAGAAATGTTATTCTATAATTTAGAAAAAGATTCATTCAGATTTATTTGATAAATAAACAAACTGTTATTAATAGCTTGCTCTCTGCTTTCAATTTTATACTGAAGTACCATTTTTTTGCAAGTTAACAGTACTTTGAAATGAAATTAGGAAATGATTGATTGCGAAAAAGTTTAAAGAACGCAGCAGGATTAACGGCAATAAGCATCCATGTTCACAAAGAGGAACACGAATTTAAAAAAGGGAAATTTTTTCTTTCTCTTTCTTGCGGCACAGTTCACTGGTTTTCAGCGAATCCTCATCCACTTGACGGTGCGTACGCACGTGAAATTCAAACACGCGAGTCAGAGATCAATCCGAATGTTCTGCCATATAAAAACGCGGCTAATTATCGGAAATTGTTTCTCTCTTCGTGCCCTCGTCTTCCTCCACCCTCCTCCACCCTCCACCACCCCGTTACTTCCTCTTTTTTATCATGACCTTTACGCGCGGCTAATTGTAAACGCGTTTCGCGTGTAATCGATCATCGATCGGACGCAAATCCCTTGGCGCCCGATTCAAGAGGAAATATATTCAATCCCGTTTCAGGGATGAACGTACGGGCGCAAAAACGGTACAGATACGTTTCATCTTTCAAAGGACATGGGAGGTCGAATGGAAGAAGTATTTCATACGCTTCGCTCGACCCTGTTTTCTGACGTTATATAGCTTTTCTTTTAATAAAATGGAACCTGCTCGATATTGACCTCGCCGCTTGTGTGTATACAGTGAAGCTCACGAAGGTCTTCGTTAATGAAATTTTTTGTAGAATAAAAATATGCGTTACATTAATTTTTTTCGTGGTAATATTTTAATCACGGTGAGGTACGAGTATAAAGATTATGCGTGTAAAATTAAAAGTGAGCTGAATAATATTTGTAGAAGTTAGAGAAAGTTCATTGTAAATATTGTGTGCAAAAAGAGGGTCACGAGAATATTCGAAAGCTTAGAGATTTATGGTATTCACATTGAACTTTCACAGTAAATGAGGTAAAATAGAAATATACTACAAAGATCTATAAATAATTGTAGAATGAATTTGAGGTGGATACTTTATGAACAATGCAATCTTAAATCGATTCTATTCAATTCATTGTATTTCTCCTTTTATAACTCTATTATTAGTTATTCTTCATTTATTCTTTCTACATATCTCAGAATCAAGAAATCCTTTAAATTGAAAGTTAAGATAAAGGAATAATAGGAAATAATGTACACGTTCGAACACTTTCGTGTCTCTTTTTTTTGTTACGTGTTTACAATAAACTGTAATCAATGTTCTTTAACTTCTACAAATATTATTCAGTTCTCTCCAAATTTTTCATATTTGTATCTTATTGTAATTTAAAAATTTTATCATAAAAAGATAAATGTATCATATATATCTTTATTCTATATAATTTTAATAACGGACATTCGAATACTTTCGTGAGTAATGGTGTACAGGGAGTTCTGTAGCATGTGCGATTCGCTTCAACAATGGATTCTACGCGCGAAAACAATAATGAAAGTTCATGTATGTAACTCGAAAACATTATTTTTCAGAAGATGCAAGATGGTGTCTTTGAATACAATAACACATAGTAGCCGCGGCTGAAATTTAAGCATTATTTTTCGATCAATTTATAATTTTGTTGTTTGGTCCAAGAAAATCGATTTTTGTAAGCTATTTATAAGGATAACTTGAAAAACACGTTTTTTAAATTGTATTACTTTCAAAGTAACACCTTGCTTTCAAGTTACAGCCAGTTTTATGTTAGAACAATTCTTTTATATGATATAAGTACAGTGGCTCCAAAAAGTATTCGTACACTGTATTATAAGAAAATTCATCTACCTCTGAGATTCTGATTTCAATGAAACTTTATGTGTGTATAGAGCATGGTGTACCCTGCGTGGAGCAATTTTTTTTAGCGGCAAAATACATTTTAAGGGGGCTGATAACGAATCTTAAAGTTTCAGCGATTTTTCACGTTTTGAGTTCAAGCTTTTCTGTGTTCCTTTTTTATGACAGGGTGATAGAGAATTAAAAATTAAACATTTTCTATTTGAAAGAAAACATTTTCTATCTTTAAAAAATGAAAGGAAATTTAGAAACTTCAACGCTGGTTTCACCTCTTTAAAATGGCATTTAGATGAAAAGAAGAGATTAATTCATACGTATACTATTACGATCTACATATCCGCAAAATTTTATTAAATACTTCTATCAGACTCAGAATTTCAAGGTTAAACGAATTTATTTGTGACAAAGTGTACGAATATTTTTTGGAGCCACTGTATGCAATTAGACTAACTCTACCTAACTATTTATAAACAGAACTCAGTATCCGACGTTGGACCCTTTATTATAAATCTGTAACTAGTTCTTCTTGTAGCGTTTTACGTACAAATTATTAAACGCTAGGTGTCAAATCATTAGCATACGTCATACATGCAATGGCCAACGAAACTATTTGAGCGGAAGTATAATTTTGACTTCTGCGTTCTATACTCGGAATAAACACAGCTTATATAGAAGTATATTTTGCCATAATCTTTTAACTAAGTTTTATAAAGTGTTCAAATACTTTTATTACCTTAAAATTTTCTCTTGATATTTTGAAAAATATTGAAATAACAGTTTGTACTAAAGCAAAAATTTGTTATGCTTTGGAATATATAGGCAGTATATTAATCAATATATGGCAAAATATATTTTTATACGATCTGTGTTTATTCCCAGCATAGAACGCAGAAATCAAAATTATATTTCCGTTCAAATTCTTTCGTTAGCCACTGTACGTTATCTGTGAAAATTGGAAGTTTCTCCAATTAAGAAGCGATAGATGTACTTGTCATGTGTGAGCTCACCTAATGCGATAATATGAAAGTAACAATGTTAAAATAAAATAGCTAATGGTAAAACGTCCTCAAACTTATGGTCAGATACAATCAGGTCATTTTAAATACCTCTTATAAACTAGATATACTAGATACTAACACGTGTTGTAGAAGAAATTTGCTACATATAGCTCAAAAACAAGATCAAATAGGATATATCACATCCTTACTTATAAAGCAATGAGAGAAATTTAAGTATTCTCTACTGATCAACATATAATTTCGACGACTGGTCGGTTTCTGTAAGCTTTTTATAGAGATAACTTGAAAACCACGTTTTTTGAATCGTGTCACTTTTGTAACAAAGGTGAGATATGTTGGTATGAACTTTTATTTTTGTTGTTTTCAAGTTCAAGATCCATTGTTGAAACAGTTCCCACATATCACGGAACAACCTGTATTATCCATGACCTTAATATGTACGCGATATAATGTATTATACAATATAACATTGATATGCCTAACATTTAATATTGTTCTTACGAAATTTACGATTATTTCTCGAACGACAGATAACCTACGCGGTGTTAATGTTTCAATATTTTTTTCGCAACGTTCCTGCCCAAGTGATTTTAAATGGATTGTGAAACATGATATCCCGTTTTTTGTCTCGGCTAATTAAACGTAATTTGATTAACTCGGTAAATGGAACGTATAATAATCTTTTTCGTCCCAGATTAATATTATATAGTGGAATATAAACAAAATGTGTTGAAAAAAACCGTCATCTAAAAAGTACACTGTCATCTGTTACAATATTTTTTGAGTGTTATATTTTTCTTTGTCAAATTTCATTACAATTTTAATCTATTTACCATTAACCCTTTGCACTCGAAAAACGATTTTCAATTTTTAAAAATTTCCAAATGCAGAATATTGAAGCTTAACCCTTTGACTGCTATGGACGCGTATATGCGTCTCAGGTGAAAATTTCTCGCGTTGATTATGGACCTGTATATGCGTTTGTCAAATTTCTGACCTCATTTTAATACTTTCTTACACACGCGTATCCACGAATAATTTGATCTGTTTGTTATGCTTTTTATATTTGCAAACATTTAAGAATTTAAGATTAAGAATTTAAGAATTTAAAAATGTAAATTGAAAAAGGTGTTTGTATGCACTTTATTCAATTTTTTGGCGGGTAGAGCGTCATACGCAATGTGTTAACCCTTTGCACTCGGCTGTCCCCTCTCATGGGACATCGTAATCCTAGCATATGATAGTTTCGCAAATTTTCAGACTTTATTTCAGACCCGGACGTTAAATAGTCATATATGTAAATTTTAATGTACTAAACTAAATGAAGTTTAATATACGTGAATTATAGTAAATATTTCGAATTTGAAAATTTTTGAAGTTAGTATCATTAAACGACTAACAATCATCTCTCGAGTGCAAAGGGTTAATAGAGTGCCATCCACTTCGGAGTATTTAGCACTCAAAAGGTTAACAGTACCAAAATTTGCTTACACTATAATTTATTTAATCCACATAAATAATACAAAAACTTTTAAACACGACTGCTTGCATTCGGAAGTTTTTAATAGTTGATTTTTATCGTTTGACTATCGAGATTTGCCTTTCAGATGCAAAAGGTTAATAACTTAGAAAATGAACTGTTACTGTTTACATGAAACGACGTTATCTCATTCTATTGTACAAAATCGTACGAAGCAATAACGCGAAGAAGACAGAGCGAATGAAAAAAGGAGATAAAATACAGGCGAGCATAGACAAATATAAGATGCGATTATCCGAGATTTCGCATGTCGTTTCGCCTAGCATTACGTGATATCGCGGTCGTGCGCGTTCGAATTGCTGCTCGTTGTGGATCACCTTAAGGCTGGTTCCACGATGAGTCGCGATCCTCGCACAATTTCCAGTTTCGTTTCCGAATTTCTTCGCCCCCTTATATGATCCCGTGTTCCGTTTAATTTTCTGTGAAAACTGTGAGTTGATTTCGTTGAGCTGCAGGTTTTGAACAACCTCGACTAACACCATCTCTTTGCATCCATGACGATGATGATGATAATGATGATGATCGTTTGCCTCCTAACTATTTTTAATCTTTTTTTTTCCCTTTTTGATTTTAATTGTACTGTTTTTTCTTTTATTACCATTTTTGGATTCTCATTTTGGTGTGTCCGAGTTACGTTTTGTTACATTGTGCCTGCTTTAATCCAGCCGGACTTTAGCTTTGGCTCAACGACTGGGGAGGGTTTCCTTCCCTCGTTCTTCTGAGATCAATTAACGGACGAATAAATCGGAGATTGGGGCGGACGCGGTTGAAAGGATCGCCGAAGACGTCGTTGTACGCCTCTCAATGGAACGTTTAAACTATCTTTACCACTTCGTTTTGTTTTTTATTGCTGTCTTTTTTTGATTGTTTCCTCTCTGTATGCTCGACGACGGCTTTAGAGAAATAACGGGATTTCAGGGACGGCGATCTGCTACAACTTGGCTACCCCCACTGTCAGGTATCTCGAACGAGTGTTGAGTTGCACGGTGTTGAACAGTTTTTCTTTTTCTCCTTCTCTCTTTTCTCTCCCCTGTTCTTTTTTTTTCGATTTTTAACAACTCCGTTCACACTGTTACCTCCTTTCCCGTTTTGAGTTTCTTGAGTTCTTTTTCCTCCCCACTATTTTGTTCTGTTCCTTTCTTTCTTTCTTTTTTCGTGCGTTTGTTGAAGTTTTTTTTTTTTGTTTAGCGAGTCCATTCGCGCTAGCATCCACCTGTTTTAACTGTGGCGCGAAACGATTAGCAACCGTACTCTCGAACGGCCATCTTGTTTTTTTCTTTCTTGCGGGACTCTGATTCCGTGGTATCGTCGGCGAGCCGGCAGCTGTACAGGTGCATATTTATGATTGAAAGCCAGCCACATGCTCTGTTTTCCTGTACGGTTCGCTTGTCCGCTCGTTTCGCTGAGATCCGCGGACATATGAGACAGTCACACGTTACCACGGAATGACAAGGTCTCGATTGAGTGTGAAGGATATGAGCATAACCACGGTAGGACGATAAAGTTTGCGATACACGCGTATCAATTTCTTTTCTTTTTCTTCTATTTCAATTACAGTAGAACATGGTGCATACTTGAAGGATCCAGTTGATAGATGTAACTGGTTATGTCCAACGGATACGGATGGAACAAGGAACGTTGTAGGTTTGATGATTAACACTTTGCCGGCCGCTGTCACGTACGCGTGACTTTTCTTTGCCAACCGTTATCGGCCGCTGTCACGTATCCGTGACTTCTTTTCGCCAACGGTGATGCTGCATTTCGATGTTTGTATAGGTAGATACGTTGTTGCAAAGCAATATTTTACGAATGGGGAACAGTGGTTTCAACTGTTTTCCCTTCCCAATTTACCAGATTGTAACTACTGATATTACGAACAATTGCATAAATGTCACATTTTGTGGGTAGTAGAATCTGCGTGAATCTTGCCAGCGGCAGCGTATTGGCGATTCGATAAATGTGCGGCTGGCAAAGTGTTAACACGTTAAATGTCACGCTAGTTTTATAGGGTTTGCCCGTGGCACCACGATGAATTTTCTATTATATTTATACTATTGGAATATTACCTACAATAAATAAGTTATAGTGTATAACTATTTTTCGATGTTTTATACTTCATTAATTTCTTCACACCATTACGTTAACGATGGTAATAAAAAAAAATCGGTAATTATTGACATTTGTTCAAATTATGTTCTTCTACCAATCTGTCAACGTGTTAAGCAGAGCTTGAAAACTGTTATAATATAGGTTTAGTAATTTTTTGAAACAGTTATGAAGTATCTTATCTGATTGTTTCCATCACGTGACGTAACATAAACTGATTCGTTAACGTTTTTATTTCGCTCTATACTGAAAATACATGAGGCCTGTTTTTACAGTTATATTAAAGAAGGTGGATCTGTAGAGGCTATAATTAGTCAGATCTGCATTCCTTTCAACTGACTTCTTTTCAGCCCCCAACAAGAGGTACCTTACAGTTTTGCTGAAACATCAAGGATGTTTTCCATCTCGTTTCGATCGATCAGTTTGTTTGAAAAGAGATCGTACAGTAACGCTGTTTTATCGTTCTACCGTCAAATTGAACACGACTGGTGAATCGTGTTACTTGAAAATAACGTATAATACATTTATATAATACACTTGTGTGTCCTCCTTAACGTCGCCCTTGATACTTCCCACGGAGTAACCACGAGTGTCCCCCGATCGCGATCCAAAAAGCACGATTATCCACCCATGCCCTGCGTTCATCCACTCCCCAACCCTCGCAACGACGTTACGCGTTGGTTTGTCTGTTTCTGTTTTTATTCTGAAACTATTGCAAACTCGGCTTGAAGGTGCGTGCATAAACAGCTGTCGTCGTCGCAGCCCGAGCCGCTCATCTTCTGCATGACGAGCGACTCGCGAAACACGACCTTTGTCATCGAGTGCTGCAAAGAGGATTTTTGCAATCGGGATCTGAAACCTCAGCTGCACCCTATCAAGAAAGGTACAGTCCAACGACCTGGAAGTAGCGAAAACTCTGCAGGTGGCTCAGGCTTTTGCTGCAGCTCTATCTATCTAGCTCTCTCTCTCTCTCTCTCTCTCTCTCTCTCTGTTTCTATCTGTTATTTTGCTGTACCCTAAACTCTTTCACTCTTTCTACACACTTCGTTCTTCATGTTCTCTTCCTGTTTCTCAATTTTCTTCTCTTCGCGTGCTGCTGCGCAAACCTTGATTTCTCTTAAAGCCAAGAACATTCTGCACATTATACATACGTATGTAAATATCCATTTACGTGTACACTAGATGTGTGTATATATATAAAGTAGATGTCGGAGAGCATCTTGTTAATTAAAGTAGCAATTAAATTTTCATGCTGTTGACTCGTTCGCGTTTCACCACCGATGCTTTTCTTTAATGCAGTTATTCTATCATTCCCGATTCAATCCGACGCAATTATTCCTCGTCCCTTCGACTTTATCGCAACATAGCTCGTGCCTATTCAGTCCTGTTTGTTCTTCTCGCTGTTTCTCCCCATTTATTTTCCGTTGCCGCGGTCACTATATTGTTATCACGTACATGTGCGTGCAACAGCGGCAAGAATGAACGTTAACGATGTAATCGTGATAGTAGGTATATTATTTCATTGCTCGTGTATGTATATATACAGTGATATGGAAAAGGATCGAATAATTTAGGGGCAGCATAAATACTTTTCAACGTAAGTAATAAACGTCTTATTAATTTAGATACGCAAATTAATCTTGGAAGAGGTAGGTCGAAGTAAAGACGACAATTTGTTGTAATTTTACGTTCCCATCTTTTATTTCAATACAAATTTTACAATTTTGTGAAGAAGAATTGAAGACATTAAAAAGATTGCTGATTTTTGTACAATTTTTGATTGTTTACAAGCCTTATCAATCAAAATAAATTGTATATATCTGTTTGAAACTTAATTATTTATAGATTTATATTGATATTTTGTGTTCTGCTTTTTGTAACGTATTGTAATATTGTATGCCTTTAAATTGTTTGGACTTTTCTTAAATGATCGTGTATACTTTCTGTGTCAATACGTCAGCCTACCGCAACCATTTCTTTTTTCGCTGTATTACCTGTACCTCTATGTAGATTTGTGCATTTTGTCAGCCTCAATTTAATTAATGGTATGCTATATAATGCTATATTATATGTATATGTACACGTTTTCCACGTGCAGACACTGTCGCCGACCTGTTGACACGTGCTACGGCTGTTCCTCTTTTCCTTGTACTAAGAGGCCAGAGTGTACTTGGATTTATCGTTTTGTATCTTAATTATTTTTGTACGCTGTCAGCTAAACTTTTTATTTGAAACGAGACGTTTAATTTATTTAACAAAATTTTTCGAACGGTTTTGGTAACGTATAAATATTGTATTATGATGGTCAGTTTAATTACATTACTGTATTATTACATAGCATTGAAATATGTTTCAAATTAATATTAACCGCAGTCTAATATTTACATATTAATTAGATAAATTTTGCCTAATGAACGAGCTACAATAAATAAAAATGTTGCAGTAAACAAATAATAGCAAGATGTTAAGAAATAATAAAATGATAAGTTCAAGCATACCCTGCTGTCTAAATGTTTTCATTGTTCACTATATATATTATAGATACACTACTGATCAAAAGTTTGGAGTCGCTTTCTGATTTGTTTTTTCTTAATTTTATTATGAATTCAAAATTAATACTGCGATCACTATACAAGAAACTGTATTTTAGTAGGTTTTTAACTGAAGAGTTTTCCAAGATAATACGATTTTAAATTCCCTGTTCTCTTAAATTATCACGTTCCTTAGAATTACACGTAGCGATCACAAAGTTTTGTTTGGTAGTGTAAATATTAATACTTTGAACTCGAGAGGTGACTGTTAGTCGTCTAGTAATATTAACTTCAAAGATTTTGAAGTGCAAAATATTTACTAAGATTTGTTTATATTAAACTTCATTTAGTTTAGTTAAATCAGATACTAAAATTTACATATATTACTATTTAACATCCGAGTTTGACTAATAAACAAACTAACTAAAGTCTGAAATTTTGCAAAACTATCATTTGGTGACTAACAGTCGCCTCTCGAGCGCAAAGGGTTAATAGTGTGCGGGATTTCGATCAGAACGGCAATCTTTTGGCATACAAATAAAATGGAATTTGATGCGTTCGAAAAATTCCGTATTACATCGATTATAAAACACCACCGATTATAAGACGCACCCTAAACATTTCAAGCTAGAAATAAAAAAATACTCGAATTAAATATTTTTATTATGAAGTGTAGAATAAACAAAAATATTTATATACTTAAAGAACTGAAAAATATATTTTATTATTCAAATACTTTCATCGTTAAAAGAACCATCATCTTCACTTTCTGATTGATTCATTTTCGTTATATCTAGAAGTTGTCAATCTCCTTCATTAAATATAAGACGCATCACGAATTCAGACGCATAAAAACACGTAAAATCGTGCATCTTATATTCGATGCAATACGGTACTGTTTAATTTGGCTTAACTGAACAGTTATGTGTAAGCTTGGAAACAGAACGTTGTATTTTCAAATTCTTGTTGAAAGGGGAGAGGGAAGAGCATCTTGAATATTCTAAACAAAACAGAATCGACGCACGAGTGGAATAATTGAATAATCAAATGAAATACTGAACGACGTCCACCGGAGACAGTTTTTGACGTTTCAAAGACGTCAAAGTCTATAATGGCACATGAAATGAATGACGTCTCTCAGAGGGGTTAATTGGAAAAACAAAGAAAGATATACGATCGTGTGTCAAAAAATTGCTCGTCTGCATCCAGCCTATAACTCGAAGAACGCGACGACGTTCGAAGATTGTCGGAATTATTTAGGATGCCAACATCTTCGATAGTTCCGTATATTTTCGGGATCCCGCACATCCCTGGTAAAATGTACATTTCGCGAGGGTATCAGAATGTTACGTGCAATATACAGGGTGTTCGGACAGCCCTGGGCTTAAATTGAAAGAGTAACTCCCTGAGACATTCTAAGGCGAAAATCAAGAGTAACGATTTTGCGTTTGAGGCTTTGTTCACGAGTTATAACTGGTTAAAGATATCGTTTAATCCGGACCGTTTGACTCTTGAGCATCACTGTGGACTCAGCGACGTTACCGACCGAGTTGCCTCGGTTACCCGCTCTCAAGTGTCGAACGGTCCGGATTAAACGATATCTTTAATTAGTTATAACTCGTAAACAAAGCCTCAAACGCAAAATCGTTACTCTTGATTTTCGTCTTAGAATGTCTCAGGGAGTTACTCTTTCAATTTAAGCCCAGGGCTGTCCGAACACCCTGTATGTCGCGCGCGTGCACATTTCCGTGTGCTCAGTGTGTGCAAGCTGCATCACGCGTTGCATACACGCTGCATACACGCTGCAAATATGCTGCATATGTAACGCGGGTACTTGCACTCGGATCCGCGTTTCTCTCTTTCTAATTGTGGCCGCTATGCGTTCATTGCGGCCGATAAAGCATAATATACTGGACCGTGTCACCTCGTACCTCCCTTTCGCGTTACGATGTACACTCGGTTCTTGAACAACGCAGAGAATCAGAGACTTGGACCAACTACGTAGCTGAAAATCCGCGTAAAATTTTCAAATCCACCCTCTATTTCCTTACACTTTTGCTACAATATATAATCTTTGCCATAGAAATTTTCTTTGTATACATACTGTGCATTTTGTTTAATTAAAATATGTTTATAAAATTAATTAGGAAAAATAAGTAATTAACCCGTTTATCTGAGATTTTAATGCCTCATAGCTACTTTGAATATTGGAATTATTTGTTTTATAGGAAATAGTAGATTACAGGAAAGAGCTGCTGAGTTCGTCAAAAGAAGCGAATAAGCGAAGAAAATTATAAGGGAAAGAAAAGTGTACAGGTGTATTAAAATGGGTGTGCATTTAATGCAATCACAAGAAGCTATTCGGTAGTAGGAGCAAATTTCATTAGTACAGTCAACTCTCTCCTAACACGGTTAATTCGTTCCGTGCTACATATATCGAAATCGTATTCTTGGAGTACTGTGCTAAATTGAAATTGTGTTGAAGCAAAGCTTAGAAATAATTCAAACTTAAGGAATTTATTTCAAGTACTTTTAATGCTTCCAAAACTAAACGAAGATTCAACATTTTTATAAATCTAAAAAATACAAATTTCAACAGCAACATGAACTTGCTGGAAATCAAACACCTTATTAATTTTCATCGTCACTATTATCGTCATAGAAATGGAAACGCTGTCGAATTTTAAGTCGTGTTATATGGAAAGCGTGTTCTAGGAAAGACTGTCACAATTTTTACACCGTTTTTAAAGTACCATATTGCAGGAGGATTAAATGTATCAACATACAGTAGCGGACAAAAGTTTATGACGAGTGAACAATGTAAAGCACAGTTTCATGATTTCCAAACATTGTCTATACATTAACTTTTATTGTTATTATGGTACAACACTATTTATTAGCACAAAATCTGAATTTTGTTTATCATGCTATTTTTTATAAATTAATCTTCGTTGATCTTTTGGTCTTAGACTTTTGTCCGCTACTGTATTTTAACAACGTTTTGACTGTTATCTAATCACACTAGTCAACCTGAACGGGGCAGGCTAAAATATGGTCGAAACGTAGATTAAAACTCACGTTGTGAAAATTTATTCCTACTACTAAATAGCTTGTTATTACTTCATTATAAGTTTTCTTTACATAAATGCATTTATTAATCAATGTACATTAACACGTAGTTCTGTGTACTATTTTGTTTTATTATACAGGGTGTCCCAGGTTTTAATGTTCAAACTTTGTCAGTGTATTCCATTGCACAAAGTAAGAAAAAGATGTTATGTAAACATAGGTCATATAGAGCTTTATTAAAAAGTTGTAACAAAAATTCAGAATAGGAATAGTAATCAACTTGCTGTTACTGCGAGCATTGGCTTCGATAGATCAACAGTATTGTGTTTTTCAGTACGTTTATGTAAGCTATGTTTACTATCTGAGGTCACCAAACATTGAAACGAATTTTCGCCAATAATAGCTTGTAAGGATCACAACGAGGGCTGGCGTGTGAATAGATTCAAGCGGACACGTTTAAACACTAAGAAATAGGTAATTATTTACTTTAGGGGCCTCAACTCCGATTTTAATGATTCTGAAATATGTTATAGAAGAGAGTATTCTGAACAACTTTTTCCTATACATATAACCGTCGCTCGGCCTTAGTTTCCGAGATATTTGCAAAATTCCTTCCGTGCTACTACATTGAATTTTTGTCATAACTTCTTAATAAAGCTCTATATGACCTATGTTTACATAACATTTTTTTCTTAATTTGTGCCATAGAATACACTAACAAAGTTTGAACACTAAAACCTGGGACACCCTGTATAAATATTATATTTCTACGTTATAATTATAATATTTATACGTGTTAATTTCACCCTTCGTTATACATGTAACTGAAAGTTTATTACAAAAGTCTCGATCCTCGCAAAGAATCTGCGTAGAACCAAAACCGCGCTGTTCAAGGGAAGAGTGTACACTTTTCCTTGTCGTTCTTAGGAAATCCACGTTCACGCGAATATGCGCTGGCTTCCGCTCGAGCGCCCGGAAGTGCAACACTTGCTCGCGTTCACGGTCTTCGGCGGATTTTTGCTCGTTACCGTTAATATATTCTTACACAATATCTTCTCTTTAACACTAGATTTACGGACATTTCTTGTATACCTATTTCCATCATACATATACTAAGGAATAAGGTGTACATCAAACAGAATTTAAAATTGCAAAACTGGGAGGGAAATAGATTTGGGTATATTTGTATCGCTCCATCGATAAAAATTAGCAAAAATTGCTAGGAACAATAGTAATTGTTTTTGCAAATTTTGCTCATGGAGTTCAAAACCCGTAAACCTAGTGTTAACCCTTTGCACTCGGCTGTCCCCTCTCATGGGACATCGTAATCCTAGCATATGATAGTTTCGAAAATTTTCAGACGTTAGTTCAGACCCGGACGTTAAAAAGTCATATATGTAAATTTTAATATACAACTTAACTAAACTAAATGAAGTTTAATATACGTGAATCATAGTAAATATTTCGAATTCGAAAATTTTTGAAGTTAGTATCATTAAACGACTGACGGTCACCTCTCGAGTGCAAAGGGTTAATGTAGCTTTAAATTTTCGTTTCAGGAAGAATCTTTTTTCTTTTACATAGGTTTCCCTCTGTCTTCCCTCTCTCTTGTTCTCGCTCCTTCCCACAATTGTTATTGCAGCACAGCCGGTTGGATACAATAACAGCTTCGTCTCTTCTTGTTTTCATTCACTTTTAACGTTATGATCTTTAACACGTCGCGGACAGTAAAAAGCTCAGTGAGGTGCAAAAATAGACGCGACTTTTTTTTAAATTAATTATGATATCCAAAATGTGATTAGACACATTTTGTAAGAGCAGTCAGAATATCATATTTTAACAGTTATATGCAACGAATGCTATAACATCCACGACGATATTTGAATGGAGATTATATAAAATTAAATCAATAATAATTGGTTTTCAAAATTTGAATGCTACAGCATTCACGTCATTCTGTATCACAATGAAAATGAATGCTATAGCATTCACGTCCGCGAATGTGTTAAATAATCGTAGAACATTTAGCTGAAGAGCATAGAGACAAAAAGAAATTGTATAATCGGTGGTTTTTTTCCTCTTAAATTCGAGTCAATTTGGTAATTAAAGATGATCTTTGAAAGATGATCACACAGACGGTTCTTTGGTAATGAAAAACAGTGTGAAAATGTTTGCCACCTATGGAGGTTCTAGTTACTTCAAGGTATTCTCCTCCTGTATTTTTCTCTCGCCTACCAGTGCTCGGCGGGGACCGGAAGTCCTCCTGAGTGAACTTGGAAAGCGTCGGTAGCATGTTGCCATATCTCTCCTCTCTGCACTCTCTAACGGAAGTAGACACATAGTGAATCTGTTGAAACATGTCCTCGCGAACAGGACATCTCTTTTGTAAATATTTTCTTTCAGTTTCTTCCAGCAAAAGCAAAATGTACAAGACACACTCCTTTCCTCTGAACCTTATCCTGGTCGTATCTTTATCTCGTCCTTATGTACATAAAAGTTCACCCAATTATATATATATATATATATATATATATACATGTGTTAGCCTTTTCACTTTTTAATCGTCGATAATTATTTGAAAGCTCGAAGGGTCGGTGTGAGATACGAAAAGCTTATCACGTGTCGCCATTGAAAATATTTAAAAAGCCGTTTCGTTTGGTTGGTAAATTCAGTCGTCGCGTTATTACACATCGTGTTATCGATGATAGCAATAATGTGCGCTTTGCGCGTGGCCATTTTACTCGCAATGTGTTTAAATGTCGTTTAATGCACCGAAACGCGATCAAAGCTTCGTTGTTGCATTAACTCGCTTGCCGAGTGATCATCGGATAACATGCTTGATTGCAACGTAATTTTATGAGTCTATCTAGCACCGAATGCGATCTTAAAGCTGTGTATGCTTTAAATTGTCTTTAACCCTGGATAATTAAACATTCGTCTAATAGACTACCGACCCCTGCCAATTTTTCAAATTCGAGATCTGCCAAGATTACAAACGCTAATATTTTACCACTTCTCTATCTTGTAACTAAAATATTATAATACTTTTCTTAAGTTACGCTGATTTGTTTGGGGAATATAAAAATATTTTTAATTTGTATTCTATGAGTCGAACGATTAATTACAGAGTAACACTAATTTAAGTTTAGTTATTTAGGGTTAAGTTACAAAATATTCGCTGCCGACTCTTTCACGTGTCCCATACGATTCACCCATGGGATTAAGTACAAAAATCTTGCACCCACGCTTCGCGTTTTTTAAATAGTTTAACCGTAGTGGTAGCTGTTATTATTCTCATTTCTGCACGTCCTTCTAATTCAGTGTTTTCAGTTTCTTCGCTGTAGCGAACTGTCTGTTCGCAAGAAGATCGCACGAAAGCAACGGAAGAGTAATCAACTTTAATGCAACAAATCAATCAATTCTCTGTTACCATTTACTTTAACAGAGAATTTATCTAAGCTATCTGTTTCTCACAGCTTGTAAAGCTCTGTATATATTTTTGCGTATATAATTTATGCGCGATTCTCCTCAGGGATTACAGAACTTTTGTCTTGGTCACTGTGCACCTGATAACCGCAATTTCGAACATTTCTTATTTTGTTCTTGGTTTTTTTAAACAGATGTGTAAATATGCGCTTCAATTTGTGCTTAAACGGTACTTCGTTGCGCGAGCGTTCGTATAAATAGAGACATATTAAGAGATTCGAAGTGTCAGCATCGGATCATTTCATAAAATGTCAAGTTCAAAGTGTCGAAGCGTTGATATCTATTTATGTATCATCGAATAAGCAGAAACTTACCCAGTATGTAAACGAATGACGCGTGTATCAATTTGTAGTTCGTAATCCTTTGTAATTCAAAATTGCTTCGCAATATCGATTCAGCGATTTTTCTTTTTTTTTTTTCAAGCAAATTTCGCGTAGATTAACGCTTAACTGACAGAACAGGGAGATTTTCCATCTTTTCCTCAACAAAACGCTGTCATTGATTCTATTTACTTTTGTTATTAGTTGGTCTTGAGCTAGTGTTGAATTTACTGAAAATTGTATTCTGGAAAATCAGAAACTGCATTTGATGAACCGTAAACAACACTAGTTCAAGACTAACTAATAACAAAAGTAATTAGAATCAATGGCAGCGCTTTGTTGAAGGAAAAATGGAAGATCTCTCTATTTGGTTGAATAAGTGTTTTAAGTATTGGCTGTACTCGACGCTAACCATTAATTACTGAAAACGTGGGAATACGATAAGATAAAAAGTTTTTGTCGAAGGCTCTTTTGTTTTTCAAGTGAAGATTACGGAAGAAAATGCATAGAAAGAAAATTCCTCGAGTAATGACGCGTTGTCGAAGGACTCGAGATAACGGCGTCGTAATACGGTCCTTGAACGGTAAAAGCAAATTGCCGGTAAAAAAAAGGGGCATCTGAATTATTGGTCCCATCGCGAGTTATTAATGATTCATTCCCGAACTTATCTCGGCTGCCTGTTATTTGTTCGTTGGTGTGCCCTCACGAATTTATAGCCCCGTAATTAGAGTCATTTATCACACGGCCAACAAAGTTGCAGAGAAAGGGCACCGAAAATGAAAGGGAACAAAAGAAAAGAAGCGCCGACCAACTGTGCGGCCTGCGTCTGTAATTCATTTACAATACTGGTACACGCAAGATGACGCCGATGCTGATTGAACATAATTAGCCCCGTCTGAAAACAAAACAGTCGTACGCTCGTTCAACCCAGTACCGTTATAAAAAATGGTAATTATTTAGGAAACGGGCTATTTCGTCGATTTTGATAAGGTTTAGTTAGATGTACAGCCGGTTGCATAAGTATTCGCCCACTTATCAGATTCGTTATAATATATAAATAAAGGAGAGAAAATATTAAAATAATAATAAAAACTTAATCTTTATTAACACATTTCATGCAGCTATGTTTCGTCATTGATTTACGCGTGTCGCGGGCATTTTTCGTGAATTTCGCGGGAGTTTGGTCATTCGGTAAAATCGCAATAGATTGAAAGCTAATTTGTTTTTCTCAACGAAACTTTTTTTTATTTTACACTTAACCCTTGTCGGTCGTAAGTCATCACTCACGTGACAACAGTACTTCGTCGTTGCGAGTAACTTGTGAGTTAAGTATCAGCAACGGAGCAATTGACATTTCCACTGATACCTCACTGCCTTTTGTACTCAATTTTCATTATATTGCGTGTAAAAAATATTTTACTAGTTATTTTATATTTTATTAAAAATATTTTCTATTATATTGTTTCAAAAAATAACATACATTAAAAACTTATAAATAATTATTTGAAACTCATATATTCGTAATGCACCTTTAAAAAATAAATAATTTCTAACAAAAATGTTATTCTTATAATGCTGAAGAATTTTCGCAAATTTACTGAAACTAGCTACAACCTAGTGAGAATCATGTATGGATACGTTTGATAAGGGTTAAATATATGTTCTATGATTATATAGAAAAAAACGACACTTTTTTAAATAGTATCTTTTTTATTGTATTTATATGGTACCTACTCTCTAACACAAGTCTATTAAATATGTATTTTCACGTGACCCGTATTCCAGTGACAGACTGCGAAAAACGTGAAAGTACGTTTCCCGCATGCAATGTGTTAATATAGAATAAGTTAAAGTTTCTAAAAATTGTTTATCTCAATTGCAGATATATATTTCTGTTTACTATTACACACCTCAAGCACGATAGGTGGACGAACATTTATGCGTTCGACTGTATGTTGTCATAGGCATTATTTTGAACAATTTTTACATCTTACTGCAAAAATATAACTGCAAAAATATTTTTTATACTGTACATCGTACTTTCAAACCTTGAGACAGGTTTTGGTTACATTTCGAGTTAATTTGAACGTGCATTAGCAGCAGGATGAGTTTGTATTGCTAGACTTTATTATTAAACCCATAACCAATCAGTTCTATTAGTTCATTAGTTACTGATTGGTTGAAGGTTTGTGTAGTTAAGTTTGTTTAAGTAACAGTGACGGATCTAGAAAGAGGCGATGTAAGTGTCTTGTCCTCCTCCTTTCAAGAGTAAAAAAGTCAGAAAAATATTATATGACATTCTGAAAGGTATATTAGGTATATATTTAATGTGTTGTCAATCTAAATTTAACTATTTATTAAAATGTAAATTACAGACAAATTTCAAATAAAAGCAGATACAAAAATATATATATAAGTACTTTTACACATTTCGCCTCCTCTAAACAAATTCTCTGGATCTGTTCTTATTGAACAATAAATTACCTTTTTAAAGAATAACGGTTTTAATTTGTTCTCGAAGAAAGTGTCCTTGATGACATATGCCAAGATCAAAATCATCAGAACTTACTTTCCTATATCAAATAATTACCAAAGCTTTTTGCGAAAATCTCCGGAACCAAAGTTGACCGACTGTTACAGGTATAAAGAAAAGTTGTTCAGAATTAAGTCTTCGATTATCTATTTTAACATCATCGAAATCAGCGAAGCGGTCCATTTTCTGAGTAACTGCAGTCAAACCTGTTTTTGTGCGGAAGATAGGGACCGCAGAAAAAAATCGTACAAAAGAAATATTCAGAAACTTCATAAATAGCAATAACAAATAATTTTTCACAACGTATTAAAGAGAATTTTACGAAATAGCGAGAAAGTGCTTTCCAAACAAAATAAATAATTAAATTACACATGAAGACATTTTAAAAAGATTTAATTTCCCATTTTAAACATGGAGAATTGTTCAAAATGTACATAATTCAATACTACTCGTCGTAATCCAAAACGCGCATATTCTTGCAATGAACTTGTTCGTAATCGCTTTCGTCGCTTGAAGATATTAGAGTTGATTTATTTTTTGTTACCATGTAGTCGGTGATAAGTTTTTGCTTGTAAACGTCGCGATAGCCAGATGTACACGATCAAAGCTCTAGTTGGAATTTCAAACTTCTTTCGGAATTGTTATCTATTTTAAGAAAATGCCTTTCCAATTTACTGCAAAACTGGATCCCTGCATATATTTTATCCGCTGTCATAGAAACCGGTTCTTCTTGTCCGTCTTCATGATCTGTTAAGTTATCGACAGTGTCACTGTTATTTACGGTTTTGTCCTCAATCATTTTGATAAGATCATTTTCGCTGAAAGTATCGAAACTTTTTCCGTAGTTGTTATGCGCTAGCGCAATGATTTGTGATGATAACGTGGACGTGTTTTCGTTTACATTCCTATTAACCCTTTCGCCACGGTAGTCCAGTCCGCCAAAGTACCGCCACTGAACGGAAACTCGCGTCAGAAATATGCACAGTGCGCGTGGTTTTTGTGTACATGTTTTTCTAAGTCTTAACCCTTCTAGTGCCAGTCATTTTACAGAATATATGCGAAGAATGATATGATTTAACGGGTCGATTTGATATGCGCGCTTATATGAATAACTTTATAAGGAACAAAATTCCGAACGTTGGGACTTCTATCTCCTATAACCAATAGTGAGGATAGGGCCCCGTCGAAAATATTTCGTTACGCCTACAAGAAATTTTTCAGTAAGCGGTTTGGGTATAAATTTTCAGTTTCTGCGAATCGGCCCATTTATCGGCCCATGGCAGTTTTTGCATAAGGACCGCGGGTCGGTAAATCAGCCCACTGGCACTAAAAGGGTTAAATAACAACTGTGCTGAATAAAACAATTATTGCTCTAATTTAACAAGCATATTTACATTTTTAATATGAAAAGACTTTCAAAATTATTAAAATGCAAAACACATTTGGATGCTGCATATATGCAGCGCTCGAAGCGAAAGGGTTAATGACACATTTAGGTCAAACATGTACATATACTGCATAAAAAAAGACCGTACAAAAACAGGTTTGACTGTATTATAAAAATTCCTTGAAAACTATCTCTTTTTTTTTTATTAATACAAAATGTTAGGAAAGAGAATAGAGACTAACACGAAGTGCACAGGGGATCGTCGAAAGTATGCGGTTATGCTTGTTCCCTCTTTGCCCAGAGGTATACACATTGTAAATATTCTGGTCCGGAAGTCATGTAAATTGTTCTCAGGTGTTACGATAAGGTGCGCTTCTTCCCGGCGCCCGAGTACTCGGTCTGGTGCAGCACGAATAGCACGCTACGCGGTCCAGGCAACGTGGAGTACGTGGTCGCCTGCTGCGACCACGCAGACTTCTGCAATCGCGACCTAAGGCCCTATATACCCCCTCGCGAGTCCAGAGGTGGGCCATACTTTCGACTCGCCGATTACCTCGGCCGAGGTATAGCTTCCGCGCACTGTGTTTCCTTCCAAGGTCGGTCGGTGTTAGGCAGCTAAAATCACCGGGCTCTTCCGGAACTGGACTTTGAGTCCTCTTGTTTGTCCGATTTCCAAGTGAAATCGATATAGAATACGAGCGGTCGATGAACACGTTGAAGAACCAGAATCGTATAATTTTATCTGTGAAATTTGACCTTTTTTTATATATATTATTCTGCCAAATGAACTCATCAGTTTGAAAAATGAGTCTTTATTTTGTAGTAATTATAATTAAATGGTTGGTTGTCCTTTCAAGTTTACGATAATATAGAGTGAAATTTAAAGAAATTTATAGAATTGAAAGATGATTTAAAAAGCGAGAAAATTGTGTGCGTTGGTTTCGTTTGCGATTAAGTTCAATATGAATCTAAGCATGAGATGTAATTTTTTCGGTTTGATCCGATTATTTATCGTTAAAATTTAATCTCGATTAAGATATATTTATGAACGTTCTCATGCGAGCGAAGTGTCATAGTATTGGAACAGCTGAAGTAAGTACCTACTTCCGCTGTTTTTGAGAAAAGAAATGTTTTCATGAGATTACAAATATAGACGGTTCGTTGTTCTTTTTAAGATAACAATTTGTACGGTGATTTTGAACGTTTTCAATGATGGTAGTTGTACTTTCTTAGAAAGAAGTTGTCAAAACACGTCTAGTTCTAAATTTACAGTTAGTTTCTTTTAATGCTGATTTTTTCGAAATTGACTTGCTTGGTACTTTGATTTGTTTTTTTTCTTTTTTTTTTTAATTGTAAAATATATATTAGTTTGGCTAAGCTAATTTTAATAACCTTCGTTTCAGTTAGCTTCCTTTAATGGTGACTTTTCGAAATTGACGTTCTTGGCACTTAGATTTGTTTTTTTTTTTTTAAATTGTAAAATATATAACAGTTTGGTTAAGCTAATTTTAATAATCTTTGTTTCTTTACTAAAAAATTTCTAAACCTAAGAGCCAAACCAATTCAGGTCCATTTTTTTTCAAAAGTAGGTTATGTTTGCAGTCTTACCAAATGAAAAAAAGTAGGATAACCTGGAGTGTATATATATATAACAATTTTGAAAAAAAAATGAACTTCAGTTAGTAGTTACGTGCAGATTTAGTAATAAATTGTTCATTACTTTATTAAAAAATCGATTAAGCGATACAAGTATCTTTTATTTAAGAAACAATATTTTTCTAATATTTTGACCTTCTATTCAGAAATTCCTTTCATAATATTCACTTAAGCATTTAAAATTCTTTGGCCTTATTGATCAAATACTCTAATGGCGACAGTAAATCATTTTAGATTCAATATTTAACCTGAAACTTACAAGTTTTATACTTTGAAACAGATTGGTATACAAAATCTGCTAAATTCATTTGTAACATTTGTTTGCCTGTGAAATATTCGATGCTTTGGTATGCTCATTATACGGATACATGTTTGCGAAATAATTTGCAAGATTTTAAAGTGCCAAGCGTTGTGCAACGTTCTCGGAGCAGCGGATGGAAGAAAAATGAGTTAACTCTTCCGTTTGAACTTTGTTTACGAAGTTTGTTAGAGAAGCAGCTTGTTCGACAAACACTCGAGATTCTATTGAACTTTTCGCAACAGAAAACTCTGCGATCGCGTTCCCCTGCGTCCGGAGTCTTGCGTATACGTTTGTATCAAACAAGTTAAGTGCTCGAGTATATCTTAACGTGCAGAAATAAAATGGTGAACTGAAAACCGGAGAAAGTACAACGTTCAATTTTACGCGAGTATCTTGCTAGTCGATTTCAATTCAATTTCATGCGTTTATCAATTTCCGTGTTTCCTATCGTTCAAACACGTCTATTAGCTCGATGACGCGGTACTTTTTTTTAATTGTCAAGTCAATAAAATCGTGAACGGAAACCAGCATTCTCGATATCGTAAAATAGGAAGGAAAACTGAACCGACCCAACGTGCATCAATTAATTTACGTTTTCACGTTGTTTGCAGTGCGGTTTACCTTTTACATTCGATACCCGAAATTAAAAACAAAGAATCGGTGTCAGTTATTACAAGTATTGTTACAAAATGAATTAATAAAAAGCTATCCAAACTATATAGTATTTTATTTTTTTACGTATGAGAGAAATCCTCGCAACGACCACCTTGGAATGATCCGTGCGACAAAAATAAACAGAAAATAATAATAATAATAATAATAATAGAAAGACATAAAAATAAAGCAAAAGAGGAAAGAATCTCAGGCTTTTGATCATCGATTTTCGATGCTTTTTGTGAATTGTCTGGGCGATCATCTCTATCACACATACACATACAGACAGACGGACGGTCACATATATACACTTCTGGACAAAAAGATAGCACATATGGGTTATCTTTAATTTTAAGGTGACGCATGTAGAATTTTTCAGTCTTAATGAGTGAAATGGTAAATATTACGATTTTAGAATAAGGGTCTCATTTGAAAGATAAAAGAATGTTGCTACCTTTGTTGTCTAGCTGAAAAACGGTTGAAATACCACGGACAAAATGATAACACAGGTATAAAAAAGGGCTAAAGGGACATTGATTTTTGAGAGCGAAAAGTAGTTTCTTATAGATTTTTCAGTGCTGAATTAGAGTCTGCCAGATAAAATTGTCTGTTATATCAATTGTTAGAAATATTTGAAAATAGAAATGCAAAAGATTAGGATTTTTACCAGATCTGCGAAGATATATCACGAATAATAATTTCTTTTTCAACATTTATATTCATTGTAACATATAGCACAATTCTTCTTCTTTAAAACCAAATCTAATTTATCATCACGCAATTTTCTGTTGCCAAGATATATCAATTTAAAGTTAGTCCATTTTTGATGCTTATCAGTAAAATCATAGTTTGTATGGTTAAACGGTTAAAACAAAATAACTTTAAATTCATATGTCTTGAAAATCAGACAATGTATAATTACAAATCAAATTTGGTTTTGTAAAGGAATCATACTTTATGATACAATAAATATAAATGTTGGAAAAAGTCACTGTTCGAGATATACTCTTGCAAATCTGGCAAAAATTTGTGTTTTTTGCATTTCTGTCTTCAAATATCTATAATAACTGATGTGTTAGACATTTATTTCTTGCAGATTCGAATTCAGCACTGAAAAATCTAAAAGAAACTACTTTTCACTCTCAAAAATTGAAACTCCTTCAGTCCCTTTTTTATATCTGAGCTATCATTTTATCCGTGGTATTTTAACCGTTTTTTCAGCAAAAGTAGCAATATTTTTTTACCTTTCAAACGAGACCCTTATTCTAGAACTCGTAATATTTACCATTTTATTCTTTAAAACTGAAAAATTCTACATACGTCACCTTAAAATTAAAGGTAGCCCATTTGTGCTATCTTTTTGTTCAGGAGTGTACATACATATATACATACACGTCCCTCTTTGTACGTCCATTCTACACGTTGTCTTTGTTCATGCGTCCCGCTTCTCTATCGAGCCGACATAATTCAGCGACCGCGAGACACCGTGATTCGTTTATACACCCAGGCGTTTCTCTATTGTACAACTGTTCGCGAAGCTTGAAATTCGATATTTCGCACCGCTATTGTAAGCAGGCCGCTGTTCTATTGCATAACCTGATGATACGTTCTCTGTTTACATTGCGATAGCTCGAGCCCGTCTTTCGCAAATGTATCGCGCGATTTATCTACATACATACGTTCACTTAATGCGTTTTTAATTCGTCGTCAATCAGTTCGACAGATTTTATGGTACGACGAGGTTTTTTGTTGCGAACATAATTACAACGTTGATGTTTTGCTTTTGTTCTTCGAATTTAGGCAAAACGTTTGAAAACGAACGGATAGATTTTATTTTTTTTGGGATCTACGTAAAAACGGTTAGAGCAAGTATAGAGGATTAGGGCAAATATTGTATTTCTAGGGAATTGTAGTATAATTTCTTGCACTATTAATAATACAGGTACTGTGGCTACAAAAAGTATTCGTACACTGTATTATAAGGAAATTCACCTAATCCTGAAATTCTGATTTCAATGAAATTTTGTGTGTATACAGAACATAGTGTGTCCTGTGTAGAGCAATTTTTTTTGCCGCCAAATATATTTTAAGGGGGCTGATAACGAATTTCAAAGTTTCAGCGATTTTTCACGCTTTGAATACAAGCTTTTTTGTGTTTCTTTTTTATGATAGAGCGATAGAGTATTAAAAATTAAACATTTTCTATTTGAAAGGTTTTGCTTCATCAAGTACCATTACAAAGTTATCTTTAAAAAATGAGAGAAAATTCGGAAACTTCAACGCTGGTTTCACCCTTTTAAAATGGCGTTTAGATGAAGAGAAGAGATTAATTCATACGTATACTATTACGATCTACATATCCACAAAGTTTTATTAAATACTTCTATCACACTCAGAATTTCAGGGTTATACGAATTTACTTGTGACATAGTGTACGAACACTGTAGGCCTGTATTAATGAATATAGGCAAAACGTTTGAAAATGGACGGATAGATTTTATTTATGCGATTTTATTTCTTTTGCGAGCTACATGTAAAGGTTTGCGCAAGTATAAAGGATTAGGGTAAATATTGAATTTCTAGGGAATTGTAGTATAATACTTTTCTTGCACTATTTATAATATAGTTAGGTCTTGATTAATGCGAATTCAAATTACGTAGTACAATATTGGATGTAGCATTAATATCTAAAACTGCAACGTTTGGTTTTGTCATATTACGTAATTCACGTGATTCAATTCAACGATTTCGATTTTCATTGGGATTACGTATATTTAATGCGTTCGTTTTACTTGTGCTGGGGAAGCATTTAACAAACTAAAAATAAACGACTCAACGTTGCTTGTTTAGTAGATACATATCTATCAATGATTACTATCAACGATGAATGATTATCATCTACGATCTCTATCAGTGATAAAAGTAACGATCAATTTAATTATCTTTTTTAACTTTGTAGCCACAGTATCTAACAATTGAATCAAATTTGCAATCTTGAGTTTGTTCAAATGATTTTGTCATAATTATCCAAGAGTTGATTGTACATTTTTCTTTTTCACGATGATTATAACGGATGTTTATCTCTAACTGGCATTGAAATTTTCATAAATAATAATGATATAAAATTGTTTCTAATCGTACGATTATTATTTTTATCAAATGGTGTGCACGTACACGCAAGAATTGTGCATACGTCAAGAAATTTTTACAAGTCGTTGCAGAAAAGCGCAGTTCGCCGTAGATCAAGGTCGATCTCGATCACTCATCCAATTGTGACGCGATCGAATGAAGATTATCGATTACCGCTCGCTTGCCGTAAGCCTAACTCAGACTATCACGCGACAAACATGTTTTGCCAATGAAAACAATGTCGCGAATTAATATTACAATTGTGTGAACGATACGTTGAAATCGATTCTCGTACGTATCGAACAACACGTTCCTCCTGCACGCCTCGTCGCTCTTGGTCGTCTAAGAAATTCGCCTGTTTCGTAACGATGTTAGAAACAAGTTAACGCTTTGAAGAGCCCGAACATTCATTTATGTCTGTTTACAACTGATGTTTGGATTTCTCATTCGGTTCGTGGAGTTTGTTCATTTAGTAAATAACATTTATATTATTTACAAATGCTACAGCACTTAAAAGTAAAAAAATCCGGTTTTAATTTAACGTTCGGAGTTCTACGTATACTTAACCCTTTTAGTACCGAGCAAATTTAACGAATTTGCCAAGGTTTGGGAAAAAGCTCATAAAAACGGAAGTAAGATTGATATTTACAAAATTCAACCAGAAGCATATTACGGAATAAAAGAAAAAATTGAAACATTTACAACGTTTTATAAATTTATTTTGAGATAGAACTCTGTCGCGATGCAAATAGGCGCGATGGCACATGCAACGATATATCGTCGTTCGGTACTAAAAGGGTTAATATTTTGAAGGATGAATGATTAAAATACGGAAAAAGATTATTCAATGTAATCTTAATTTGTTTTTGGAAGATGAACTACAAAATTCTTTTGATTAAGTTAAATATTTTATTATCTTGCAAAACTTCTTAATAAATATATTCAATGCGTTCATAAAAATTTTCACTGCTTCTTTTGTAATTATGATCAGAAATAAGGGAAAGTTCAACGTGTACATTCATATTTGTCAGTGTACCTTAAAAAGTATCATTCTGTGTTGTATTTTAAAATTTTGTAACGTTCCCTGGTTAACACTCAATTAAAATATATTATTATTCAATATATTTTAATAATCGATAAGTAAGGCTATTTACAAAAATTCAATAAAAGAACGAAAGACAGAATTATTCTTTCAAATTTCCCGCGAAAGAGAGTAGACAAAAATGGCGGCATCTTAAGTTGCCGCGCGGGCGATTCGTCAGGAACTGTTTCGTATGTTCTTAACCTTATTAGGAAGGACCACGATATCGTGACGAATACTCCGTAATTTCGTGATGTCACAATCAGCTCAGCAGATTGTGTATCATCTTGCATCTGTTTACAGAATGGGAGAGCCTTCGCGCGACGATAATATACGTCTTGTAAGCCGCACGCGGATAAGATAATACCGAATTTACACGCTTGCACTTGGTAATCGACATTCTCCGCTCCGACGCAGCTCGAAACCTCGATAAAACCCAAGACGCCTGCCGTTTCGCGACCGTTCGCGTGCACTCGCGTTCGTTCACGTGTGACTCAATAGCCGTTTAGTAACAGCTCGATTGTGAGATCGAGGAAGTTGTGTACGTTTCCACGTTCTGTGTATACAAGAACGAAAGAAAAAGAATGCATGTATCATGTTGTTACCGGCATTGTTACCATAGTCCATAGATAAAGAAGCTTCGTGAAGTTTATGATAAATTGAAAGGATAGGGAAGTAATGTATTGAGTGTGAAATTGAACCCTTAGAGGCTAGGTTTCTGTAAGATATAATTTTTTGATCCTTTTTACATAGTTGATCTACAAGCTGTATGGAATAATTTACAGAGATAACTCTTTCTAAAATGTTAAATAGTTTTTCAACGCAAGGTATTTTTTAGAAACTATAAATTATTCAATTTTTAGAGGAACGAAGGAAAATTGCTTAGTCCTAAGAAGCAGAATAGTTATATTCATTCTCATCCATTGTTTTTCAAATAATTTCATGTTTTTTTGGCTAAGTTAAATAAGCAATAAAATTTTAAGGGGGGATTTTATTGATTGTAAATTTTTAGCCAAATTTAACTAAAATAATAAATTATTCGTAATTTAATAATAAAATGTAAATTAATTTATAAAGAGGCAGACAAAATACTAGGATTTTATTAAATTAATGAATATTAAATAATAATATTGATTGATTATGAATAATTTAATTTGTTTACCAAATTTGTTTTTCAATTTATCCTTTCCTTTATCGCGTCGAGTAGGATGCCGAAAGAATGAGAAAGGAAACAAGAATACAAAGAGAAGCTCTCAGTGAACGGGAATAAATCGTTGGCCGAATAAAGTGGCAAAAGCCGTGACACATATTTTTCGTGCGTCATGTTCGCGCCAGTTACCCGGTTAAAAGATGTCTCGGCGAGTAGCGACCTGTTACGTAAAATCGCCCACCATCGTTTTCGCTTGTCCATTTGTATCTCTTTTCATCTTTGGAGCGCGCGACACCGTGCAAAAAACAGTCTGGCCCTTTTTTTCATGTCAGCTTCACACGAACCTCGAGATAACGGAGATTCGAGTCCGACGAACGATAAGGTAGCGGCTGAAATTTCGCGTCTCTCATAACACGGTTTCGCTAGTCTCTCGTGTTACTTTGATGACTTATGTTCAAGGCCGGTGTTTTATTATGAGATAATCTTTAGGAGTTCGTCATTTGTGGGATAATTTTTTCTTTAATTCAAATGATGGTGTAGAAGTAACAGAAATCGTTTGTTGACTGAGACTGTAGTTTTAGACTTAAATGGTTGTGTAACTATTATAGTTTTTGATGACACGTATATGCATACGAACAATGGAATTGAGTAATATCTGACAGAAAATTTGAATACGATATTTTTATTCACCTTCAATTTAAACTGTAATGTATACCTTTATATACATTAAAAATTTGAAATATAATATTTCCTTTTTTTATATCAGTTTTAAACAATTTTATTTTCTTCGTAGTATTCTTAATGTTGATCAGTATCAATTTTTTTTTAATGATATGTGCGTGTGATGTCGGCCTCGAATGTAAGTCAGAAATAAAGTATTTTTGTACGAGTATTTACATCCGTAGTACTTTTAATCCGAATTAGAAAGTATCTTCGTTGCGATTGGCAATCAGCGATACAAATTATTCGTTTCGACAGAAATAAATTTGTCTCGCCGTTGCTTTTGAATTAATTTCATTATCTTGTAACTGGGATTTATTTTGAATATATCGTGATGTAAAAAAAATGTACTCGGGCAAGCCATTACGTTTCATATCATAAACTATATTATACACAACGTAATTACATAAATTTATTACACATGTATAACTGATACAAAGTTTTTTTTTTGTCTGAAATCGTAGAAATACAAAAACGTTTAGCGATAAAAAAGTAAACACGTATTAAATAATATATTTTACTTTCATCGAGATTTTAATATTTTGTGAAAGAATTAAGTCAGAAATTTAAGTGAATTTAATCGTTACGTATTTGATGGATTCGTGAAAGTTTCATACTTGTATCGTGAATTGAGATAATTTGATAGTTATATTAAACGTATGTGTAATGATCTTTGTTTGAAGATATTAAAAGTTCGGCTGATTGATGATAACATGATCTACTTGAAAGTGATTTTCCTTGTGATTTTTTTACATTAATACATTCCATACTGCTTGGTTACATATTACAATAGTTGCATTGCCCACAAAATCTATTTGATAGTTATATTAAACGTATGTGTAATGATCTTTGTTTGAAGATATTAAAAGTTCGGCTGATTGATGATAACATGATCTACTTGAAAGTGATTTTCCTTGTGATTTCTTTACATTAATACATTCCATACTGCTTGGTTACATATTACGACAGTTGCATTGCCCACAAAATCTATTTGTACATGTCGATATCTTACATCAAATATTTCTTAAACTGATAATCACGTAAAAACTCTATTAAGTAATAAGAAATTAAACATTCTTGATATTAATTAATTCGTACAAGAATATGATAATATGAAAATATTTTTTAGTCATTATACCAGAAAGCAAGTAATAATATATATAATAATAATAATAAAGCTGTTCATTAAGTAAATAAAGATTTTTATATGAGGAGATCAAAGATTAATAGTTCTGTCATTAAATGTTCCAAAGTTTTCACTTCTTATTTTTAAATCGTACTTTTAAGTTTTCTTACGATTTTATTTGATGTGAAATATATTTTAAAAGAAGGATTCTTTGTTCTGTCATCTACGTGAATCGTCAAATAACAAACTGAAGGAATGGGAACGCTAACGTCTAGAATGGAGACGTTGAAACATCGTTTAGCGAGAAATTGAAAAAACGAGGACAATTCGACGTGAAAGCGAAACGTCTTTTCGCTTCGTCGCGATGCAACGACGATACGTCGACAGATACGTCGGCTATGGACTCTTATTACGGAAACGACGTTGTAAAAACGTGTTATCAACGGGACAAGGGAATCGTCTCGAACTAGTCGCGCGGTTATCTCCATCGAGCTGTTTCGAATCGAAACCAACTAAAAATGTCTCGATACAGTTTTTTTTTGCATTGATCGTATGTTCAAGTTTAACTAACACAATATTTTCGAACGAGTATTTCAGCACAATTTTTCGTCAGAGAAATATTTATGTTCTTCTTAATTTTGGTTTGAATACTTGATATTAAATAAAATGGATTAATTATTGTTTTTATGTTTGAGTTATTAACGTGGTTCGGAAATGAGTAATGAGAAATGATTCTGAGAAAAGCGTATGTGTTTACTTGATTAAATTCTTAAATTCTGTTAATTAGTTCCTTCTAATTGGGTATTGGAGATATTGAAGTATTATATAAGGAAAACAAATTTTTTGCATATTTTGCATGTTTTTTTACATATAATGAACACAAAGTATAGTGCCTTGAATATTCAAAAGTTCTCTGATAAATTAACAAAAATGGACCTTACAAATTTTATGTTTATCAGAATACCATTTTTAACTTGACCAAAGTGCACGATTGACCCAATAATTTGTAATTGACCCAATAAATTGGACGAGGAAGCTTTGTGATAAACTAAAAATAAAAGTAGACCACGAAGTTATAAAGAAAGCAGTACCGATTTGACAAAAGTGTACGCTAGCTCCAATATATCTAGTCTTTCGACGAACTAAAAATAAAAATAAACTTCACGAAGCTTTGCATTACCAACTAAAATCGTTTTCAATTTGCTAAAAGCATACTGTGATCTAATGATCATAAATCGGATAAAAAAGTCTTGTGATAAGATTTAGAGAATTAACACTATTCCTACCACGACCGGTCAAATGACCGTTTTTAAAATTTCGATTAGAATTTCCTATATACAACGTAATTGAATCGTCTTTAAACTTTACGACTTTTCCTTAAATATACGTATAATACATTTTTCAGCATTTGCATCTTTTTTCGTTGTTTATTTTTTGAGGAAAATTTGTGTTTGTCTTACCTACCACGATCGGTCATTTGACCGGTGACATTTGGAATAGTGTTAAAACAGACTCGACAAAATTTTATATTATTAACACTAGAACTACGAGAGCAGTCAAAATGACGGATTGATGATTATTCATAACAACCTTATAAATTCATTTTAGCAAGCTTCCAAAATTTACTATGATTTTCTGCAGAAGGTAATAAATAAAGATTTGTTTTCTGTGTATTCGATATTTTTTCATATAATTTTCTATTTGATTTGTTCCATGCAAATAAGTACACTGTAATCGTTGGTAGTTCTAGTGTTAATCACATTAGAAATTACATCTCAGATTTTTGTCCAGTGTGATTTTATAAGATGTATTCACTATTTTAAACAACGTAAATCTACGCTAACGCCAATCTTTACTTCGTATTCTAATAGAAATTCTTTTATTACTTTACGTAATAATTAATCGACGGTAAAGAAAACGGCAAAATTTCGTAAGCGAGTTAAAACATTCAACGAACTATTAATTAATCAATGATAAAGGTATTGAATCAAAATCCATGGAATGTATTTTGTCTAGTGTTAAAAAATCATCCTTGATTTAACAAAGGTGTACGACTGGCTGAGCATTCATAAATCGGACAAGGAACTACTCGGTCATTGGCAAACATTCGACGCATAACCGTAATAGTCGTATGAAAAGCGTATGTGAAGGAAGGCGATGCGAAACGGTACGGCTGCTTGAATAAAATGGACGACAGCGCGTTGCGTTGTACAGAGTAACGAGGCGTATTCGCGCGGTATTGACGGAGGGATGATGGAACGTATCGAAAGCAGTATCCATCGATTATACGAGCTCCACTAAATCCGGGGGAGGGACGGCTAGTTATTGATGCGCGCTTTCACTGCAACGATTTGTTTCGATACGCCCGTTAATAACGTTGGTAACGAGTATCTTTTTACTCGCTTATGAAATGCTTAACCCTTAAATGCATGATTTTTTTCTTATACCTTGAAAAAAACATATTATGTAGACAAGTACAGTGGCTCCAAAAAGTATTCGTACACTGTATCATAAGGAAATTCACCTAATCCTGAAATTTTGATTCCAACGAAATTTTATGTGTATACAGAACATAGTGTGTTCTGCGTGGAGCAATTTTTTTTAGCAGCAAAATACCTTTTAAGGGAGCTGATAACGAATTCATATGAAATATGAAGTTTCTTTTATTATTAATTAAAAAAATTTTTATAATTCATTTTTTTTTTTTAATTCATCACGAGTTTCTATGATTGTTCATGCTTTGAATACAAGGTATTTTGGGTTCTTTTTTTACGACAGAGCGATAGAGTATTAAAAGTTAAACATTTTCTATTCGAAAGGTTTTGCTTAATCAAGTATCATTACAAAGTTATCTTTAAAAAATGAGAGAAAGCTTAGAAACTTCAACGGTGGTTTCATTCCTTTAAAATGTCATTTAAATAATTCATACGTTTTATTAAACACTTCTATTAGACTCAGAATTGCAAGGTTAAACGAATTTATTTGTGACATAGTATACGAATACTTTTTGAAGCTACTGTACATGCTAATGCAGGGAAAAATGAAGAAAACATTTTTCTTATAATTTTTTTGTCGTAATTTATTAAAAAATTTTCTGTTGCATATCTGCAACATTATGCATTTACTAGAAAATAACACCGATAAAAATGCAAATGCATTATCTCAAAACAAAATAACTGTATCGAAGAAAATGTATTAATGCATATAAAAACTATTTTTATACGTATTTACTTTTGAAAATCAAATGATTACATAACAAAATGACAAAGCAATTTACATCTATTTCAGATTTTCGATAGCCTTCGATTTGTCAATGTCAAGTTCACGCTTAACAGCCTTGAAAGAGAAAAATGTGTTACCACTCGATAAGATATATCACGTAGATAGTGATAATTCTACAACAGTATGCAGTAAGCGAATACTAATGTCTTTGAGGCCGTTTAAATGGTATGTTGTAGTATTACAACGACATGCATTTAAGGGTTAAGGTAAATTGGTTGAAAGGATGATATACAATTAAATATTTAACATCTGAAACAAAAAAAAGTAAAAGCTTCAGGCAATAACCCTTGCGTTACTATGGTCTAGATACCTCGCCGCCATAATTTCACTTGTACGACGCTATGAACGATATGTCTCGCCGTTACAGCTTTCGTTATTCGGAGCTATGAACGAGATATCTCGTGTATTTTATGCTAGAAGGCCAAATTTGTTATTGGAAAATTAATTTTTTTACCTTTTACTACTATACGTATAGAATTTTCTGCGAAAACTGTTGTTTCGAACTTAATTAACCCGTTGCCGCAAATGACGTCTATAGCCGTCCGATCTTTGGCGATATGTAGGCAAATGACGGCTATAGTCGTCGTGCAAATTTTAATCAATAAAAAAACAGAACAGCGTTAGTACGAAATGTACTAACACATACATTTGTTAATTATTGAGGAATACATCTAGAAAAAAAGTTATAGCATGCTAGACAGCACATTAATTGTTCTTTTATGCGTTTATTATTATACTATTTTATAAGCAAAATAACTTACAAATGATAATTTTGTTACAAACTGATTTTCTTGTGTTAAAATTACACCTATGTACTCTCTTTTATTCATAGGAATCATTTTGAATTAGTAAAGCAAATGCTGTATAGTCGTCACGACGGTCATAGTCGTAATTTGCTCTGGGAAGAGAAAAAATGACATGATGAGCAAATGACGGTTATAGCCGTCGAGAGTATTTTTGGGGAAAAACTGTAGCCAAATGTGATAATTTTCACTTCCAAACATACAACTTACACTTGATTCCATCTGGCAGTCATAAACAATTGAAAAAAAAATGTGTTTCTGAGCATGATCATCAAATTATAAGCGTGCGGCAACGAGTTAAATATAAATAATATTTCCCTTAAAATATCGAATAAATTACATTGTATTATTATGTTATACGCTCAAAGTTAGACACAAAATATTTTGTTCGTAGCATTGCACCACAGAAATTGCGACGCGAGATATCTCGTCCGTAGCATCGCCCAAGGGACACTGTGGTAACGAGGTATCTCGTCCTCGGTAGCGGAAGGGTTAATCGAATCATTATATAAAATTATAGGTTTTGAGAACGTGGCTACGTTACTTACGTTTACTTATAAGAAAATATGGATAAACTGAGAATGGAGTGTTACGGAAATTTAAGTATAGTTACTGTAAGTATATTGAAATTAATAACGGTTACGATAATTTTAATAATTATAACAAATTTTGTTCACTTTAATACATACATAGTAGCTGTATAGAAAATTCCATGATTTGTTACTCTTCTAGAGACTGTTTACTTTTAATAAGTATCAATATTCATTAAATATCTAAGATGCTTGCATTAAATCATCATTTTAAATTTAATGAGTGTATGAAAAGGGTTAGGTTTATAGTTAGGTGAAGATTCAGTTCGAATACAGAGTAGTATATAGGAACAGCGGCCTTGTTTACTACCTGCGGTGCATTGGTTTTTTTTTTAAAGAATATTAAATGGTTTAACTAAAAATATAAACTGTGGAGTTAATCCTTTTGATTTTGTAGATGGAGCCTTTTGGAGCTTAAAACAAATTCATTTGGAAATGATTAATTCTTAATTGTAGATAAAATAATTATAAATGATAATTAAAAAATTAGTTGAAGTTTTGCAGACTGTATTTTAGTGATTTTATTAAAAATTCATAATGTTCTTAATAACGTAATTATCTTCTGTGTTGCACTTTTGCAAAATTTATCGTATCAAACGATTATAGGTAGATAAAATATCGAAATATTTGAAACACTCAGTTTTTGATTAGATATACCATTCGAAATTGTTATATTGAATAAACCTGTTATAGATTTCGAAGTATCCAGGATAATTTGATTCGAAAAAATTGAAAATACTCTGATTATTTAATCAGGTTACTAAGAAAGCTTTAAATTTGGAATTGGATCATTCGATATAACAATATTTAAACACCAAATAACACTCGAGTACCAAAAAGAGAACTGTCCAGAATATCAAAAGGATCAATCACAGCTCTAACACTCTCACAAAGATTACTTGCTGTAAAACAAAGAAGATGTAACAATTACAAATTGTTAGTCATCGAATTTCGACAATAGAATAATCACTCTTTTACAACATTTGATTGGAAGTTGCGAAATTCTTTGTCACAATTAACACTATGACGGCTGCTAAGTTGTAATCGATTAATTCACAGGTTTTTTTTTTATTGTTTTGAAGATTGCTTTAAAAAGCAGTCATCGAAAATTACGGCAGTGAATGAATTTTTCGAGATATAGTCGTGTGAACGAAGCGAAACAGTCGACCATTGGTGAAAGTTACCCGCGAAACCAGCCGGTCGTCATAGTGTTCAAGCGCTCGCAAAAAGTGTTCTACACCAGTGCAAAATTTTCGACGTGAAATCGCACGGTTCGTTCAAAGTTCAGAAACTGCATGACGTGTATCATGGCCGATTTAAGCATCGAGACACGATACTTAATGCACTAACACAGTGATAAGCAACCCACGGCGCGGCATTTTCATTATTTATCTGCGACTCGTTGAAATATTGCATTTCATTCAGCTGAAGTGTACAATTTTTAGCAAAAGGCGCGATCTATTGTCAATACGAAGCACACAATACGTGATTATAGTAGAACCTCGTTTATCCAGTCACATCAAGAAGCAAAGTAGTTCAGATAACCGAATAGTTCTGATGAAAACGTTCACTAGCTACCCTCTTCTCCTGTTCCTATTAATTTGGATAATAGAGGTTGGATGTTCGGAAAACTGATATCAGTTATTTCGTTCCTCTTCAACTATTTATTGTTATTCTGTGTTCAGCATAAATCACAGGTTCAAAAGGATAAAATAGTTGAAGGTGACAAAAATGATTTTATTAACACATTGCGTACGGTGACGAGATATTTCGTTTTAATACTATCTTACAGACGCATCCACGGCTCGAAATAATACGATCTGTTTGTTATGTTTGTTACATTTGTCACGTTTATTGGTACACGATAAACCGATATACAAAAAACATATAAGTTCAAGAGTTTAGAAATGTAATTTGGAAAAGGTGTTTATATGCACTGTATTCTGTTTTTTGGCAATGTGTTAAGAATGTGAATTCGCGTTAATTAGTTGCTTTCAAAAGGCGACTAGTTACTCTCCATCTTCAAAAATTTGCAAATGTAAAGTATTGCAACTAAATTGCACCACGCGTTTGGCAAAGTTTAGTGAAATAATACTGAAATCTTTCAGTGTGACTATTTGCATTCGAAAATCTATGAAAGTGGTATCATTTGCCTTTCGAATGCAAATTATTTGATTGATGTAATAGAGGTTCATTTAAGGCTCAGCATTAAATTGTTCGTATAAACGAGGTTCTGCAGTACTTGAAAAATACTTCTGATAAATACTACAGTGAAAACGAAGGGGAACGAGCAATTCTGAAGTACAGTAGTTGACAAAAGTTTAAGATCAAAAGGGCAAATAAAATAAATAAGTTAATTAATAAGAAATAACAGTATAAATAAAATTTGTATTGCATGCTAATTAATAAATAGTGTTCTACCATAGTGACAGTGAAAATAAATAGATAAACAATATTTGCGAACCATAAAATTATGTTTTACATTGCCCTGTCGTCTTAAACTTTTGACTGCCACTGTACATATCAAGTTTACAATTTTGTCACCCTATAGAATAGAGGTTGCTTATCGCTCCATTAACATCGCGAGTCACCAAGGTACACGTATCCTAGTCTGTTGTCAATTTTCATGGGGCATCCCATGGACGTGCGATCATTCACCTGTGACTCTTCTGTCTCACCGTTATTCGTCATCTCATCGAATACGTACCTCGTGGGAATCAATTTGGTACCTTATCGTGAAATTGCTAGATGGATGGTTCTTGCGCGCGGACGCGAGTCCACGTGATCGATTCGATTCCACGAATATTTGTTTCCCGTGGCAGAGCCCGGCCACTCGCTCCCATAATCTTTCCAATTTTCCCCGCTCTGTCTCGATTGAAAGCTGAAAATTACAGCGGCAGAAGTTCGAGGAACGATCGAGTTGCTTCAGAACTCGATTCGGAAAACGATCGAAGCGAACGATTGTTCCTTTCAAAAATCCGAGTCGAAAGCGATCGTTTGTTTTGATGTTCGATTCGAAAGTGATTGTTCGCTTCGAGATTCTGATCAACAGCGATTGTTCCCTTGAAAATTTCATTTAGAACGCAATCGTTACCTCGAACGTTCGAATCTCATGCGAGTATTCGAGGTCAGAGCGATTACTTGCTCCAAAATTTGTTTCAGGAACGATGGTTCGTTCGAAAATCGTTCCTTTCATAATTTTGTCCAAAAGCAATTGAAACCTTTGGTGCAGAAATTGATCGTCTTCCATTTTTAGATTAGAATATATACCTACCGTTAATAAAAAGGATACCTTTAACGTTTAATACGTTATATATGTAAGATGGGAAAAGGTGCGTCCATATAAATTAATTTCCAAATTTTTGGAAAAATCATTTTTACTTCCTGAAAAATTGTCGTCTTCGACGATTACCAGTTCTCTCACCAAAGTCTTCAATTGTTCAGGGTACCCAAAATATTTCCGAATCGCGAATACAGAAAATTTCCACACGTCCTCCGAATTTAACTCTTCGCTCTTCTTAATGTTCCCTGTGTGGTTTTCCGAGGAATAACCGATTAACAGCATCCGCGTGAACGTATATACACATATTCATCCTCGCCGCGTACCACGATCAAGCACCAGGTAAGTGAAGCTGCGATGATCCAGAGATCGCGAGAGAAACGTTTGCATCCACGCGATGACTCATGCACGGGTTGCATCATCGGGTTGTACGTGCATTAAATCGAACAGGTAACCCAAAGGATCGTTGATTTTTCGGCTGATCGACGTGACCGAGGAGGTGGATCATCATCAAGACGCTGCTGTTCTGTACGTTGCCATCCTCGATGCTTGTGTACATCATCGTGATTTTTTTTCTCGTTTTCATTTTTTTTTTCTCCTCCCGCTTTCTGTATGCAAATCAACGTGGGAAGAACGAGAGGATTCGTTCCTGATCGGGTATCGATCGTTGGAGTATTTATAAAGAATTGTGGTCCTGACCTACTGGCCTCCTTGCATCTAACTGCAAGTCGCATGCGCTTGTTTGTTTGAACTTGTTGCTAACCCACTGCTGCACGTGTGTTTTTGGTACGCTTTTGCTTCTTTCTCGGCATTTAGCATGCTTCACGAAGGTGTTTTCGCGTGCTGCATCTTTGTTTCGCTGGCTTACCGCATCCTTTGTCCCTTGGTTGTCATTCGAAGATCGGCTTCGCTGGCTTTTTCAACCGCTTCAAGAAACTTGTTACGTTCGATCCATTGAATTTTGAATTCTTAATCACTACGAAGGACAATTACGATGTTCTAATAATTAGAGGAGTATTCTTAACTATCGCTACGTTTGAAAAATAATTTTAATACTAATATCTAGACTGCAGATTTGTATGCATTTATGGAAAATTTTAACGTGCAAATATCTAAGGTAAACTGCACGTCACGATATTTAGGAACTGAAACGAACTTTTATTTAAATTCTATTCCTTTGCTAATTCTTGTAACAGTTTGAATTTACATAAAAATCCGCAGTCTACTAATAATATTGAAGAGAAGGATCATAAAGCACTTTTGTAACCATTGATTTTTCGCAATTATACATTATTGTAATATCAGAGCAATGAAGGATAATAAGATGAATTACTGCTAATAGATTGTTTTGTATAATTATAATTTAAGTTTACAGATCGATATACGTTTCAGAAAAATTTTATACTCTTATTGTTATCGAAGCTCGTAATTGTCTGCTATTCTTATTTTATTATGTTATGAAGACTTTTCGTATCAGTTAAATAATGGTATTAAAATTAGGGATGCACAAACGAGGGCTCGCAAGATTGCCTTGATCGAACGTTCCATGTTTGTCGTGGTGGTTTCCCGCGTACAAATATCACGATCAAACAATAATCAAAGATTTGTTGGTAAAAGTGCCTCCGGGTGACGACGCGACATGGGTCATTTGGAAAATGGCCCTGACGATAGCGATGCCGATATGCGTGATCTGCGTGGTGGTTATGGTCATTTATCACGTGCGCATGACGAGAAGGAGGCCTGGAGACTCTGATGACTCGCAAGAGGCACCGGATCGACCCATCCTGGGCGGTGTTACTATTAGGGATATGCTGGAAATGACCACCAGTGGTAGCGGTTCAGGTAGGTCAAAATTAAAGTTCTACATCCGTGATACAGTTTTTGTTCTTGAGGCTCGTTCTGATTCAAATCGAGTTGGTTGAATTTAAATCGGTTTACTTGAAGAGTTACTGTGAAGCCTGTACATAGAATAACGGACAAAAGTTTAAGACCAAAGGGTCAAAGAAAACTTGATTATAATAAATTAATTAATATAATTATAATAAACTAATGTAATTATAATAAATTAATTAATAAGAAATAGCAGGATAAATAAAAATCATATTCTATGCTAATCAATAAATAGTGTTCAACCATAATGACGATAAAAATAAGTATATGAATAATATTTGCATACTAGAAAACTATGTTTTACATTATCTTGTCTTCTTAAACTTTTGTCCACTACTGTAGTATCGAAAAATTTTTGGATAATAGAACAATTGAAGACCTTGCAGTTAAAGGTATACAATTTCATTTTTACCAACTTCGGTAAATTTACTTTACAATAAATCGTTCATTTGTCACGGAACTTGCATCAAATTACAATAAACGATGTGGAACATTTTTTTTTGTGTATGTTTCGCGTCATAATTTAGAAGTTGTCGGAAATGTAGTTGCACTCTTTTTCTTACAATGTTCTTAGTTTCTTTTGCGAAGAAGAAACTGAGAACATTAAGTTTTTCAATTTATATTTTTTTTGGCTGTTAAAGTACATGTATTTTTCAATACAAGTAACTATGTAGAATTATTTTTTGTTTTATACTTTCAATCATCCAAACCTCTGTATTCGAAATTCTATGCATAAGACCAACACTTTATTCAAAAGGCGATTTTCGATATTCAAAAATTTGTTGACTAGTATTTGAACTAAAATTTATTTCATTTAGCTAAATAAGTACTATAAGTTTTAGATATGACTGTTTATATTTGCAGATTTGCAAATGTGATATTATTTAACTACCAAGAATAGCCTTTTGAATGTAAAGGGTTAATAAATCAAGCTACTAATAATTACTTTATTATAATCGTGTATTTTATCAATTCGAATAGGTATAGAAGGTTTAAGCAATCAATCCTTTGCAGTTTAATATGTTACATCCGATGGATCCATTAAAAATATTTTATACATCTCGGATTCATCAATTTCTAATAATAATTAAAATGATATATAGTGATGAGTACCTATTTGAGGAGCAAAAAGAGTTGAAGTATTAAGTTTTTTAATTATTAAAAAAATCCAAATGTCAAAAATAATGAATAAATCTAGTTAAAAAAAGAAAGAAGAAGAAGAAGGAAAACAGAAAACGTATAAATTAGGCTGCAAGGGGTTAACTCTTTCACAGTTTACTAAAACAGCAAGCAATACATAAGTAGCAGCTTAAAAGTAATAATTGCTGCAATGTTATCAAAGCCTTTTACATTTCTCTCGTTATATTAAAAAAAAATACGTAATTTCAACTCATTATATAGAGTAAGCTTCATTAATTATATTGCTGTAAAACAGTTTAAAGTATGAAACTTATACTTCAGTAACTGATGGTTTGCACGAATCCCTAAAACTGTGAAAGGGTTAACCGTTTAAAGTTAGCTATCCTATTTTATAAAAATCCCTCTGAAAACACGTTCCACGAGAACCATGTTAATATCTCGCATGCGAGTCATCTTCAATCATACTGAAATTCGTGTTCTTCAATGCCCATCCTCTCCCAAGTAGGTCTGCCGCTTCTGGTACAGCGGAGCATAGCCCGCCAGATTCAGCTGGTGGAGACGATCGGAAAGGGTCGCTTCGGCGAGGTCTGGCGTGGTCGTTGGAGGGGTGAGAATGTCGCCGTGAAGATCTTCAGCTCACGGGAGGAGAGGTCGTGGTTCAGGGAGGCTGAAATTTATCAGACGGTGATGCTCAGGCACGACAATATCCTCGGGTTCATCGCTGCCGATAACAAAGGTGCGTACAAAGGTGGATATTTGTTCCCGTTCATACGTATTAGGATACACGCATTGCCGGTTAAAAGTTTCAGACCACTTCATATTCCACAAGAAAAGTGACAAAATTTTCTTTAGCGAACAAATTATCGAGATGTAGAGGACTGTTGTTAATGGTTACAGTATCAACCCTTAGCGAACGAATGCTGTCATATTTGCGACGTTATAAATATTCTAAAAAAAATCGAATGTCGTCATACACACGACATGACGTGATATTTCAAGAAACCTGTTAGCTTCGGAGGTGCTTGTGCACGCTAAAATTAAGGGAGATCGGAAATTGTAAGGGCGATTGGAAAATTTCATGTTATTCATACAAGTACAAAAAAAAAATTGTGCAATTTGCTCGAATAGAAAAATGCCAGGAAGAAGGCGGGAAACGCGTAATTATTGCGATACTTGTACTAAAAAACCTGGTATCCACATAGGGGACTGTTGAGAGAAATACCACAACTAACAAAAATATAAGTAATTTTGTATAAATATATTGTAAATCTATAAAAAATAAATTTATAAATGTATGCAAATCTATACATTACATACATACATCTATTCGTTTATTTTAATTCTCATTATTTTTTTGTAATTTTCGTTTCAGTAACCTCTTGTATGGATATATCTATTCATATACTTATTATTACTGAAAAGTTCCATAAAATTCAATAAAGCCATATTAATTATGCATCTTTCCTTGCTCTGGAAATAAAGCAATTAATTTCTTAAAAATCTGTCGATTTACTGGTCATTGTTCTAGAAAAATGCGTTCGTTCGTTAAGGGTTAATGACAAATTGATGCGAATATTAGCCAGGTATTCGGTATAAGTTTAAATCGTGAAGCGGTCCCAAAGTTTTGGCAGGTGGTGTAATAATTTTACAAGAAACCGTGATAATTAAGTCAGACTATATAGCTTTTGTAACCAGCTTTATGATATTGTGTTTGTAAAAGATATACAGTGGCTGCAAAAAATATTTGTACGTACGTACGTATCTTTGTCTTTGAATACATATAATATTTAATTTTTATAACGTAAAACTATGTAATGTTAAAAAAGTTTAATACATTCTATGGTTATTAATTTATAGATACATGTAATAATAAAAATTGTGATGTACGAATGTTTTTTGTAACTAACGTGTATCGAGGTAGATGCATTATACTTGCTATTTATGTAATTAGGTTGCTCTTTTGTTACATTTACCTTATTAAAAACGCGAATACAAAAAATGTAGAATTATATCGGAAAAATATTTATGCATGTCACAATATTCTTGTTTATATCAAATAATTTTCTAGAAACACTTTTTTCACATCTTCGAATTCCTTAGGTGACGTTTCAACATTTTCAGTTAAAACGGACACTCTGTAAGTTCAATTGAATGACGATGATTTTTTATTGATAACATAATTTTTGAAGAAAGAAATATAAATTTATGACATTCAATACTGCTCATAAATTTTTACCGATCTATTGAAGATATGGTTAGTAGAGAAGAATAGTTCCTTTTTTCAAATATTTGAATAAAACGAAGGATAAGATGGGCAAATACATACTTATGAGCAGTAGTGTACATAAGTACACGATCTGTTTATCTCACAATTATATACTAAACGCATTGAAGAAGTTTTGTCAGGTTTTGTGTCGGGATATCTTGTAGAAAATAGCCTTTTGTACAAACAGATGTCCTGAATAACATCCATAGGTATAATGGTGACTGCGTTAAGCGTACAGAATGACCCATTTTAATCCATAAATATCAAATGGAATAAGAATTCAATGTGTCCTGATTCAGTAGGTTTTCTGAAGGACATTGGAATATTAAAGTGAGTGAAAGCATGGATAATATATCGTTTAATGCGAGGTCGAATGACGAGACAGCTTGAAGGCACACTGAACTCCATATATGAATCATTTGATAGATCAGTGGAAACGTTACGTTAATTACTTATACATTATCGTTTTATTGCTATAGACATTGCATGGGTCATCTTGTGTCTTTTTTCTAGTATTGTCAGATAGTACGCGATTATAATTTTTTATTTACTTACATATTTGCGTTGGTTTTGTCCAGTTTCTTGAGGATTAAACGATCGGTTACATTAACATCTTTATTGCATAATTATACTGATTTTATCGTTAGCAGTTATTTTATTTATTTCAAGGTTTAAAAAAGAAAAATAAAACCAAAATAGAGGATTTGTTGTAAAGTGTTGCATTATAGTAGGTACTCAAGTATTTTGCACTAGTAATACGTATTTTTTGTATAAACACGTCTAAAATGCTAAATACCTTTGTAAATGTGGTAAAGATCATTTTCATTGTTTATATATTTTGTATGGTTACCTCAAACGTTTTGGAAACCGTATTATATTTTCTTTAACGTATTTCTACTATTATTTGTTACAGTAATTATTATATATATAAGTGTAAAAAACGTGTTTCTTTCTTCCTAAATTTATTGTTAAATAAAGGTTATCTTACATAGCTTTATCGGCATTGATTCTAAACACTGGTCAGCGATAAGCTGACAAAATATATTTTTCATAAGATTTCTTCATGGCGTGCTTACGCAACAACTATGTCAGTTATAGAACTGTAAAATTACGTTGCACGCTAATAAATCAAAGGACAAAACTTAGTCAGCATCCTAATACCCACAATTTCTTAACAATTCTTGAAATAATCTAAACTATTCAAAAAAAAGAGAGAAAATAAATTACAGATACGAAAGAAGACCTTGCACTTCATCCTTGAATAGCGACGATTTTCGAATCTATTGTAGAAGTGGACATTTGAGCAAGTATACCAGGAATTAAGATCGAAAATCTATTACTGAAAAAGGAAAAAGTTATTCAAAATGTCGATTCTTATAATACACTTAAAAATTATCGAAATTAGAGTGTGAAGAGTATGTCGACAAGTTCATGAAAAAAAGAACTGCATAGATCTGTTGAGGGATTGTGTGGAATAAAAGGAAGTCGCGTAAAAATGTCACTATGTAAATAATTATATATATTTAGTAGAATGATAATCTCGGTGATGTCTACAAGACGGTTGCACAATAAGAATGAACAAACTGCAAATATGGCGACAGTGTGAACAATCATACCTGGAAGTATTAGCCACGTCCCTAAATCCTAAGAAGACAACGTACTGTAAAACAGTCGGGGAAAGGAAATTCATTATTTTCCAATGCCTTTAGTATGTAGAGTTTTTCACGAAGGATAAATAAATATTGTTTTACCTCAACAAGATCCAATGGAAGAAAATTTACAAAACTACAGTAGCGGACAAAAGTTTAAGACCAAAGGGCTAAAGCAAAAAAATTAATTAATTAACACATCTTGTGTGGGTGTTTTCCCGCCAAATTCTCACAGCGTCAGCAAAATGCATTCAGAAGAATGCATATCTACAACACACATTTTGTTCTCATGTATACCTGATCTTATCATAAAAACAATATAAAACCTTATCGATAACAATCCACCAATAATTGGTAGAAGACGACTTTTGTCGTTACCCGCACAATACGACTTTTGTAGCTTCCCGCGTAAGATGTGTTAACCCTTAGCGCTCCGTGCGTTTCTTTTCTTTGTATGCAACAGTCTCTTTTTTGGACGATTCTGATTTCTTCGTAGAAAATACGACATTATCATCGTTCAGCTTTAAATTCTGAACGTAACATTCTTCCATATCTTTAATTATAAAAATAAGTCGGAAAATAACTTGACGACAAAGCATCTGAAATGTAATCGTATAAAATAGAAAATGTATCCGGAGCGCTAAGGGTTAATAAGAAATAACAGTGTAAATAAAATTTGTATTCTATTTTAATCAATAAATAGTGTTTTACCATAGTGACAGTAAAAATGAATGGATAAATAATATTTGCGAACCATAAAATTATGTTTTACATTGTCCTGTATTGAGAATACATGTGTGACAATGCACACTGTAATGTATTGTGTCACGTGATGAACAAGTTGAGAGGAGAATACACCAAGTCCAATTTGAAAATAACAGTTGACTATCGGAGGTCCGTCGATGCGTTGTACAAGTACTGTGAGTGAAAAGGAACGAGAATTAGAAAATACTTTATTCAAATTTTTATAATGAACGAGAACGAGAACATGACATTGACAAAACACACACAAACAATCACTTTTGCTATTTTTAACATTCTCTTATTTTTATAACCATGATATACATAAATCATACAGATCATTCATCACCACATTCGAACCTTAAGATCTATACACAATATCTTTTACATGCTTTCGCCACACTCATCCATCCATACAACCATTCCTCACTCTCGTACCACATATTCTATGAACCAATAAATATTCACAGTAACGGGTGTAGCCACGTGTTTGTAAGAAATATTTTATTCCTATATACACCAATATAAATCAAAGTGCGTTTAGTATCTTATCCACTCACGCAAATCCTAACATTTACTTTAACATCCTATCGTCTTAAACTTTTGTCCGCTACTGTACGTAACACGTTCGCGTTTAAAGTAATCTTAAGCACAAGATGTTTGTTTCCTTCGCAGATAATGGCACATGGACCCAACTGTGGCTGATCACGGATTATCACGAGAAGGGTTCCCTGTTCGATTATCTGAACCGATCGACCGTGGACACGAACGGTATGATTAGGATGGCCCTGTCGATTGCCACCGGGCTGGCGCATCTTCATATGGAGATCGTCGGTACGCAAGGGAAACCGGCCATCGCTCACAGGGACTTGAAGTCGAAGAATATCCTCGTGAAGACGAATGGTACATGCGCGATCGGCGATCTCGGGTTGGCCGTCAGACATGACGTGATAACGGACACCGTCGATATCCAACTAAATAATCGGGTCGGCACCAAACGGTACATGGCACCCGAGGTAATTCATAAACACAAAAATTTCATTTACGATTCCTCCTCGACCAATCTTAACCCTTTGACATACAATGGCGTCTGGGAGACGTCATTCATTTTACGTGTCATTGTAGACTTTGACGTTTGGGAGACGTCAAGATGTTTTGAAATGTTTCATACTTTACAGAACTACCAATTTATTATTTTGTGATGTTACTTAATTATTGTTATTAGGAATGGGATTTTAGATTGCTAAATGAAATGAACTCTTATTTGTGAAATAATACTTTGATCATTTTTTAATACTTTTATATAGCACGAGGGAGGGCAATTTTGATCGTACCTAGCGAGTTTTGTCACAAGACTAGCAGAACGCAGTGGTCGAAATTCTTACAACCCCGTCCGGGTCCTTCAGCCCCATTGTTCTGTTTCTCGATGTTTTCGAACTTTCTAAAAAGTGTGGCTTAGCTTTTTGGAAGAAGCCCTTGAGAAAGTACGTTAAGAGAAAGCTGGTTTACGGTTAATTTTTGCTTCGTAGTATTTCTGTATTCAATTACCAACAATTGTCCATTAATATTATATACCAACCTGATTAAATGTTATATAATAATGCAAATTTCGAAATAAAATGTTCTGTTTCTAAGCTTGTACATAATTGATCAGTTGAGCTAAATTAAATGGTACTTTTCGGACGTATTAAATTCCGTATTATTTGTATGTCAAGGGGTTAAAAATATCGGTTCCGCATTTGGTCGCTGATGACCTCTGGCGGTAACGGGGACACAGTTTTTCTTGTACGAACAAGGGATGTTTTTAGAGTCATTGGCTGAGCAAAGTACCCAAAAGGAATGGTTTTCTATAATTGTAGCTTTTTTAAATATTTGTTTGTTTTATTAAGGTTAATCCTTTTCGATTGACGTGCACTAAAAAGCGAGCATTAGTATTGCATATATTTGTCAAAAATAGAATGTATTTCAATAATATTACTGTTTTTTCTTTTCATTCTTTTTATTCTTCTTGTCTCAATTTAAAATTTTTCAAACTAATTTCTTAATTTAAAGAAAAATACACAAGTTTATATCAAGTCCTTTTATATTCGTAGAACTAAATTTTCATTTGTAATAACACTAGTATTGAAAAAATTATATTCTACCGCTTCAACAAAGTTTAACACGACATATATCGAAAAGAATTCCAAGTTTTTGGAAAAGTATTGGCTGCAGGCACTCCTAAAATTGAAATCACTTAAAATTTTGTCATGCATTAATACACGTTGAACAAAATTTACGCGATAATTTCTTAGTGCGTTAACATATCGGGTTGTCCTGAAAGTGCGTGCCGATTTTGAAGGAAGATTGAAGTGCAGGGGATTTAAATTTTAGCATACATTTAGTAAATTATAAAGTACAACCTTTCTCTATCTTTCAGGCAACTTGAAAATTCCGTCCTTCCAGAATCTCTCAGATTTTTCAGCGAAAAACTTTTCTACATGATTTCTTTTTATCTCGCCGAAGAAGTTGAAGTTTTTTCCATTAACACTAGAACTACCGACAATTATAGTGTACTTATTTGCATGGAAGAGATGAAATTGAAAATTACATGAGAAGATACTGAATATATAGAAAACAAATCTTTATTTATACTTTCTGCAGAAGATTATAGTAAATTTTGGAAGTTTTACCCCAGTGAATTTATAAAGCTGCTATGAATAATCACCAATTGGTCATTTTGACAGGTCTGATAGTTATAGTGTTAAGGGAGTTTTGTAACGATCGAAAAAGGTACCATAAACAGCGCGTATCTTGTTCACCGCTTTTGTGGCATTTTTTCCTTTCTGGTGAATGAAAATTATAAAATGCCTAAAATTCACTTTGTTTTCTTTTATTTTTAAAGGCGTATAAAACTGACAAAAATTATCATATCGTACCCAAATTTTGTTTCAAATATGCCTGAAGTATTGTCTTTTACGATATATACTCATATTATTTGTTTTCAATCATCCTAGTATATTTAGCCCTGTCCTTATGCCAATTACCAAAAATCGGCACGAACTTTTCGGACAACCTAATATGTTAATTGCATATTCATCTATAAAATTGTACTTGCTCTAATGCGTTTAGCGGTGGTACCGTTTGAGGTGGTTTCAGTTTCAATTGGAGCCTCCGACCAATACCTTTCCAGCATCTCGAAGTTCTCTATAGATCTATCAGAGTCGTACCGAACATGCTAAACGCTATTCCCGAGATTGATGCTCTACGTTCAAGAAAAAAGGAGAAAAAGAGAAACTCGCGGTACCGGTCCTCGAGCTTTTCGCTCCGGAGAAAGTTCGTTCCTTGCTCCCTGAGAGAGTAAGGCTCCTGAGAATTGTTGCTTTTGCTTTCAGGTCCTCGAAGAGACGATAAACATGAACCACTTTGATTCCTTCAAGAGGGCTGACGTGTACGCTCTCGGGCTGATCCTCTGGGAGATCGCCAGGCGATGCAACGTCGGCGGAATTCACGACGAATATCAGCTGCCGTTTTACGACTTGGTGCCTTCCGATCCGACGATCGAAGAAATGCGTAAAGTTGTGTGCACCGACAGACAGAGGCCGTCGATACCGAATCGGTGGCAGTCGATCGAGGTACACGCGAACTCTTTTCAGAACTTCTCTCTGTTCCTTATGTTCTTGGGGAAGGAGTATTGTCCGTGAGGACAAAGTTGGTGCGTTTTATAGGGGGTGTCCTACAGAAGTGGGGCAAGATGTATTTCTAAAAGGGTTAAGAGAAAAAATTTTCTAAAACAGGATTAGATGATATTACACATTGGACTGTATTATACTTATTTATTCGTTTAGCCTGTCTATAGAGATTCATATAACAACTGTTTCCTGTTGGATGATTGAACTTCCAATTTTAGATTCAGATTAATTTTCTTTCGATATTAATAGCAACAGAAAGTATTAATGCAATACTTCAGCGCTAATATTAGATCTCGATTGGATAATCATAATTAGATTTTCGCTAATAGTTTTATACAAAGCAATTTGCGAATTAAATCTACTTATGTTAATTGAGTTGTTAACTCTGGATGGTCACACTTATTACAGACCTGTTTTTGACTTTATATTAAGTAAATTTAGAATATAGCTTCAATATTTTAGAATATGTTCTGCTAATATAAAAATAACAGATAAAGTCATGTCATAACTTGTAGATATCTTTTTCAAATCGTTTCATCCCAGAATTACATTTGAGAATTAACTTTTCCACAGATACGGGGTCGTTTCTACTCGAATGTTATATCTTTCATATTGTTTAGAAATCGAGTTCCTGGGTTATTTGATCATAAGTGACTTCAAGATTTCAGTTTAACCTTTTATCTCTTTTTACATGGAACAATATCTTACTTTATTTTATAATCATATATAATAGCTTGTTCAAAGATTAATCTATTAAAATTTATAATATAGTGTATTAACCCTTTGCGCTCGAGAGGTGACTGTTAATCACCAAATGATAGTTTCGTAAATTTTCAGACTTCAGTTAGTTTGTTTATTAGTTAGACTCAGAGGTTAAACTGTCATGTATATAAATTTTAGTTTATCGCTTAACTAAACTAAATGTCGTATAATATAGACGAATCTTAGTAAACATTTCGAATTTGAAAATATTTGAAGTTAACATCATTAGACAACTAACAGTTATTTATCTCTCGAGTGCAAAGAATTAAGAAAGTACGTATATTAAATATTTCGTATAATCCGTTAAAAAAGTTTAAACATAATTTGATTTTACTTCTAGATCGGTCGCGTTGATTCTAAAGTAGTCGTCTTTCGAGCGTTAAACAATTGTCGCAACAATCGTTAAGAGATGTTCGTGCAGTTTATAGTGTATCTTTTGCTTTGTTTTCAGGCATTACAAGTGATGTCGAAAGTGATGAAGGAGTGTTGGTACCACAACGCGGCAGCTAGATTAACCGCGCTTAGGATTAAAAAATCGCTCGCCAACTACGGCGCGATGGAGGACCTGAAGTGAAAAAAGGCGAATCGGTAGCCGATCGTTGAAACGACCGGGAAAATGGAAGTGCTCGAAACACACGTGGACACTCACTTTATCTGTAACACTTTTATCGCAATAAAACTTTTAAGTGCCGTGTTACTGCGCGCGAGAAAGAGAACGAGAGTGCGAGAGTGAGGGAACGAGTGAGAGAGAAAGAGAGCGAAAGCGAGAGAAAGGGAAGAGAGAAAGAAAAGAGACTCTCGATCGGGATGAGAAATTATAATAGTTGAAAGCAGAGAGCCTAACGAAAGACTGGTTAAGAAAACAAAAAAAAAAAAAAGAAGAAACAAAATCGAGACAACGTTCCTTTAATCGCGTTGACTTGGTCGAGTACGTAACCCTAATTTCGAGTTAATCAGCTTATACATATGAGGTAGCGAAGTTATATTATGTAAAAGAGAGGTCGTAGACAGAGGGATGCTTTTTTTTTTGCAAAGAGAAGAAAAAAAGTAAAGCACACGTTAATGAGCAGTGACTGACAGAAACACGAACAGGGTCGACGACGAGGGTCTGAACCGGAGGAATGTCGAGGCATCCCTGCTTCCATGATCGATCGATCGATCGGCCGAAAGGGGATAAACAACGCACGTAACGTGTTCGGTTAATCGAATACGATATCACGCCTGGTCACACGTCACACACCGCTGCTGTATATTTATTAATAGTAACGATAAGGTAATGAAGTATATAAATTGATTATATAGCGACGTTTATTGAGTAATATTAATGAATATTAATAAATTCGTATATTAATATATACACACGTATAATTATGTATATTCGTTATCGGGCTGACCATTCGATTAACCGAACTAATTTGTTTATCGACTAATTTTTAACCAATATGATTTAAGCGGGGACGGTTAAAGTAATCGATCAAAGGGGTTCGATCGATCGATCGACGATGATAACGGTTCCTCGGAAATGGATCTTCTTCGTCGCATAAATTTTCGTTTGCAAAAAGAAAAACGCTTTTACAATGAAAGAAATGGCCTCCAGGTCAGAATAAACTTTTGTACGTTTCTGCTCTTTTTTTTGTCCTTTTTTTTTCTACACATTCTTTTTGAACTTCTACGTCATTATCGCGTCGATTCGTTCGCCTAACTTTTACCGGTGCGTGCAGAGACTGGATTTCTTTTTCTATTGGGAGCATATACCATACACACCGTGTTACAAGAGAAATGCATATCCTTGTTTCTCGTTCTTGCGATTACACAGAATCGAGTATTCGTCTCGATTCTGCTCGTGTATACAGGGTAGATAGAAACAGTCGAACAATTTATGGTTATCGAATAGAAACGACCACACATAGTTCAAGTATACGTGGTTCAGCTATTTTTTCTTTTTTTTATTACAAAAGAATTTAAGACTAACACATGGATGCTATAAACCATAAAAGCTGGCAGTTTGCCTAAAACTTTTATACGAACATACTTTTTTTTAATCGATCCAATGCAAGCAATATTTTTCACACGTACTGATTTTTGAAAAAAAAAAAAAAAAAATGATTTTCTAACCGTTCTTAAGATTTTTACAACGAACAATTTTTCTCACCGCAATTTCCGGTTTTATTTGTTATCCGCATGTTATATACACACGTACACGTACATGAATACACACGCATACACCTATAAACAAATACACTTATTCTTAGCATTAGACATACCCAGATGTTTTGCTCAAAACAAAATATTTTTGCGTATTAATCGCGATACGCGAGCTGAAGGCGGTGCGTCACGATACGCGAGACTTTCGAAGCGTGTTTCCTTTGTAACACAGGAAGGCTGAAATTGAAGGGTGCTAAGCTCAAGAATGAATGTACCGTTTACGTGTGAAAGGGACAGACTGAGCAATTGAAGAACGCAAGACAGAGACTGGTATAAAGACAGAGACTGAAAGGTAGCGCGAGAAAGAGATTTGAAAGAGAGATAGAAATGAAAGCGAATTGATAAAAGGAGAAATAAAAACAAAGAAAAACATTGGAGAAACTATATTTTCGGGAATTTTTTCATGGATCGATGGAAAGGAAACAAAGTGTAATAAGAGAGAGAGAGAGAGAGAGAGAGAGAGAGAGAGCAAGCGAGAAAGAAAGCGAATGAGAACAATATGCTGATGAACTGCGATTACAAACGCGTGTTCGCTTTAAATATTTTTAACACATTGCGTACGGCGCTCCTAGGGCCCACAAATTTTTGGGCGCCCTAAAAACATTTTATACGATGCATATATTCACTTTTTTAATTCGTATTTGGTAGCAGATATTCACACAAAATATTCTGAAATATTACTATATATTTTTCATACTTCTTTTACATTTTTTACTGTTTTAAAAATTTCAATTATTTATTTCACAAGTTTGAATAATCTTAAAATAAAACTGAAAATATACATGATTTTTAAAAAACTGTTTCCTTACCAATTAAAACGCGAACTTTGTAGTAATAAAATGTTGTACAACAGTAAAACACTTTATAAGGTATCATGCACAGAGACACAGAGCTACCAATGTAATCGCTATACTGATCGACTGATTTTTACGCGCTCAGGATGTTGACGTTCATTTTCTTTTCGCTAACCATTTGTTAAGGGAGTGCGTAAGACTTCGTTACGTTGGTAACGAAACGAGAAAGTTTATTTTTAGTTCCTTAAATCGTCGATTGAGCCGAAGAAACCTGAAAACGAGATATCTCGTCTCCCGGCCACAACGTTCGGATTGCTTAAGACGAGATATCTCGTCTCCCGTACGCAATGTGTTAACTGCCGCTCCTATTTTCCCGAGTGATATTTTATACGTTTCCTTTGAATTCGCGTTCTCCTGGAGCGCAGCGAGGAATATTCGTAGCTGTGACACGCGTTTCTATGCGTTGCGGTTTACGAAAAGCAATCGTCGAAGACGGAGTTACGCGTGTGTGTCTATTATACGGTATAAAACGAACTATAGTGTATGCGTATGGTATGCTGTCTCTCGCTGCGAAGCTGAAACTGTGTTTGGTGGCCGCGGTCCCAAAGACGGTTCGTTGAATCGGTGATGTTGAATAAAAAAAGAAGGGGAAAAAATGGAAAAAAAAAGAAGAAAAAAGAAATAAGTAAGAGTTAAACTTTCTGCGACGAAGCCGCGCGGACGATTCTACCCGCGAGAGCGTGGCTACAGGTTACGAAGAATGGAGGATGAAATTAGCATAAACGGAACCGAAGATGAACAAACGAAGAAACCAAGAAACAATAGAAAACAATCGCACGTAAGAGGGAATCAGAAGAGAAGAGAAAGGGAAAATCGAATCATTGTCATCCAATAGTCAACGTAAAGGTCTGCGAACTTGCGATTATTATTGTATAAAGGAACGGAGGGTCCTTCGACACACATAACTGTATTTTTGTATTGTTTTTTTACCAACCGCGTCCACGTTGCGGGACGTTCAACTGATTTTTCTCTTCCGTTTTCTAAAAAGGAACTTTTTAAATCGTTCGACACCCAGCCGGCACGATCTTTTCGTAAAAACAAAAAAGAAAAGAAAGGAAACCGGTTCTAACGATCGACAACATCTTCTTCGATTCAATTTATGTAAAAGTAACGTCGATCCAACCATAAATCGTACCACAATTTTACAAAAGAAAGATCCTCGTATAATATTCTCGTCGATTGATATAGTTAATTCCTTTCTCCGTCGCGAATCGTCGATGAAATTCTCCAGAACGTGATTATTTGTCGTTCGAAACGCCACCGACCAGAGAGGGACCCGTTTACTCGTCGCGACACCGCGAATGCTGCAATTCACCAAAAGACTGAGCGATCTAAATAATGTTCGATTATAGTAGGTAACGATTTTACATAATCAAGGAAAACTAGAAAAAAAAAGAAAGAACGAAGATAAAATAGCCGTTGACCGCGCGACGTGTCTTGCGAATGTAACACGGATCGCGCGGTCACTTTTTGTTTCTTTATTAACGAACAAATGCTTCAACGTTTTGGGGGAGCTACTCCTTTCCCATCGACGTTCTTCACGTACACATTCCTATTACGACGTAGGTTAATTTATGATATATAAATAACGATACATACATAGAGAATTACTGTGCGTCGATGCGGTTCCGCGCGCGACTCGTCTTTGGTCAGAAAATGTATTCGTTAACCCTTTGACTGCTATGGCCGCGTATATGCGTCTGACGAAAGCTACTTGACTGAACTATGGTCATGTATATGCGTCTCTGGTGAAAGTTACTCGCGTGGATTATGGACACTTATATACGTCACTGGTAAAAATCACTCGCGTTGATTATGGACGCGTATATGCGTTTATCAATTTTTTCGATTTCCCGTTTAGAGCAACAAAATTTTCAATAGATCACCGTCTACGCGGAGCACTTCGACCGGGAATATTTAACGCTCAAAGGGTTAAGTAAAGGTAATAATACAGTGCATGAATTACCATGTTAAAATTAAAATTCTTTTACTTAAAGTTTAACCCTTTGAGTGCTATAGACGCGTATATGCGTCTGACGAAAGCTACTCAAGCGAAGCTACTCAAGCGCGTATATGCGGACGCGAAAGTTATCTCTGTTGATTATGTTATTCGCGTTACGATTCTGTGGCGAAAATTACTCGCGTTGATTTTGACGCGTATATGCGTTTATCAATTTTTTCGATTTCCCGTTTAGAGCAACAAAATTTCTAATAGAGCGCCGTCTACGCGGAGAACTTCGACCGGGAATATTTAACGCTCAAAGGGTTAAGTAAAGGTAATAATACAGTGCATGAATTACCATGTTAAAATTAAAATTCTTTTGCTTAAAGTTTAACTCTTTGAGTGCTATGAGCGCGTATATACGTCTCTGACTTAAGTTACTCGCGTTAATTATGGACGCGTATATACGTTTGTCAATCTTTTAGATCTCCCATTTAGAGCAACACAATTGTTAATAGAGTGCCGTTCACGAGGAACACTTCGACCGGGAGTACTTAGCAGTCAAAGGGTTAACGCGCTCGCCTGTGCATCAACCTCGCCGTGGAACTCCGTCGACGTCCGTGTCCTGCAGGTGTTTCCGTATTACTAGTACAATTTTGTGCCAATAACAGATACCGAATGTTAACTAAAGCGAGCGAGAGAGAGAGAGATAGAGATATAGAGACCAATAATGATAGAACGTATACACAGAGTATTCTCACGCGCGCGCACAATCGTGTGCACGCTCTCTTGTACACATAACACACGTTCGTTCGAGAAAAAATATCTTTGGATTTTTAACCGGTTAAAGTGTTTTACACCCGTTACTCGTATTTTTTTTTTTTTTTACTGCTCCATTTTTTATACGCATGCGTTTTATGAAAGTTGTTCTAGACCACTGAAAGCGTTCTGTGAATAATACAGGGGAATACAGAGGGTTTGAAAGGGGTTGCGCTAAATGGTATGAATATTTATTACTTATTCAGATAAATAGAAAATGTTTGATAAATTTTATATTCGTTGTTTCTTGTGCTATGATAACGTTCGCATCAGATGCCACGTTTGTTCAATAATTTGATACATTGCTATACATAGACAGACAAATAATCTTATGACTCGAATTGTTTTTGGATCTTTTTATTAAATTTTTAGATTTTCATTTATTAAACATTTTTAGTTCGCTAATAACCAGTGCTGTTTATTTACTCAGTTTATCATAACCTTTTTTCAAGATCCCGCGTATTCGCTCGATTTTCCCTAAGACTAAGAATAATAGAGAATTCTCTGTCCATTCCGTTGTGTTCTGGCTCAACCGAGAAGATATTTTTTCCTCGCGGACGGGATCATATCTGCCGCCGTCACATTTCCAAGCGATCTTCGCGGTCGGTGGCGTTTCAACGGTTGAGGGTGAAAGGACATCGTCGGCTGGGTCTCGAAACAGCGAACAGAGTCTGATTCATATTCGACGAATACCGAACTGCCAAATAGTATATTTTACCCCCCAACCCCTCGTACCCAACCCTGTAACGCTCTTCTTTACTCCCTTACCGTTTTAATAAGCCCCCCACACCCCAATTTGTACAAAACGAGAGAAAAAGAGAGGAAGAAAGTGTGTGTGTGTGCGTGCGCGCGTGTGTGTGTTAGAGAGAGAAAGGTATATAATAAACAATAAAAGATAAAAAAAGCGCAAAGCGTGTAAAAACGTGGCGTGTATACCTGCGTCGTGTTAGAATGCGAGAAACCTGTACCTTCGAGGCGATGCCAGGGATCTGTCCAGGCATCGTCCGCTTTTTAGTTTAAAGCCGCGTTCGACTTTTCTTTTCAGTTGTGTGCACCAGCGTTTTGCGAACACACCAACGGTGATGGTCGAAAAGATTTGTAAAAGAAAGAAACGAAAAGGAAATTGCGAATCGTTGAAGCGTCGTTTCAATGTTGAATGTTAAACGTTGACGTGTTGATCGACGAATCGATCGTTTGAAGCTTTTGAAAGAGTGGTTTTTAACATTTTTCCACCATGCGTGTACGTTCGGAAGGTTTAACGAGTTAAGGTGGATTGTGGAAAATTGTAAAAATATTTTACGAGACTTCGTTCAGTCAGAGCAGTGTTTCTCAATATTGGTCATACGTCTCACATTCGGTGGTAATCTTGTTTGTTTTGGGGATAATTAGAAAATTCCATTTATAAGTTTCACCATCGATACAGTGTATAGCGAAAGATTTGCACACCATAAAAGGGTTTCGAATAAAAAGAAATACTATCGAGGTGAGAAAGATTTAATTGAAACGTGAAAAGCAAATAAAATTAGAATGGTCCGGAAAGCCATTTTACATATGAATTTCTTTTTTCTCATTTAAAATCTTTATTTTTACTTTTTCAGAACTGGATTGGTTATTATGTTAATTTGGGGACATCCAAATGTTTGAGATGTTAAGTATGATCCAAAAAAAGGAAACACTGATTTAAGGATTCTGACAACGGGGCCATTTATTTGATCGAAATTTTCAATTCTTTTAACGTTTTAGTTTTTAATTTATACGAATACCTTGGAACTATACTGGCACGAGTCGATTCCGTTTCTCAACACGTTAACATGCATTTTAGAGTGTTATTGTAATTTTTAAGAGTTGATCGACGTGGACATTGGAATGACGTAACGAATCCGTTAGTGGCTTTTATCGATTACGTTGCGTGATCACGTTTTGTATTAATCGGCTGCACGTTAGATTTGAAAACGTCACCCGCTTTGTGTTTGCAACTGGATCGTTTCAAGAGAGAAAGCGAGATCGAGAGAATGAGCGAGAGAAAGGAAAAGAAAGAGAGAGGGAGAGGAATTGGCGTACGTCTTACAGAGATAGATTTATTGTTGCGTCCTTTTCCTTGCGTTACCACTCACTTATTAATAACAATATGATTTTAGCAACTTTCCTCCTTTTTAGTCGTAGCAAATTCATTTCAGTCTATTCTTTCAGTTTATTTTCACGCGAGTTTTATTGATCCGCAAAACAGCGAAGAGATTTGAATAAGTTCGTTTTTGAGATTGCTGTTAAAGATACGACTTCTTTTTAAATCACAGGAAAAAAAGAAATTTTATTTAAAAAATTTATAGATATTACACGTTTTTCCTGCGCTTCGTAGATTTTATTTCCTGTATCGTTTCCTATTTTCTTCTGTGTGTACGTGAAGTTTTTCCCCCCCCTTTTCCTTAATTACTACCAGGCAGCCAAATTCTCGTTTCCTTTTTGCGAAAGAATGGATGTGCGTGAGATTAAATTAATCGTGAAGCTATACCTTGTTTTTCCTTGCTTTAATTGCGTTGTTTTATAATATATAATAAAAAGAAAAAGGAAAATAAAACGAGTACCTACCATTATTAGAGATATAACTGTAACGATAATAATTAATTATTATTGTTTCAACACATTATTCGACTATTATCGTAGCGACGATCTTTCTGTTCACCGTATATTTTCTTCTTTCCAATGTATTATACCCTGTACATAACGGTGTAAATGTTTATCGACGACTTACATACGATAGGACGAGCACTTGTAATTTTCGTAACGACGGATGGGTGAATCGGTGGATGGTGTTGTAATTTTTTTTTTTCGTTTTTCATTTCCCCTTTTAGGTTCACGTAAAACGTATGTTTGTAACAGGCACGCTCTATTTCAGTTCGGATCACATAATTGCGATGAAGTATAAGCGTGTCGCTGAATCGTAAAGGTAGATCATGTCATCTGCTGATTGATCGAATTTTTTCTGTAGAATGCAACTAAACAGTCGATCGTAAACTTTTGATGAGAATGTACTCGCACGAAAGTTGAATTAAAAAATCATTTTTGCAAAATTTAACGTTGCTTATAATTCTTGTGACTATTAGTTTTTGAAATTTTTTGTTGACAAGATTGATCATTGAATTTTGACGCACCAGTTTTGGGACAAAAACGATTTTAATGTATCGTTAGTAATAAAACTGCCTTTTCTCTTTTTAGCTTATCTTAGATTTTTTATGGAATTGTTATTTACATTGGAAGTGTAATAAAACTCGTTCCTTTAAAGTATAGATTCATAGTCTTAACTTTTTTCTTCTAACTTTGAAATTTTAACACCTAGTATTTATAATAAATTATTCTATTGAACTATTGCAACTGATTTTTAGTAGTTTTAATAGCTTTTTAGTTCGCAAACTCTCTTTACTCACAATACAGCTATTAAAGTATAACTTACACGATAAAATGTTTCTAATTTTTCCTAAATCTGTTATCTATAGTTGCATTAATAATAAAAAAATCTACGATCGACCGGAATTAATTAAATTTCCAAATAAGTTAACACTTTGTTGATTAGCAATTTCAAAAGAAAATTTTCCATGTATCCGGCTATTCTTTCGTAATTAGTATAAACATTAAAATGAACCACAACATCCTTTATTTTTACATTGTATTTTTACATTGTACTTTATTTACCTTATGTGAAACACAAATAAATGATGGCTTTGATTAATAATTTATAATATGCAATATATTTGTTATGTGCATAAATTTATTATCTTATTAAGATATGTTACTATGCGTATGTTGGTTTTAAGTTTGCACACGCTAAATGTATAAAATGCATATATTAATACAGCATGAACACGAGTACACTCGTAATTGATCAACAAAGTGTTAACAATTTTTTCACATATATTCAGGTATATAAATACAATTCCATTCAGTGAATTTGATTACAAGAAGTAACGAGCAGTTAATTAAATTCTTCTTTGCTTTACGTTAATAACTATCAATCATCAGCGACACGTTTATTCTGGTATCCCCGTAAACCATATCAACCAGCCAAATTGTCTATATTATAACAACCGAAAGAACAGAGAAAAAGTATAAAATAAAGATTGTATGAAGTCGATTAAAAAAGTACATTCACTGCCGTTGTAAGCTGCGTGCCTGACGGTGTGGGTGACTCTTAAAATACTGTTAATAGATATACGTACCTAATGTTATTAATTATTAATTAACATTTGATTTGTAACCAACGGGGCCACGGAACCCTGGAGGCTCGTCGCGCGCGAGTCCTTTTCACCACCTTCTAATATAATTCTTTCGTTCTTTTATTCTCGCAGAACAGCCTAGCTTTTTTAACTAAGCTTTTATAATTAAAACACAATGGTGTTGATACAAGAGAATATTAAAGAAAATGTCGGTGGTTGAGATACGACGTATTCGAAGTCATGGTCGCGACTCCCGCGCGAGATTCTTGGAGCCTCTTGCGATTACGTGTCCACACACGGACCCTACTAATAAACGCCATAGCGGTCTGACAAGTAATTGGCTCGAATAAATTAAATTTACTTTAACAATCGTCTGCGCCACTGTGGCGCGTTTCCGATTTCTTTTACGAGCCAACTAAACCAACCAACGATCCAATTCCATGCCCTTCTCGTGCTCGACTTCCTGTCTGTAGACCTTTTCGAGATCCGACGTCATTTTATATGTAGTTAAGTTAGCTGTGAACTGCGATACCCCCCGTATACGAAGAACCGCTTAATGAGGTGAAGAAAACATTTTGGAAATTGTTATCTGTTAACTTAACTTTATCTTAACATATGTAATATACTTAAAATTTGTAATTAAAAATAAGCTTCATAAATTCCCAGAAACCATTTCACGACCCCCTTGGAGAAAGTGGTTGAGAAACACTAGGCTATTAGGTTGGTGCATATAAAATTTTGTTTATTTGAATTTTTAGTTTCAAAGGCTAATACCATTGGATGGTCATCGGTAAGAATTATTTATGCAGTATCAAATCCAGAGGAGGGCGATAGAGACGATTGACTTTCTTAAAAATAATAAATAAGGTGCTGTCACGTGCTTGCTAACGTAAATATTTAAGTTGTAGTTAGATATATTAAAGTATAGGTTACAAGTAAATTTTAAATCATGTAAAAGGTTCAAAAAATGAAGTAGTTTTTCATATTTCGCCCCTTACAACAAAAGCTTCTGATTCCACCCTTGTATTCATTTTACTATTTTTTTTTTTTACCATCCAAGGCTACAATTACAGCAGAAATACACTATAAACAGATAAATAAAGGATACGTGGAATTAATATAAAAAAAGGTACACTTCACATTGGAAAATGAATAGATATCAATTAATAGATAATAATAAATGAATAGAAATTAATTCTGATGAGTGATAACGCATGTAGGTTAAGAACTAAGCATAAATCGTAATTTTGCTTGAACATATTCGACCAGAGCCTTGATTTTGTGTCAGGAAAACATGATAGGATAGAAGGTGACACGCGTTTTGTCATTTTAAACAGTTTCATGAACTGTGAAGTAATTATTGAAATATTTGTCAACGGGGTTAATTGACAATGATGTTTTAAACCATCAGTTAAAATCTGGATCTGATATTAAAAAAATACGATGGTTGAAAAGGTTGGGACAAATTTTAAGATTTATATAAATTCTCGAAATCTGGATGTCATATTTAAGAAGTTCTGTTCGGGTAATTCCAGTTTTAGGTTAAATTTTAGGTTATAATAATAATCTTGTATCAGGAGAACATGATGGTCGAAGAGATGGCAAGAAGGTTATGGATTGCTGGAATCATGAAACCGTTTCAGCTAAACTTAAGATACATGGGAATTCAGCTTCGCTTTATATTTTGGGTCAATATCATGATCTTGTATCAGGGAAGTATAACTGAAGAGGTGATATACGTTTAATGATTTACACGAATTCCTAGAATACTGAAATCATTTCGATGGAATTCCATGTGTAAACCGAGTTTGATGATAAAGTTTGAACCGTGTTCGGAACTATTGGCAATTGTTATATTTAATTTTAAAAATTGGATCTCCAGGAAGTTGTGCATTTGTATTAAAATTTTATTCCAAGTCTGAATTCCTTATTAGGGGAACATGATAACGTAGAAGGTTACACGAGTATTGTGATTTGTATGAGCATACAAAATTGTAACGCTATTTCTAAGGATGACTTTACGCCATAAAAAGTAAGGTATACGTACTTAAAAAGCTGCATATAATAATTAACAATCTGACAAAAATTATCACCACGATTTAGAGTGCCAAAAAGAGTACGACTTTAAATATTTACAAATAAATTCAATCAATGCCCCTTTTTTATAAATTAAATTATAGATTGTTGGGTGTGTACTTCTTCGCACATTAATATAGGGTGGTTACACACACGCATTCACACGCAGAACTAACGTGTGAGCTTATTAATTGAGCAAGGAAAAAGAATTTGCGATTACAGTATTTTCTAGTTAAATTTTCGAACTTTTCCGCTAATAAATACTCAATGTTCATCCCCACTAGTGCGTGCGATCAATTCTTCTTTTCTACAACCGTCGATTGTTAGTAAAGATTAAATATAATTAAAATTTCATTTCCCTAGCAGCTAAATGCTCGCGATCGATCCGAAGCTACAAATATTTAAAGTGGAAATACTATGTACAGTAGCGGATAATAGTTTAAGACGACATGACAATGTAAAACAAAATTTTATGATTCGCAAATATCGTTTATCTGTCCATTTTTATCGTCATTGTGGTAGTACACTATTTATTGTTTAGCATAGAATAAAAATTTTATTTATACTATTATTTCTTATTAATTAATTTATTTATTTTCTTTAAGCTTTCGGTCTTAAACTTCTGTCCGCTACTGTATCATTTTCTGAGGGTGTTTAGTTGATGCTCGGCTTCAATGTCATGATTTCATGATTTTTAGAGTGATCGTTGAGGTAAAAGTAGTAAAGAGAGAGAAGAAAAAGGTGTGGTTGAGGTAGAGGTGGGAATTACAAAACTGGTTAAAAATTATCCTTATGACACAAGCCATATTTCTCAGCCAAATGTTCTTATTACTTTGATGGTATCCAGCAAAGGTGTTGCTGCTGGGCGTCATTAGATAAAATTATAATAAAATGTGAGAAGAGAGTGCACGAAAAATCGATTTGCCGAATGGTAAATGCCGAACCAGTGGGGACGCAGCTTTAGAAATGATTCCAGGAATTCCTGATTAGCAGGTACCTGGTGCTACCTTCTCGTGCATCATGTTCTCCCGATATAATATTGAGGTTTTGGCTGGAATTCTGATTAAAAATCAGGGAAGTCGGGGTTAAAAGTTTATTATATTGTTATTAATTGTAAAGGATGCAATATTTGGTGAAACAGCCTAATCGGACCAGACACCCATTAAAGTGAGTCTAAAGTCTAAAATCAGGACAGTCACACCATCTTTTCTCGTTGTCATGTTCTCCTGTTACAAACCCGAGATACTAGTTACAATTGTCCTGAAACCACCAAGAAACTCTTGTCATATATGGACAGGTATGTAAATGATAAATTATTCTCTCATGAATAAATATCGGCATCATCCTTACCGACCGAATGTATGATAGAATATGGAGTAAGTGATACAACAGTCAAAAATATATCTATTACCCTGTTTCTAAAAGTAATTGGTTCAAACTAGTTACGTATTGTTACATACAAGATGCAAGGATAAATAAATCGTCTTGTGGTTTTCGTAGATTAACCTAACTGCCATGTCGATTAAAAAATTTCAACATGTTAATCACAGTCCTCGTAAATGGCGACAATTTGATGAAATATTACTAGAAATTGTAGAAGGAATTGGCACACATGCGTAAATCTGTGTAAAATTGTGTATTAAATTGAGTATAGACAGAAAATTTAATTATCAACTTACAGTATGAACTCAATAATTACAGAAACGTTTAACACTTGTGAAAGCTTTTTAACAGGTAAGTCGTATACTTTTTTGTAAATAAAGTTTATTAATTATATAGATTCTTAGTCTTTACATATAAGTAATGATATCAGTAACTTTATGAAGTGTCTGATTATTGAAACAATGTTACAGTTTCTCATGGTCGGTTCAAACCTCGTTTCTTTCATTTTCCTTTTTTTTCTTTTTCGTGGCAGGAATTTTTTGTTTTTAATTAATGCTTTACTTTTTTTACTTGTTATAGTTCAATAAATGTATGCATACATACACATACGGTTAAGCATTAGCTACTTATAGTTGCATACAATAATTATACAATTTATCCTTTTGCAATATATAAAAACATTTTTAAATTTCCCGCATATCTAAAACATTAATGGCGCCATCTCTCCGAAAAGTGCCCAAACTGGTAACAAACATTTATCGACAAGTAAGCAAACGTGGTAAGTGACTTTGATGAGGTGTGCCATCTATCAAAGAAACCCGCAAACAACTCGCACATTTTTACCAACAATAAAAAGAGACAGAGAAAATAACATAGTTGCTCCACCTATACGGTAAACAATCGAACTACTTGGTTAATAGTTTCAATCGTTCTTCAATAGATGGGGACACAAACTAAAGCTACTTAATTTATGCGCGACAATTTGAAATCATTTTCTTCGTTTATCTTTTTATTTAATTTTTATTTCTACAAAGTGTTGTACCTTAATCCGTATGAAATGTTACATCCACTCTTTATAAACTAATTATATTTCTCCTATTTAAAAGCGTGTGCCGATAACTAAACCTGAAATACTTAGCTCTGTAATCCTATTTGCTTGTTATTTCGTAATCAATTTTATAAGTAATTTTTTATATTTGAAATAATATACAAAAGTAATCGTGGATGATTTTTAATGTTTTTTAATTCTTTGTTTTTTAATAATTTTTAATTCTTTGTTTATGTTTAATATAAAAGGCCCCACCTTAATTGTATAAAATGTAATATTCGCCAAGACAATACCAATTCAGGACTAAAATAAAAGTTCCTACAAAAGAAATTAGTACCTACATAATTTTTTAATTAAATTTCTCTATGCTGCATTATAAAATTTCAATTAATTTATTGTTGGAAGTGGTACTTTGGAGAAATAAAAATTTGTAAAAATAATACAGGAGCACTCGTTAATAATTTGCCTTTCTCAGGTAGCGGTCAAGCACCATTAAAAGTATTCCGTCCCCAGTGATATTTAACACAAAAAAATCTAACCACTGTTGCTGTTAACCACACCCCTTAGTTCAGACCAGTAAACCAAACTCTTTCGCGAAATGAACTATTACAGGGCAGATGTTCGTACATAGGTAACATAAGCTGCGGTTTCAGCTGGAGCGGGGGGGTGGGGTGGTCTCATGAGACCGACGATGACAGGATGATGGATCCCTGTGGCTATTTTTTCCTCCCCTTCCCCTTTCCGACATACCTATGCCACCGTGGGCTGTTGAGGAAGTGAGAAGAGGAATGGGAAGGGGGGTGCTTGATCCGGTACCTGCTAAGTGGACTCATCACTAAGGTTTACTTAGCAAGTCCCTGCCTTAGACACAGGGTTAAGAAGGGATGGGTCAGAACTCGTATATATAGTAACCGTGACTTGGCTCGAGCACTTGCGAGAATGGTGCTCGCTAGCTCCCTCTTAGTGGCGAGTGTAGGAAGGTCGCCACACTCCCTACCATCCGTGAAACCAATCCGCCTATACACCCCTGAACTAGCATAAGGCTGATGTCCGTATATAGGTAACATAAACTCCGGTGTCAGCTCGGAGGGTCCGTAAGAGGTTTCGTAATAGTTAAGGGGTTTTAGGAAGGTGGTAGGCTATAGAAATTAGGGGGTTCGGGATACGCATTAGGGGGCATGATAGGTAATAGGGGTTACGGGTTTGGGATACACAGTAGGGGGTAGTGGGTAAGGGGTAGTGGTCTCGCCACTGTTAAGGGGTCTTAGGTGAGGGATTCGCAATTTGTGATGCCAGACTGAGGACGGGAGTTCTCGAGAACACCCCCTTCCAATACGCACACTACTGCAGGAGACGCGTGTACGTGAGCTCAGCATTTCGGACGACTTCGGGAAATCGAAAGAGAAAACAAATGAAAGACTTTCTCTCTTGCTCTTGAAGCACTGAAATCCAATGTGGTTGGATTCTCACCAGGACTCATTTTACCTGTAGTGACGTATATGTAGGTATGAGTTCCCATGCGGAGACAATGAGTAAGATCGATGAAGTGCATTGTATTCAACCAAACCCACACCTATTTATTTGTACCTTATTTTACCGAATAAACGTGCATCACTCTTGCATCCTTAAATTAATGGCTTTTATCATTTATTTGTACTCTTCGATTCTTCGATATTATCTGTGGTTGAGTCAATGAAAAAAAAAGTGCAGAAAGCTGCCCTTTCCTTATATATATATAATTTCCTTATTTCTCTTTGTTCATCACAATTCCTTAAATTTCAATTCTTTAAGTAATAATTTATTGCATTACCAATTAGCCTTCATTATTTAGTTATTTTTTAATTAATAAATACAGTCAAGTTTCGGCGCAAAATAGAATTACTTTTAGTTTCATGGTATTTAATGCATTACAATTAAATTGTGTACAATTTTTAATAATTTTATACATTTAGGTAATATTTTCGATGGTTTAATATTTTATTAAAATTTTTATAACAAATCTGAATGATATTACGTAAAATGTGTTCCTTTGACGATTAATCAATTTTTCGGATGATAAATCGATGATGTCCTTTAAAAACAAATAATTTACTGAATTTTATAATTGTTTGTACAATAAATTTTTGCAGTTCCCATTGTCCGGTATTATTTAATTATTTTTAATTTTGTAAATGTAAACGATTTTTAACACTAAACAGAGGCACTTCTAAATTTCCTTGTATTCAATATATTGCAATTAAATTATTTGAAGTTTTGATAGTTTTTAAACTATCGAACCTATATACTACAGTTCATGTAATATCTTTAATATTTCGTTAGTAAATAAGAAAAATGTTCTGTAAAATTTTATTGATTAAAGGATATATACTTTTAATATTTAAATAATGATGGTTGGTTATTTGTTGGTTGCTCTCTGCTTCTATTATGATTATGATTTTAGTAAAATCGTGAGAAGCTTAAGATTGGAAAAATACATTTCTATTAATAAAATAATTCTAATGCTTACAATGAAGCTAAGTTGTCAATTCTAATCAGTAAAAGAAAATGTGTCTCAACTTTTACCATTTCTATTCATAATTTATAATTCCGCGCAAAGTAATGAACAATTTCGGTTCTACACAATCCTTCTGTATTAGAAATTCACGATTATCTTCATTTGTTATTTTAAATGTAAAAAGTTACTGAATCTGTAAAATTCGTTACGAAGTGAAAAGCAAATAGAATTATAAAACTAAATTTCGTAGGATTATTTATGAACACACTCTTCTAGATAGGAAAAATATAGATAATTTATAGGAAATGAATATAATATTCCATACGCGTTATCGTTCAATTAATTTTTATTAATCGTTATTTTACATTAGCGACGATGCCATAACTTTACTTATTTCAAATTCGCGCTAAGTCGTTCTGCGCAGCCGCGGCCGGCTACTGGTACGTGACGGCACCGAGGTGACCCTTTCCGGCGTGGGACGCCATCGCGTACGGACGGTTGACAGGTGGAACGAAGCGCGTCTCGCATAATCGCCAACCAAAAACGCGTTTTTACGAGTTATAGCTTCGCGATTTCGCGTAATTTAACCCGTTCGCTACTATTAACGGCCGGGAGTGTTAGATTTTTACTTTTATTTGTTTTTATATCACCGATTCGATACAAATTCAATTCGCTTACAGTATTTCGCGACCGGGAGTGTTAGACTTTTATCTTATTTTTTTTTATTAACGAGTGGTGGTTCCTGGATATAGGACTGCATCCTGGATACTACTGATCCTACTGATGATCTACCCGGTGCAGGCTATGGGGACCATAGAAGACGCGTGATGCTAATCGCCATACGGTGAGTCATATTTCATTGTTCCTCCGGTTCCCAATTATGTCGTAGGACGAATGGTCCGAAACGACACGGGAATTGGTTGTATTTTTTATTATTATTGCGAGCATAGTGACCACGAGTATTTTATTACTCGTGTACATTGATATATTATTTGTTAGGGCTTTCTTGTGTCTCGCGTTTGCATAAATTTATTACATCCATTTCTGTTTCATATGATTTTATAATTTTATACAACTTCATTATATTGAGTATTATTATTTGCATTAGAATTTCATATTATCTCATACTAAAGCTTCGATCTGTTACGCACAAAAACTTTCGAAAGACGTTCGAGCTTGCTTACGTAATGTAAACAAGAAAGCATTTCGCGACGAGCTGGCAGGTGGTATCGAAGCGACAGCTGTTGAACACTTGTTCATTGTCTTCGATTCTTAGAATTGTCGCTTCGATAATCCTACCACTCGAGGTTTTTTTTAACATGTTCATTCAGAGCTTGGAAATATATTTCATGTAGTGAATAGGAAACAGTTTACTTTGTATTAAAATAAATTTCCAAATTACCCAGCTCTGAATACGTACCTTTTCCCTTCCTATTCCTTCAACGTAATAAAATAAATAAAATATGTGAAATAAATAAAGTGAATAAAACAAACAAAACCCTTCCTTGTGTTTTATTATCCTCTTCTCTGAAAAAAGTGTTAGATCGTTAGCTATGTTACTAATTACATTTTTAGCTGGGATTCATAGCACACATGAAGACGCAAGGTTAGTCATATTTTTGTGTTCAATTATTATGTGTAGTATTGGCCGTTTTATCCATCCATTCTTATACATATCAATTTTTTAAACTCGGTATTTCAATTTCGTCGTTCGGCGTCGAATTGCAATATTTTCTTTGTGCATATTTGTTATTCCTCGGTGTCAAACTTCGGATGCTTGAACGGCGGCCGCTACATGTAATAGGCTAGAAAATTATTCATGATACAAACTCCACTTTAAATTCAACATATTGTTTTTTGTCAGCTCAGAATTAAATAAATGTTAGAATTTTCAATTTAAATAAATATCTTTTATACAAATTTACAAGTAAGCAATTCAGGAGATTTAATTAACTTCGAAAATTGTCATTCAGATATTATAGTCTTGAATTTAGGAATAATATCTATAAATTTAAAATTCATTAATTAGTGCTTCTTTTTATTTGATCTGTTGTTCTTTCGAAGTTGTTTAGTTCGGAAGCTTTTTTTTTAACGCACGTAGGGAACAGTCGAACATTCATAAAGAAATTGTGGATGTTTATGCAAATTAATATTTTTATTAGTACAATTAAAGGAATCGAGCTTAAATAAAAATTTATATCTTGCACATTGAGTGTATTTCGTGCTTCTACATTTATTTGAATTTCCCATTAATGCATAAACATCTATGGTTTAATATCGAGTTGCTGCAAATGTTTTGTTGAATTCATTCTCATCTGCTTGCCGAAGAAGAAGGAAATCTACAGCTGTATCTTCGAAGAGGCCCAACATGTTACGAAGAGGGCTGCAACGTAATGGTTGTCCATATTAGAGTAAACGTTCTGTTCTACGATGGACAACCATTTTTTATTTTACTTTGTCACTATGCTCGCTATGTGTTCTTTATCTATTTTACAGTATTGTCCAAAATCGAGAAGTACTAACACAGATTTCGTTCCCAAATGAAATATAATATTATTCTGTGCAACAAGTTTTAAATATTCAATTTTCAATTAATTAAAACATTTCTGTGTACTACTTGATATTTGGGTCATTTATTGTTTAATAGGAACGGTAAGTCTTTTTTTATCATTTTCGCTTTCACTTTTGAGAACACATTAGATGTTTCACGTAATATTTAAATCATAATTACGAATATTCAACTTTTAACTAAAACTTAAAGCTTATTAAATTGGCGTTGCAAATTAATACAGCCTCTCAAGTTTTCTAATATGAATATTTTACTTTATCTAATATTTCAAATTTATTACATTAATGTCTTGCATCATTAGATTCTGATTTTCTTTTTTGAAAATTGTCATTTTATTTTGGAAAAAATAATTGTTTTGACAAATGCTTAAACTATCTCTGTTAACATCCAAAGTATTATAATATTATTGGAACAAAATACAGTAATTTCAGTTCCAACATTAAAATTTTTAATTTATAAGTAATAATCAATTTTTTTATTTCAACGTTTTAATTTAAAAAATTTTTAAATCATTAATTACTATAAGTACTCCTTTGGGTACTTCGCAAAATCTGTTAATTTTCTCAGAGTTGTTTAGTTTTTCGGAAGCTGTTTTTTAACGAACGTAGGGAATATTCAAACATTTCTAAGTGAACGTGTACTTTAAGAAAATTTATGATTTGACGAACTATGTTAAAAAAATAGAATTCGAACAAAGTAAAAAATATTTAACTGCTACAACCTATAAATTAGTTTTAATATTTCATATATTTTACGTATTGCATTTTCTATTTCGTATTTGTTTGGGTTTTCCATAGATGTTTCCCTCGATGAAGAAGTCTCAAAGTGGCCTGCCAGAAGATCTCGGAAATTAGTAACGCGAATTAGAATTTGTAGGTTTTGCCCACGGTTTTTTTTCGCTTTTCAGAGAATTTCGAATATAGTCAGTATATAGGTCCTACCAATTTAGGAGTTATGGAAAGTAGGATCTCCGAGGGAAGGGTTTAGGGGTTTACAGATTAGAGAGTTTAGGATAGGGGGTCAAAGGGTAGGGAGTATCTAGATTCAAACCCTCCGTTTAAGCGGAGATTGGTTTAGTAAAGTAGTAGTTTGCTAGTACCTTTAAACTTGGTACCTTTTTTCCAGAAGTCAGCGTGGCCGTGGCGCGTATATACTCTCAGGGCCCTCCGTTCACGCGGAGCTTGTTTGTTGAAAGGTCACAGCCACGTTGCAATTCGAGTCCTTTTTTATTTGTTAGGGGTACCGGGGGTGGGTTTCGCGGTCGTGACGTTGGGGATACGCGGTCGTAACGTTGGGATACGCGGTCGTAACGTTCGCGGTACGCGGTTTAAGGGGTGGATTCAAACCCTCCGTTCACACGGAGTTAGGTTTAGTAAAGTAGTAGTCTGTAAGTACCTTTAAATTTGGTACCTTTTGTCCGGCAGTCAGCGTGGCCGTGGCGCGTATATACTCTCAGGGCCCTCCGTTCACGCGGAGCTTGTTTGTTGAAAGGTCACAGCCACGTTGCATTCGGATGCTTTTTTATTTGCTAGCGTATTCCGGGGGTGGGTTTCGCGATCGTAGGGTTGGGGGTATATGGGGGAGGGGGGTGGGAGCAAACCCTCCGTTTATGCGGAGTTTGGTTCAGTTGTTCAATTCTGTACATTTTGGTACATTCAGTCCGGGGGCCAGTCTGTTTCTAGCGCGTATATACACTCAGGGCCCTCCGTTACCGCGGAGCTTGTTTCGTTGAAAGGTTATAACCAGGCTGGACTCGGACTTTTTTGGTTAGGTTAACGCGCGCGAGGGTTGTGGGAGTGGTGGGTTTAGGGAATTCGGTGAGCAGGCGCGCGTGGGATTCTATGGGTGTAGAGTCAGTCAAGGGGTATTAGTAGGGCAGGGTATACAGATAATCGGTGTAGGAATACGGGACACCAACCAATCGGCGTGGGTTGTGGGAGTAGGACTCGGGGCGTTTTTCGCTAGGGGTGTGAGACGCGGGTGCATCGGGTTTAAGGGGTTTATGGGTTTAGAGTCGAAATGTGTAGAGGTTCGAATCATGTTTAAGGGTAATCGGTTTTGTGCGCGTTAGGTTCCGAGGATCAGGGGGTAATAGTATAAGGGAGGGGGCTTTATGGTTATTCGGGTCTTCGGTGGCGCGGAAAGCGGGGTGTGGGTTCAAACCCTCCGTTCACCCGGAGTGGGTTCAAACCATCCGTTCACACGGAGTTTGGTTTAGTAGAGTAGTCTTATAGTACTTTATAGTACTTTCCATTAGATAATCGATGTGGCCGTGATGCGACCCCACCGCCGGGGGCCGTCGTGCAGAGGCGTGATCCTTCCAGCATTTCAGGGTCCTCCGTTCACGCGGAGCTTGAGTGCGTTTTAGCGTTATAGCCACGTTGAATTGGGGTGCTTTTTTATTTGCTTTTGTATTTGCTAACGGTTTCCGGGGGTTGGTAAAGGGGCCGTAGGGTGGTGGGGGGGGGTACGGTAGGGTGGGGGGTGGGCGCAAACCCTCCGTTTATGCGGAGTTTGGTCCAGTTGTTCAATTCTGTACATTTTGGTACATTCAGTCCGGGGGCCAGTCTGTCTCTAGCGCGTATATACACTCAGGGCCCTCCGTTGACGCGGAGCTTGTTTCGTTGAAAGGTTATAACCAGGCTGGACTCGGGCTTTTTTTGTTAGGGCAACAGGTATGGGCCGTGGGAGTGGTGGGTTTAAGAAATTCGGTGAGCGGACGCGCGTGGGGTTTTATGGGTGTAGAGGTGTTAGAATCTCGTTTGAGGGTAAGCGGTTTTGTTCGTGTTGGGTTTCGGGGATCAGGGGTAATATTATAAGGGTGAAAGGTTTTGCGGGTGCGCGTTCCGGGGATCACGGTAATAGTATAAGGGTGAGGGGTTTTTTGGGTATTCGGGTCTTGGGTGCTGGGGTAAAAGTACAGGGGAAGGGGGTGCTGGGTTGGGGGGCAGGGTGGGTGGGTCTCGAAGTGCAGTCACCTCCTCGTGGTGAGACCTGGAAATTGGTGCTGGTTTTCCGTTGAGTAATCAGTGGAATACCATACCAAGCTAAGAACTGCGCAAGAAATTTATGGTTCAATTAATTTTGAATAAAACTTCTAATCTGCAATTTGTTGGACGTTTAATAATTTTAAAAGAATGATAATGTAAGTATAGCGCGGTTGTACAGTACTATTGTTCAACATATAGAGAACATTAAGTTGTATTATCGTGTTATGCGATAAACTGTTTGATTGAAATATGCACGCTTTTATATGCGTTGCATACCTTACAGATAATTTTCTAATAATATAATTTTCAAATCGCAAAAAATACTTTTCGGGAGTAATTTAGTATCGTAAAAGTTTGCGCCGTGACATTTTGTAACTCGTAATAATAGTTGCAACTATTGGTTTTCGATTTATAAATTTTATCACACATTTGAATGGTTAATATTGAATATAAAAATAAATATTGTTACAGAACTCGTGTGGACCTGGAAATGAACAACGGGACAACTCCCAGCATCGGAAATCTACTGAAGAAATTACACACATATTGCAAAATCAGATTATTTATTGCAAAATTGTTTTATACAATGTATTTTACAAAAATCATAATAAATTAGATTAATTTAACAGTATTACAATGCTTTACCATTTATTCCCTCTCCCATCTTATCTAAGATAATAATAAATAATGTACAGCAAAATTTAAAAATAAAATTCGAAAAAACTAGTACAAAACGCGAGAAAATAGAAAACGTAACGAAATCTGTTGAAAAATTCCGAGAAAAATATTCCCTGCTACCTCCTCGGTTGTTATGTTCTCCTAATACAAAATCGAGATTTTCAGAGCAAAGTTCGCTTCAGATTCGAAAGTTCCGCGCTCGGAAAATTCCGAGAAATGACGTCACGTTCCGAGAAATCGCGAAATTCCGAGAAGTGACGTCACGTTCCGAGAAATCGAGAAATTCTGAGAAATGACGTCACGGTCCGAGAAATCGCGGAATTCCAAGTAATGACGTCACGTTCCGAGAAAAATATTCCGTGCCACCTCCTCAGTCATTATGTTCTCCTGATACAAAATCGAGATTTTCGGAACAACATTTGAAATGAATTTGAAATTTTGTATCAGGAGAACATGACATGCAAGGAGGTGGCACATGTTTCCCGCGCTCTCGATTTCTCGGAACGTGACGTCACTTCTTGGAATTTCTCGATTTCTAGGAACGTGACGTCATTTCTAGAATTTCTCGAGCGGAATTTTCGAACTTTCGAATCAAGGAGCGACTTTTGCTCCGAAAACTGAGATTTTGTATCAGGAGAACATAACAACCGAGGAGGTGGCACGGAATATTTTTCTCGGAACGTGACGTCATTTCTAAGAATTTCGCGATTTCTCGGAACGTGACGTCATTACTTGGAATTTCGCGATTTCTCGGAACGTGACGTCATTTCTCAGAATTTCGCGATTTCTCGGAACGTGACGTCATTTCTTGGAATTTCGCGATTTCTCGGAACGTGACGTCATTTCTCGGAATTTCGCGATTTCTCGGAACGTGACGTCATTACTTGGAATTTCGCGATTTCTCGGAACGTGACGTCATTTCTCAGAATTTCGCGATTTCTCGGAACGTGACGTCATTTCTTGGAATTTCGCGATTTCTCGGAACGTGACGTCATTTCTCGGAATTTTCCGAGCGCGGAACTTTCGAATCTGAAGCGAACTTTGCTCTGAAAATCTCGATTTTGTATTAGGAGAACATAACAACCGAGGAGGTAGCAGGGAATATTTTTCTCGGAATTTTTCAACAGCTTTCGTTACGTTTTCTATTTTCTCGCGTTTTGTACTAGTTTTTTCGAATTTTATTTTTAAATTTTGCCGTACATTATTTATTATTATCTTAGATAAGATGGGAGAGGGAATAAATGGTAAAGCATTGTAATACTGTTAAATTAATCTAATTTATTATGATTTTTGTAAAATACATTGTATAAAACAATTTTGCAATAAACAATCTGATTTTGCAATATGTGTGTAATTTCTTCAGTAGATTTCCGATGCTGGGAGTTGTCCCGTTGTTCATTTCCAGGTCCACACGAGTTCTGTAACAATATTTATTTTTATATTCAATATTAACCATTCAAATGTGTGATAAAATTTATAAATCGAAAACCAATAGTTGCAACTATTATTACGAGTTACAAAATGTCACGGCGCAAACTTTTACGATACTAAATTACTCCCGAAAAGTATTTTTTGCGATTTGAAAATTATATTATTAGAAAATTATCTGTAAGGTATGCAACGCATATAAAAGCGTGCATATTTCAATCAAACAGTTTATCGCATAACACGATAATACAACTTAATGTTCTCTATATGTTGAATAATAGGACTGCAAAACCGCGCTATACTTACATTATCATTCTTTTAAAATTATTAAACGTCCAACAAATTGCAGATTAGAAGTTTTATTCAAAATTAATTGAACCATAAATTTCTTGCGCAGTTCTTAGCTTGGTATGGTATTCCACTGATTACTCAACGGAAAACCAGCACCAATTTCCAGGTCTCACCACGAGGAGGTGACTGCACTTCGAGACCCACCCACCCTGCCCCCCAACCCAGCACCCCCTTCCCCTGTACTTTTACCCCAGCACCCAAGACCCGAATACCCAAAAAACCCCTCACCCTTATACTATTACCGTGATCCCCGGAACGCGCACCCGCAAAACCTTTCACCCTTATAATATTACCCCTGATCCCCGAAACCCAACACGAACAAAACCGCTTACCCTCAAACGAGATTCTAACACCTCTACACCCATAAAACCCCACGCGCGTCCGCTCACCGAATTTCTTAAACCCACCACTCCCACGGCCCATACCTGTTGCCCTAACAAAAAAAGCCCGAGTCCAGCCTGGTTATAACCTTTCAACGAAACAAGCTCCGCGTCAACGGAGGGCCCTGAGTGTATATACGCGCTAGAAACAGACTGGCCCCCGGACTTAATGTACCAAAATGTACAGAATTGAACTATTAAACCAAACTCCGCATAAACGGAGGGTTTGCGCCTACCCCCCTCCCTACCGTACCCCCCACCACCCTACGGCCCCTTACCCAACCCCCGGAATCCGTTAGCAAATAAAAAAGCAAACAAAAAAGCACCCCAATTCAACGTGGCTATAACGCTAAAACGCACTCAAGCTCCGCGTGAACGGAGGACCCTGAAATGCTGGAAGGATCACACCTGTGCACGACGGCCCCCGGCGGAAGGGTCGCATCACGGCCACAATTGATTATCTAATGGAAAGTACTATAAAGTACTATAAGACTACTCTACTAAACCAAACTCCGTGTGAACGGATGGTTTGAACCCACTCCGGGTGAACGGAGGGTTTGAACCCACACCCCGTTTTCCGCGCCACCGAAGACCCGAATACCCGCAAAACCCCCACCCTTATGCTATTACCCCCTGATACACGGAACCTAACACGCACGAAACCGCTTACCCTTAAACGCGATCCTAACCGCTACCCCTTCGACTCAAAACCCACAAACCCCTTAAACGCGATGCACCCTCGTCCCACACCCCTAGCAAAAAACGCACCGGGTTCTACACCTACAATCCACACCGATTGGTTGGTGTGCCGTATTCCTACACCGATTATCGCTATACCTTCGCCCTACTAATACCCCTTGACTCTACACCCACAGAACCCCACGCGCGCCTGCTCACCGAATTCCCTAAACCCACCACTCCCACAACCCTCGCGCGCGTTAACCTAACCAAAAAAAGTCCGAGTCCAGCCTGGTTATAACCTTTCAACGAAACAAGCTCCGCGGTAACGGAGGGCCCTGAGTGTATATACGCGTTAGAAACAGACTGGCCCCCGGACTGAATGTACCAAAATGTACAGAATTGAACAACTGAACCAAACTCCGCATAAACGGAGGGTTTGCTCCCACCCCCCTCCCCCACATACCGTATACCCCCAACCCTACGACCGCGAAACCTACCCCCGGAATACGCTAGCAAATAAAAAAGCACCCGAATGCAACGTGGCTGTGACCTTTCAACAAACAAGCTCCGCATGAACGGAGGGCCCTGAGAGTATATACGCGCCACGGCCACGCTGACTGCTGGGCAAAAGGTACCAAATTTAAAGGTACTTACAGACTACTACTTTACTAAACCAAACTCCGCATGAACGGAAGGTTTGAATCCACCCCTTAAACCGCGTACCGCGAACGTTACGACCGCGTACCCCAACGTTACGACCGCGTATCCCCAACGTCACGACCGCGAAACCCACCCCCGGTACCCCTAACAAATAAAAAATGACTCGAATGCAACGTGGCTGTGACCTTTCAACAAACAAGCTCCGCGTGAACGGAGGGCCCTGAGAGTATATACGCGCCACGGCCACGCTGACTATTGGACAAAAGGTACCAAATTTTAAGGTACTAGTAAACTACTACTTTATTAAACCAAACTCCGCCTAAACAGAGGGTTTAAATCTAGGTACTCCCTACCCTTTAACCCCCTATGCTAAACTCTCTAATTTGTAAACCCCTAAACCCTTCCCTCGTAGATCCTACTTTCCCTAAGTCCTAAATTGGTAGAACCTATTCACTGACTATATTCGAAATTCTCTGAAAAGCGAAAGAAAACCGTGGGCAAAACCTACAAATCCTAATTCGCGTTACTAATTTCCGAGATCTTCTGGCAGGCCTCTTTGAGACTTCTTCATCGAGGGAAACATCTATGGAAAACCCAAACGAATACGAAATAGAAAATGCAATACGTAAGATATATGGAATATTAAAACTAATTTACAGATTGTAGCATTTAAATATTTTTTACTTTGTTCGGATTCTATTTTTTTAACATAGTTAAATTATAAATTTTCCTAAACTACACGTTCACTTAGAAATGTTTAAATATTTCCTACGTTCGTTACAAAAAAGCTTCCGAAAAACTAAACAACTCTGAGAAAACTAACAGATCTTGCGAAGTACCCAAAGGAGTACTTATACTAATTAATGATTTAAAAAATTCATTATTACTTGTAAATTAAGAATTTTTATGTTGGAATTGAAATTAATGTATTTTGTTCCAATAATATTATAATACTTTGGGTGTTAACAGAAATAGTTTAAGCATTTGTCAAAACCATTGCATTTCCAAAATAAAGTGACAATTTTGAAAAAAGAAAATCGGGAACATACCCGAGAGCCTCTAATGATACAAGACATTAATTTAATAAGTTTGAAATATTAGATAAAGTAAAATATTCATATCAGAAAACTTGAGAGGCTGTATTAATTTGCAACACCAATTTAATAAGCTTTAAGTTTTAGTTAAAAATTGAATATTCGTAATTATGATTTAAATATTACATGAAACACCTAAAGTGTTGAAAGTGAAAGTGAAAACGATAAAAAGAGACTTACCGTTCGTATTAAACAATAAATGACCCAAATGATCAAGAAGTACAAAGTAATATTTTAATTAATTAGAAATTCGAAACTATTTGTGCAAAATAATATTACATTTTATTTGGGAACGACATTTGTGTTAGTACTTCTCGATCTTTGATCATAGTGTACAACAGACAAATAGCGAGCATAGTGATAAAGTAACGTAAAGAATGGTAGTCCATCGTAGAATAGAATGCCTATTCTAATATGGACAACCATTACGTTGCAGCCCTCTTCGTGACAATATGTCGGGCCTCTTCGAAGATACATCTGTAGATTTCCTTCTTCTTCGGCAAGCAGATGAGAATGAATTCGACAAAACATTTCCAGCAACTCGATAGTAAACCATAGATGTTTATACAATTAATTTAAATAAATGTAGAAGCACGAAATACACTCAATATGCAAGATATAAATTTTTATTTAAAAAATTCTTCTAATTGTACTAATAAAAATATTAATTTGCATAAACATCCACAATTTCTTTATGAATGTTCGACTATTCCCTACGTGCGTTAAAAAAAAGCTTCCGGACTAAACAACTTCGAAAGAACAACAGATCGAATAAAGAATCCAAAGAAGCACTAATTAATAAATTTTTAATTTATAGATATTATTACTAAATTCAAGACTATAATATCTGAATGAAAATTTTCGAAGTAAATTAAATCTCCTGAATTGCTTACTTGTAAATTTGTATAAAAAATATGTATTTAAATTGAAGATTCAAACATTTACTTAATTTTGAGCTGACAAAAAACAATATTTTGAATTTAAAGTGGAGTTTGTATCATGAATAATTTGCTAGCCTATTACATGTAGGGGCCGCCGTTCAAGCATTCGAAGTTTGACACCGAGGAATAACGAATATGTACGAAGAAAATATTGCAATTCGACACCGAACGACGAAATTGAAATACCGAGTTTAAAAAATTGATATGTATAAAAATGGATGCTAAAACGGCCAGCACTACACATAATAATTGAACACAAAAATATGACTAACCTTCCGTCTTCATGTGTGCTAAATATCCCAGCGAAAAATGTAATTAGTAACATAGCTAACGATCTAAGACTTTTTTCAGAGAAGAAGACAATAAAACACAAGGAAGGGTTTTGTTTGTTTTATTCACTTTATTTATTTCACATATTTTATTTATCTTATTACGTTGAAGGAATGGGAAGGGAAAAGGTACGTATTCAGAGCTGGGTAATTTGGAAATTTATTTTAATAAAAAATAAGTAAACTGTTTCCTGTTCACTACATGAAATATATTTCCAAGCTCTGAATGAACATGTTAAAAAAACCCTCGAGTGGTAGGATTATCGAAGCGATGAATCTAAGGATTGAAAACAATGTTCAACTGTTATCGCTTCGATGCCACCTGCCAGCTCGTCGCGAAATGCTTTCTTGTTTACATTACGTAAGCAAGCCCGAACGTCCTTCGAAAGGTTTTGCGTGTAACAGATCGAAGCTTTATTACGAGATAATATGAAATTCTATTGCAGATAATAATACTGAATACAATGAAGTTGTGTAAAATTATTAAATCATATGAAATTGTGTAAAATTATTAAATCATGAAACAGTAATGGACGTAGTAAATTTATGCAAACGCGAGACACAAGAAAGCCCTGACAAATAATATATCAATGTACACGAGTAATAAAATACTCGTGGTCACTATGCTCGCAATAATAAGCAAAAATACAACCAATTCCCGTGTCGTTTCGGACCATTCGTCCTACGACATGATTGGGAACCTGAGGAACAATGAAATATGTGACTCACCGTATGGCGATTAGCATCACGCGTCTTCTATGGTCCCCATAGCCTGCATCGGGTAGATTATCAGTAGCATCAGTAGTATCCAGGATGCAGTCCTATATCCAGGTACCACCACTCGTTAATAAAAAAAAAATAAGATAACAGTCTAACACTCCCGGTCGCGAAACACTGTAGGCGAATTGAATTTGTATCGAATCGGTGATATAAAAACAAATAAAAATAAAAATCTAACACTCCCGACCGTTAATAGTGATGAATGGGCTAAATTACGCGAAACCACGAAGCTATAACCCGTAAAAACGCGTTTATGGTTGGCGATTATGCGAGACGCGTTTCGTTCGACCTGTCAAACATCCGTACGCGATGGCGTCCCACGCTGGAAAGGGTCACCTCGACCGGCGTCACGGACCAGCAGCCGGCCGCGGTTGCGCAGAACGATTCAGCGCGAATTTGAAATAAGTAAAGTTATGGCATCGTCGCTAATGTAAAATAACGATTAATAAAAATTAATTGAACGATAACGCGTATGGAATATTATATTCATTTCCTATAAATTATCTATATTTTTCCTATCTAGAAGAGTGTGTTCATAAATAATCCTACGAAATTTAGTTTTATGATTCTATTTGCTTTTCACTTCGTAACGAATTTTACAGGTTAAGTAACTTTTTACATTTAAAATAACAAATGAAGGTAATCGTGAATTTCTAATACAGAAGGATTGTGTAGAACCGAAATTGTTCATTACTTTGCGCGGAATTATAAATTATGAATAGAAATGGTAAAAGTTGAGACACATTTTCTTTTACTGATTAGAATTGACAACTTAGCTTCATTGTAAGCATTAGAATTATTTTATTAATAGAAATGTATTTTTCCAATCTTAAGCTTCTCACGATTTTACTAAAATCATGATCATAATAGAAGCAGAGGTGTATAACGTTTTAGATTAACCAACAAATAACCAACCATCATTATTTAAATATTAAAAGTATATATCCTTTAATCAATAAAATTTTACAGAATATTTTTCTTATTTACTAACGAAATATTAAAGATATTACATGAACTGTAGTATATAGGTTCGATAGTTTAAAAACTATCAAAACTTCAAATAATTTAATTGCAATATATTGAATACAAGGAAATTTAGATGTGCCTCTGTTTAGTGTTAAAAATCGTTTACATTTACAAAATTAAAAATAATTAAATAATACCGGACAATGGGAACTGCAAAAATTAAACACGAATAATTTATTAAATTTTAATTGTTCGTGCAATAAATTATTACAGTATCTAGTGACCGGCATTGTTTAATTAATTGTTAGTTTACAAATATAGCCAATTTTTAACGTAAAATAGTTATTCCTAAATTCTTTTTGTGCTCAACGAAGTGCCACTAAATTATTTATGTTTCTGTGATTTTTAAACATTTTGTAACTATTTTCAATGCTAATGTAAGACTTTTTAATATTTCATTAAACTTCTAATAGCAAATGAAAAATATTCTACGAAATTTATTTCTTTATTCATTAAAACCTAATCGAATATTGATTGAAATTAATTATAACATATAACTTACTTTCCCTCCTAACTTTTAACTAACAATTGTTAACTTAATCCTTTAACAATTACTTCATTAACATTCTGGTTCATACATTGTTTTTTATTTAATATATATTCATAAATAAATAGTTTACAATGAGTCTGTAAATCTTTGCACGAATTTCGTTTGCGTGATTTCGTTTCGTAACCGTCATGAATGGTTTATTAAATAACTGCAAGCATTAAGAACAATTCTACGATATATTGTTTCTGCGATAAAGAAATTGTTATGGACTATTTATTATAAAAATAAGTTTATCACAAGCTTAAACTTCTATTATATAATTAATCGTATTATTATTACTTGAGGCAACGCGAGCTCTGTTTTGAACTTCGATCATTATCGATTTATCTTCTTCTTTACCGGTTTTTCTCGAAATCACCATAAAATTTCTTTTCTCCTCCTTCAGGTACAGCGATTTCGTGATTCGTTTTGTGCACCGGTCTACGACTTCCCATTTTTTTCGCGTCGTAACTTGTTTTTTTCGGGAGCAAAAAAGAACGGAGACAAATTATATTACAATTTCCGGTCCCGTGTACCAGCGTAGTATTTCCACAAACTTCCTGCAGTAAATATCTCGAAATATGCGGATGCATCTTACAGGATGTCTCAGATAAAGCATACCTTACAGCATTTACGGGAAAAATAGAATTTTATATGCAATAACTCACGAAATTGATTAATTACTTTCTTTATCGCACCTGTTACTCAATCAAGATTTAGCAGCTTGGTCTCAGGATTTGGTCTCAAAAACAGACCTTCCAGCGATACATGGACGTAGTTCTCCGAGGTCTAAACTCCGCTTTTTGTTATGTAGACGATATTTTTATTGCCTCCGCTAAGGAAACGGAGCACAAAGAGCATCTTCGGCAAGTCTTACAGCATTTAAAGAAGCACATATATATACACGTACATAGACATACGGTTAAGCATTAGTAACTTATAGTGGCATACAATAATTACACAATTTATCTTTTTGCAATATATAAAATCATTTTTAAATTTCCCGCATATCTGAAACATTTTAATAACGTTAATAGTGCCATCTCTCCAAAAGGTGTCCAAACTGTTGACAAACATTTATCGACAAGTAAACAAAAGTGGTAACTGACTTTGATGAGGCCTGCCATCTATCAAAGAAACTTACAAACAACTCGCACATTTTTACCAACAATAAAAAGAGACTGAGAAGAAAGACATAGCTGCTCCACCTATATGGTAAATAAACGAACTACTTTGTTAACAGTTTGAACCGTTCTTTAATAGATGGAGCCGCAAACTAAAGTTACTTAATTTATGCGCGAAAATTTAAAATCATTTTCTTCGTTTACCTTTTTACTTAATTCTTATTTCTCCAAAGTCTCACTTGCTTTTCACTGATATGATTAATTTCTAGTTACGAAGATCTTTACCTTTAATTTAAGCCGTCAATCATCTAAATAGCTTGTCATTAAGTTGAAAAATTTTAATATTTTTACTAGGTTGTAAGTGACAGGTAGATGAAAATTAGTACCACCCACTCACCGTTAGATGGTTATAGTGTTTTAGTGTCCACAAAATCGATCAAATCTACAGTTTGCAAAAATATATATTTGCAGCGTTTATTCAGGAATTCTTAGGTGTGTACCTTCTTTTTTAGGTCTCATATTTTCTATTTATGTGGATTTTGTTACGATTCAGTTCATTTAAACGAATTTCTTAAATTTACCTACTTACCGTATGCAGTGTGTAAACCTAAATGTGGACCGAAATAAAACGGCTGAGTCTATGATGAATCTTTCAATGGGCAATAAATCCATGTAATAGACGTGATATTTAAAATGTATTACTATACTACATTTTCAACAGACAAACAATAAATTAATTGAAATTTTATGATGCAGCATAAAGAAATTTCATTAAAATATTATGTAGGTACTAATTTCTTTTGCAGGACCTTTCATTTTTGTCCTGAATTGGTATTGTCTTGGCGAATATTACATTTTATACAATTATGGTGGGGCCTCCTATATTAAACACAAACTAAGCATAAACATTAAATATTCTACATTAAATATCACCCACGATTACTTTTGAGTATTATTTTAAATATAAAAAGGTACACCTAAGTCTGTTTTTACACGGTAGATTGGTTCCAGAAGAAGCCGTGTAAAAAAGACATAAATACACCTAAGTCTGTTTTTACACGGTAGATTGGTTCCAGAAGAAGCCGTGTAAAAAAGACATAAATAACTGAATAAATACAAAATATTTTTTGGCTTACCTTTTATCTTAATGCGTTAAAATTAAATTTAATGGAAAATCAAATTTGCCTGCAAAAAATTTCTTTACCAAACACGTCTTATTGCATTGACAGTTCACAAAATATTAACACGTTTCAATTGCTCTGACCAGTAAATTTTATTGTATGCACATAAAGGGAATTCCCCTAAATTAGTGCTATTCACATTTGCTTTGACCAGTAAAAATTGTTTGTACGCGCTAAAGGGGAATTCACTTAAATCTTTAAGCTAGTGTTCGCAAACTATCGATACTATCGATGGTTTCAGACTTTTTTCTTTCATAAATACTTTTTTGTGATATGAACATACTTCGCAAAAATTAAATTTGACAAAAAAAAATTTAAGTACATAAAATTTCAAATCGTGCTAAATGGAATAAAATCGTGTAAAAAAATTAAAAATATTCAATTTTCAAACCGTGTTATATCAAAACCGTGTACAAAAAGACCGTGTAAAAACAGACTTAGGTGTACTGCCAAAAAAAAAATGACGGCCAAATTCCGAGAATTCGAAACGCTGAAAATTCGTTGCCACCTCCTTGCACGTCATGTTCTCCTGATACAAAAATTTCGATTTTCGGAGCATAGTTCAGTTACGATTCAAATATTCCGGTTCCGAGAAATTCAAAAATTTCAACAAAAATATTGGTTTGATTAAAAACGAACACGGCATACAGAAACCAAACACAAAACACTTAAGAACCTAGTAGACGATAAAGAAGCAAAGCATAAGCGACAAGCAAACAGGAAACCTTTTTAGACTCGTTGGTATCGGAAATGTTACAGGTAATTTTTAACTCTATATACCTCAAATTTTTTTACAACTGAACATGTTTTTAATCAAACCAATATTTTTGTTGAAATTTTTGTTAACCGAAATTAAATTAAAACGTATTCTCATAATTTGGTAATTACTATTAAGACGGTATTAATATTTATTAGAATTTATTAGAATGTTAGAAAAAATTTAACATTACGCACAGAAAGTTATTGAACTAGTGTACTATGTGATCGGTGTGACGACTGCTCACGCGTAGCTACGGCACTGCTGCAGCAGCGGTTTCGGAGACAAGCGAGCGATGGGCCGCATGGCGGCAAAATGTCGTGTCTGCGTTGCCGACGAATCTTTCCTCGAATTATTCGACTTTGAAGTCGCTTTACCATTTCTGTTGAATGGTTTCTACTTCAGAAAAGTCTACAGAATCCGATGCTATGTAGTATTTTTATGCTAGACATCGAACTATTCGTAAATATGAGAAAATATCGGAGAAAATATCAGAAAATTACGAATTTCGGCGCTTTTTTAAACTTTGACTGTTATTTATAACTAAGTAAAAGCTCAAAAAATTATAACTATTCACACTGACATATTCAGGAATCTCTCCTCTATCTTTTCAGCCGAGTTAGACCTGTCTAACATTTTTAGTTTCGACGCAATACCTCATTTTTGCTCAAGATCTACTTTTTTTTTACAAAAATTCGTGTTTTTTGAAAACTGAGGGTGATAGAGCAATTCTACTTCCGGATTCTTGTTTGGGTAGCTTAGCCCTATAACTATCACGTAGTGGTTATAAGAAAACAAAAATCGTGTTGAACAGTGTTATCTACAAATAAATAGATTTCCAAAATGCTTCCCACATTGATTGGATTTCAGCGCTTCATGAACAAAAGAGAAAGACTTTCACTTGTTTTCTCTCTCGATTTCCCGAATTCGTCCGAAATGCTGAGCTCACGTTTGCGCGTACACGCGTTTACTGCGATAGTGTGCGTAGTGGAGGGGGGTGTTCTCGAGAGCTCCCGTCTTCAGTCTGGCATCACGGGGAAGGGAATGTTCTTGAGAACTTCTGTCTTCAGTCTAGCATCATAGACTGGAAGTGCACTTTTTTGCGGGGCAACTGAGCAGAAGTAGAGGTCGCCACAAAGTGCGATATCCAACGACATCTTTTTAAGGCTTTCAGTAATATTCTATTACGTAGCCCTGGATAAAATTACTCCCACCATTCTGTCTATCCTTTCAGTGGCACTCAGTGATTGTACTTGTAGGTTTTATCCTACTCTAGAGGAAAGGTATGAAATCAACTAGACTCTTGCTCTGGTTCTGGTCTCACTTTATTCTACGTGTTAACTCCACGCGGGTATTCCTGAGACTACCTTTTTCATGGTGGCTGGCGGAATCGCCGGAAGCCCTAGGGATTTTTCCCTAGCCGACTCTAGCGTCCATGTTTTATGGTTGACGATGCTGTCGTCAACCACGCCACCTGGCGGTACTATGCGGGAGTCACATTCTACTCCCTACATACTACAGTAGCTGCTTAAAATGTAACTGAGTACACCAAAATTTGAAGTAGCAGCAATATCGATCATCGCTTCTTCGACAGTAATATCGAAGATCGTCAAAAAATCGCGGAACAACAAAGCCGCGTTAAAATTGCGTTGTTCGAAGAGGAACTGTATATATGTATATAAATATTATTTAAAATTTTTTGATTTTTATAAAGTTTATTGATATTATGTAGAATTTAAAAGAATAAGTAACTATTTTTTTTCAAGATGCATACATACAACAAAGCGTTTTTACCAAATCAATAACAGATTTGAATATCAAATTTTGTTGCTACACTAGCAACAACAATACACTAAATTTATATCAATGTTTGAACCAAAAGCACATTAGATCTTGCAGCATGTGACACCAAATTGGTTACAAAATCATAGTAAAGTTTGGCGATAAAAATGAAGTTCAGTCTGTTTTTGGCATCAATTGTGTGTAGTAACAAATCCGAAATGCAAGTTTTATACATAAATACATAATTTATCAAGATTTAGTGTAAAATTGGTTCTATATTGGTACTAATCGGTTATTGAAAACAGGAATGACATAAGAATGGTCATATTACATAAAATTCCTGTCGATCGTGTTATGTGATAAAAGTGCATTGGGTAGTTAGTCTATTTTGTATATCGTCTATGGTATAATATTATTGCACCATCTTTGCTTTTAAAATAAATTCGTCCTTTACTGTAAAGACGCTGATTAAAAATAAAAATCTGTAATGTATTAAACTGTTTTATTTAATTCTTTTTTGACTAAATAGACATTCGTAGATATAATATTACCAAATTATGGTCGATACTTTCAATACAGAAGTATAATATTTCCTTTTCTTTTTATAGAAAGGAAAAGGAAACGATTTGTATCGAACTTTACAAGAAAAAAGTCAAAATGAATCATCAAATTAATAAACCTATTCGAACTTATGAAAAAAGAAAACTTAAAGAAGTAAAAATTCCTCTGCCAAAAGTAATTATTCCAACTTTAAAAAATATTGATAATAAAAAATTAAATAAGGTCGAAAAGAAGGAAATAGATGAGTATTCTTTATATGATGATCCTTTTGAGACAACATTTGATAGACTTCTTAAAAATATGAGGTAAGAAATTTAAAAATAATTGAATCATTAACGTGTACTAATTAACTGGTTCTTCTTCTCTAGACTTCCACCAAAACCATCTAAAACATGTAATAATACAGTATTATTAAGTAGCACAGATAATACATCTGAAATAAGTAATCATAAATCTTTACATGAGTTACATAGCTATAATTTAAAACCAGTTCCTAAGCAAAAAACAAAATATAAGAAGGTAAAACTGCAAATTATAAAGAAAATAATAGTTAAAAAGGTAATCTAAATTAATAGAAAATTAAAGATCAGCATAATTAAATTAGTAACATTATAAAATAATGCTAGATTTATATGAAATTTTCATTATAATGTAGTGATATAAAAATTATAGAAGTATTAATGATAATACATATTATCACATAGGTAAAAAAAGATGATTCTCATAAAAAATATAAATTACGTATAAGAAGAAATAGCAGTAAAATAATATCTGATATTGTCAACATTGATTCTTTAAGTCTTAATCCTGAAACTGCAGCCTCAAGAACAAAAAAATACAATCACACAAAGAGAAAAATTCCTAATAAGAAACATTTTGTAAAAAAAAGAAAAGGAGATAATAATCTACTAAGTAAAACTTCTTTTAATAATATAAGAATAAAAGAATGTGTTGTTAAATTGGATAGACTTTGTATCTCAAAATGGAATAAAAAGGTAAATGTAGAATATAATTTACCAAAAGAAGTTAATGAATTACCAAACCAATACAGAACTACTGAAAACAGTGATAATAATTTAGAACATAATGAAGCAAATGTAAAACATTGCTTTATTAAATTAGAGAAATTAGAAACAGATTCATATACAAAGTCACATAGCTTTGGAAAAAAGTATGAAAATGTTGTTAGTAGTACACCTAATAGTAGACCTATTAAACCTTCTGCTTATTTAATCCCTTTATCACCAATTCCTACTAGATGTTTTAAAAAAGAAAATAATCATGTGTTATATGCAGACAATAGTTCAGTTGATAAAGATAATGAAGTTTCTTTGAAATATAACCAAATAAATGATAATTCACGCAATAGATCAAACATAGAAAAATATAAGTCAGTGGAGAAATTTAAATTATTGTTGAGTTACTCAACAAATGTATCTAACTTTAGTAATTACAACTTACATCAATCAGAGAATGCAGATAAAGAAAATATTAATTCATTGATTACACTTAACTGTAATGATAATGACAATTGTAATCAAGAAGGATCTTTAATAGAAAAAGATTCAATGGAAAATAATCCCAGAAGTGAAACTAAACAAAATGATGTATTATCATATGAACATGCAAATCTGAATATAAAGGAGAAGAAACCACATTTAAGATTTTCTCTTGATGTGAATAGATCACGTTCTTTATTTGATGATACTAACAAAAGTATTCAAACTCGATTATACAGCAGTATTAAAGAAAATGATAAAGTGTATCCTAATTCTGTTAAACTAATTAGAAAATCAATTTTAAATATGAGCACAGATAGAAAAGTAAGAATTGATAAGATACAAGAAGAATTGCCTGAACGTTTAATTTCAAATACAATAATAACATCAGATGCATCATTTGATGATATGAAGATTAAATTAAAAACTGAGAAATTAAATGATAAAAACAAAGATGGAATAGATACAAATGATATTGATGTAGATAATGATGAAAAATTTAATATACTACCTTGTTATGTAAATTTAAAACAATTACAAGATCCTATCAGAGTTACAAAAAGGCGAAAGTATGCTAAATGGAATCTTGATTTAGATAATATTTCAGAAGAATGTAATAATAGAAATGTTTTGAAAAAAGAACAAATGGAAGAAACAAACAAAAGTCATTATATCTTGGACCAAAAATTATCATTAGAAAATATAGCAATAGTGTCCACTAATGAACCCATAGCACTAAAAAATCCTATTTATTTAAAACCTGGAAAATCTTGGGCACGATCTCTTTCAATTTTGAATAGTAGACAGACTGAATTTAATTTGGACAAGTTATCTGTTGGTAAAGGCAAAAGATGGAGACATAGCGTTCAGGATATCTTAAATATGCAAAAACAAGGTAAGTACAAAATAATAAACAAATGTTTTAAACCCGATTACAGATTTTTTAATTATTTTCTATTAAATTCATTACAATATGAAGGTAGTTTAATGTAATGTACACATATATACACAAACATCTGAATGTTGTTTTTCTTGTTTGAGATGACAAAATTTTATTTCTAAATTTATTAACCTGAAACATTAATATTTTATGCTTTTCATGTTATAATATACACATTTATTCCATATCGTATGCCTTATATATTTCTTATTTTTTAAACATTTGTTATTTTAAAGTAAATTTCCAATTTAAATATGTATAACTTTTTGTAGTAAATGGGTAAGTCTTAAAAATACAACAAAAACAAATACCTTTATAAATTTTATTGATTAAATTCTTAAATTCCAACATGTAGGAATTATACAAAGCTGCATAAAAAATACTAATAGTAACAATGACTTGCAAATAGCAAATGAAATAATTAATGAATCAGGACATGAATTGGCTAACAACAAGAGTAGAACTTGTGAGTCTACAAATTTTGGACGTATTTCAAGGAGGATATCAGTGCGTGTTGTTCCAATCCATAAAAGTGTAAAATCCATAGAAGATGCGCCATTTCTTGAAGTCTATGGTATTGTTCCTGTTAAAAATCAGAGATTTACATTACTAAATAGTAAGTAAATTTTCGGTCTTGGGATATTAAAAACATAATGCTGTTAGATGTATATGTGTATCTCTTAGTTTGTATAAATTTATATGTATATATGTATTTTTATGTAGATCCTCGAAAATCATCTACATGTAATGTACAAAATGATGACATTAATGATCAAATCATTGAACAGCACGTAGTTTCAACAGCTAAGGAAGTTATTTTACAAAGATGTTCACAAAAGGACTACATACCCTTCTCAGTGTACTTTTCAGATTTGTAAGTATATGCATGTACAACTCTGAATGTTATTAGGCAATAATAATATAATTATTTATTTAGGTACTTAGAACACTGTCGAAAAATCGGAGAAGGCGTATATGGTGAAGTGTTTCTTTATGAAGAGAAAAATAAGAAATCTGTCATAAAAATTATTCCTATAGAGGGCAATGAATATGTTAATGGAGAACCACAAAAAAAATTTCATGAGATATTATCGGAAATTGTAATTGCAATGTAATTTAAACTGTGATACATTGTTATTATGAATATTATCTATAATGTTAATCTTTCATGAAAAATAATTTTAGGGAATTACATAATTTGAGATTCAATACAAAGTACAATACCAATGGATTTGTAGAAGTAAAAAATATTAAATGTATTAAAGGGAAATACCCAAAGAAACTTGTAGAACTTTGGAATATCTATGACGAAGAAAAACGCTCAGATAATGATTGTCCATCAATGTTCCACGACGATCAGTTGTATATTATTCTTGAACTTGGACACGGTGGTCAAGACTTAGAAGCATTTGTATTTGATACTGCAGAGGAAGCTCATATTTTATTCATACAGGTTTATAATTTTAATTCCTTTTTTCATTAATTTAAAATATGTAATAAATCTTATTTGAATGTAATATACTCTATTGCATCAAAAATCAAATTATTTATATTTCATTCTTGTTCAATATAAATAATTATATTTAATGTTGTTTTATAGGCTGCATTAGCATTAGCAGTTGCAGAAAAAGCTGTTGAGTTTGAACACCGAGATTTGCATTGGGGGAACATATTAATATCTCCAACAAATGAATCTTCTATACATTATAAGCTTGGACAAAAAAACATAGAATTAATTAGTAAAGGTGTAAAGGTAAACATAACAACCACATATTTTTTTAATTTATAGCAAAAGAATCTAAAGCTCTTTAGAATAAAATGTTATATTTTTGGTTTTAGGTGTCTATTATAGACTTCACTCTTTCAAGAGTAACATATCAAGGTTGTAGTATATTTAATGATCTAACATCAGATCCTACACTTTTCACAGCACAGGGTGATTATCAGTTTGAAATATATCGTTTAATGAAAAATAAACTAATGTGAGTATCTAAGTATAGTTGTTTAGAATTAGTAAATTGTATACTTACTCATGAATTATTTCAGGAACAATTGGCAAAAATTTGAACCTTATACAAATATTTTATGGCTGCATTATACTTTAGATAAAATGATTACAGCAGTTAGATATAGAAAAAGAAACTTAAAAATTCATAAAAATGGTATAACAAAACTTAAAGAATTGAAAAATGAAATTTTGACATATAGCAGTGCCTTTGATTTTGTAACAAACTGTGATAAAATTGTTAATTTATTATACATTGATACAAAATCTAAAGTAACAGTATAAAAGATAAATAATGATAGAAATTGTTAAGATATAGAAATTATATAGAGCTATAAAATAAAAAGGACATAAATTTAATAGCAATGTTATTTTAAATACAAAGTTTTGTTATGCTTGTACATTTGTTAAATCTTTTTCAAATATTTATTGTAATTTTTAAACACTGAATATAATTTGATGTCAAATTAAATATATATATATATATACATATACATGCATACTTAACTGTTACATATTTTTTAGATCATTTCTGTAAATAAATCAAAATTAAATTACAGATAATACAAATATATTTTTTTCATCAAAATTTATTGCTATTATATCTTATTTAAAAATAAATGTTTCAAAGTTTATATCATTAATTATATAATTTATAATGGAACATATGATATCAAAAGAATTCTAACGTAAAAGTTTAGAATAAACATAGTATAAAAATATATTAAATTTTTCACAAAGTTTATTTATACAAAGAAACAATTTTCTTAAAAGGTATTAAGGAATTCTGCTCCAAAAAAGTTTATTTGATAACATCAATCAGTAGGAGTTCTTGAGTATTCATAAATATTGCTCAATTTATGATATGCACTACATTGATTAATAAAACTCCATCTTTGTTGTTCAAACTAAAACCAAAAGTATATGTTGAGATAAAACAAACATTATAAAAATAAAGAATAATAATTTAAAAAAGTGAACATACAGTGCTATCTTTTTCTACTTGTTTCTCTTTCTCATATTTATTTCCTAATTCTGGAGATTTTCCTTCGCCAGTAAAGTGTCTATAATCAAATCAATCTATTAGTATCCAATTTAAATTGATACATACCTAGTAAGTTACCCAAAACTCTGTTCCAAATTTGATTTATAGTTTTGTGGTTGTAAAGTTGGATACTTTTGAGTATCACCTAAAGCAGTAAATTGCCATTGACTTTGTAGCTGACAATTTTCTTCTTTTAAAATTGATGACACTATTTTATTTTGCATCGATTCTTAAAATGAAATATTCATATCAATGTTACTTATATAAATTCATTAATAAATATATATAATGAAACAGAACGATATTAATTTTTAAATATTATTTTTATTACCTTTTTCATACACATTCGTTGGTATAATTTGAAACTTTTTCTCTGTCTCATTCACTTTCGAATAATATTTTTTTCGAGTATTATTGTATAAACACTGATTTTCATTTTCTACACGAATTACGTTGGAATTGCTATTAATTATTACATTTATTCTTTCATGTAATTCCATTAATTCTTTCATATTCAAGGACTAAAAGTATATAATTACTGTTAATCGAGGATCTTATTACTGCAACTACATAAGAGGATGCAACTACATACTAGTAACCAATTTTCTGAATCGAAAATTCTTTCGCTTTTCATATTGTCTTCAAATTGTTTTTGTAAAATTTCTACATTTGTTTTGTGTCTTTCACAAAGTGCATTTAAACTGCTATCATAGTTTTTCTTCATTAATGTTAACTTATTTTGATATTCTTCTATTTGAGACTATACAACAATTGTAAAAATATTGAAATACAAAGATTATGTAACACAATATAGCTAAGTGCAATATATTAATAGAAAGAGTATACTTGCTATACTAATATTAAGTAATAGCTACTTTAAGAACAGCACGAAGATCAGCGTTCTCTTGTACTAAGTGTTTTATGACTTCTTTATGATTTTTTATTTCGCAATTTCTACTTTCAATGTCATTCAGTAGTTTCTTAATTTCATTTTCATTCTCTTTACATTCATTTTCTAAGTGCTTTATTTTGTATTTTATGTTTAAATTATTCTCTTCCGGAGAACTGAATTGATGAAGTGCTATATAATTATTTTCCAATATTTCTTCCCTTATATCCGATTCGTGTAACAGCTGTGTTCCAATTTCTTCTATTTCATTTTCTTTTACTTCTCGTTTTTGATCTCCACATTCTACTTTCAAATCTTTAGTTACACTATCTATTGTTAACTCTGTGCTTTTTTTTTTATATATCTAAAAGTAATACATATTTGTATTAAACTAACTAATAATAAACAGAACAAATTATACAAAAATCATATTTATTAACTACATGTTTATCCTGAAATCTTTTAATAAATTTATTATGTGATGAATCTATTCCTAAATCAGATTGTTTTCTAAGATTTAATAGTGTTTCATATATTTTGTTAGAAAGAGCATATAATTTGTTTTTCAATTTTTCATCCATCATTTCATTACAGAGTCTAATTGACAATTCAGAATTTTTATTTTTCCAATATTCTACATTACTTTTTAAGATTTCATTTTCACGTATACATATCTCTAAATTGTTATCAAGTTTTTTATTATTATTTTGATCATTTATAAGTTGTGTTCTTAGATTATTAAGTTCAACTTTTAATTTCTTTTCATTTTGATCTAATTTTGTCAGATCTCCCTGCATGGTGTATATAATCTTAATTTTATCAGTTTGCTCTGTTAAAGATATAATTGTTTGATTCATTCCTATAAGTTCATGTTCAATATCTTTTACTTTTTCATTCAACAATTTATTTTCATCTTTTAATCTTATAATTTCACGATGTTTTTCTTCAACTATCTTTTCATATTCAGCAACTTTTTGTGACAAAATATTGTCCGTTTTATCAACGGTATTTTTTAAACTTGTTTTAAATTTATTGTTTTCAAATTGTAAATCCACCAACCTAATAAATATTAAAACTTAGTATAAAATAACAATTAATAATAAAAAGGAATATTATTCTTATACAAGATAATATAAATATTACTCTTTTTCCATTTCCTTAATCTTATTTTCTAAAGTGGTCTTTAAAACTTTTATTTTCAATAATTCGTGAAGTTGTTGTGATGAGTCTTTAATTTGTTTATTCTTCGTTATTAATTGCTTTTTACTTTGTTGACATTGTTTGGTTAATCGATTTTTAATATTTTCCAAATTTTTGTTTTCTTTTTTTAGTGCACTGCAATTTTTATCATATATGAATAATTCGTTCTTGAATTTTTCAAGCTGTTCTTTTAACTTCAATATAAGTGCATCTTTTTTATTAACTTCTGCAATTACTTCTGATAATTGTTCTCTAATTAAAGAACTATTTTCAAGTTTTTCTTCACTTAAACAATCACCTTCTCCTCTTCGCTCTAACTGTTGTGCCACTTCGCTTTTTAATTGAGCTATTTCCATATCTTTCTTTTTTAATTCTTTTTGTTGTTCTTCTATTGTTTCAACTATTTGTATACGCTGATCCCCAGCACCTAAACAATAACATTTATAGTGTACATTAATATTTATCCCCTTTAAATAAGAATAATTAAAAACATACTATAACATAACATAATTCAGATATTCAAAATTTACCTTGAAGAGCTGCATTTATTCTATTGATACAAGAACTCAAATGTATTTCAAATGCTCGATTAATTTTTTCATCATATAAATGTTTTTCTTCTACATGTAATATTTCATTCAATAACTGGTATAAAATATCTTCAATAAATTCATTTATTTTATTTTGTACTTGTATCAAATCATTAGGTAGTTGCTTAATACAAGAATTATGCTTCTTATATTCTTTGTGTTGATTATACAAATTAGAAATTAACTGCTTTCTCAAAGTGATATTTACTAAAAACATTAATTTCATGTATACTAATGTAGGTATCCTAAAAGTATAGGCTAAAAATTAAAATAACCTTGAGAAATATTAATAGCTGATTGTGTATCTTTAAGAATTTCATAAAAATAATAAGTTTGTTTAATCATTAAGGGACGTTCAACTTCTACATATATTTGTAACTTCTGTATAAGAGAGCGTAACTTAATTAAAAAGTGTGTAAAATATTCAATGATTTCTTTTTCTATTTCATCTATGTTATCCGTTTTATTCAATTTAAGGATATAATTGCAACATTCCTATTAAAAGGGGGGACACTTTCATTTATTAAAAAATAAAAGATTAAATCAATGAATTACTACCTTTTTAAATTCATAAAAATCTAAATTATTTGTTATTTCACTTAATAAATTTTCACTATTAACTGAATTAAAGATATGCTCAAATTCTGTTTCACCCAAACTATCTTTATCTTGTCTTATATTTAATACAATTATGTTGTTTTTCTCAGCTAAATAAATTAAATATTTATAATATTAATTTTACTTATAATATAGAAAATATGATATATGTAACTGTATATAAATTTTAAATATACTATTTGTATTCCTGGAATTAGTTTCAGAATTGTAAAATAAATCTTCACTGATACTACTTTCTAAATTCTGAGTAAGATAAGTTTGTTGTTTATCATTCTCTATGTAATGCTTTAAATCTTCTACTTGTTGAAAAAGATTTTGACTTTCTATTTTGTAACTTTGAAATCTCGTCATAATGATGTTTATATTGTATAGTATATTATTTGCTTCTTCATTAATATCTAAATCACATTTTGTACAATTGCAAACATCTTCACAAATTCCATTGAGTTCTTCTAAACTGTTTAAAGCACATTTCAAATTGTTGAAAAAATCACTAATTTCTTGTTTCATAGAAACTAATTGTTCCTCATATTGACAAATTTTATTATTTTTATCACGAATTTCAACTTTTAGATCTTCTAACATATCTTTTGACTCCATCTAATTATTAATATAGATTGTAATAATCATAAATTAACAAAGCATTTAATAAATACAAGTAAAGTAATATACCTGTTCATTGTATGCAACAGACATTTCTTTGATCACTTTCAATAATTTATTTAATTCTTTTTCTTTATCTTCTAAGATACAATTTTGTTCATAATTTCGTCTTTTAAGCTCATCTCTTTCTTGTAAGACATTTCTTAACTGTTCTAAAGCTATGCTATAATTTTCGGCTCTTTCAACTAGTTGGTTCATTTCTTGCAATTTTTTCTGTAATGCACAAAATGTAAATAATATATTTTTATTTGAAAATTAAATTTTTTATTTCAGATATGCATAATTAACTAACTAAAAGGGTATCTTTTTCTACATGCAAAGTTGTTACTTCCTTAGCACATGATTGGAGCTTTTCAATTTCTTGAAACTGCAAATAACAACTTTCACATTTCTCATTTAAATCTTGTTTGAGTTGTTCTATTAGATATTTATAACGCTGAAGCTAAATAAATAAAGAAAAACAAAATTTATAGAATTAAACCTTTACTTATTAAACCATTATTATTTAAATTAAACCTTAATTAAAAATGTTACTTTTTGTTTTAAATCTTCTACTTCATAGGTATGTTCATGATCCAATTTTAATAATTTCTCGTTTAATATCTGTACAACAGTTATGAAATATTAATAGATGATAATCGTTTTAGAGGTGTAGAAATTAGTCATTTTATAAGATTATATCTAATATACTTGCTTTGAGGTTTTCTTGTTGGGTGTACACACAATCTTCCTTCTCTTTCAATAAAATTTCTAAATGTTTGTTTATATCTCGCAATTCATCTAATTCAGCATCTCTTACCTTGAATTTAAATATAATTTATTAAGATATTAATATATCAGAGATTACAGATCTAATACGAGTATAGTTATCATATAAATTGTTAAGATACAATATATCATACACAAAGTTCATTTTTCAGAACTATAATTTCAGAGTCTTTTTGAATAATAATTCCCTTATGAATACTATTATGTAAATTAAAATCAGATTCTGTTCTTATTTCAGTATCAGATTCCGATGAACTTCCAACATCTTGTGAACTATTACTACAAGATGCATCACATTCAAAACTTTGTTCTTCATGATTATTTGTTTGTAAACTACTTTTATCTAGATCTATTGCACTGTTGTCCTCTTCACTAGATTTGGAAGTGAATGATGTTTGCGACATTGCCTAGATAATATAATATTTATATAAGTATATTACTCATATGGCAAAAGGTACAAATATATCCATACAGATATAGTTATAATTTTATTTAAATATTTATCAATTTGATCATCAATTTGTACTTCTACATCACGTGTTTCTTTTTCTACCTGAAAATATGTATTAAATTTATCACTATAATGTTAATAAAACAAACAATTTTATTGATATAATGTTACTACTTGTAGAGCTACATCAATATATTCGGTACAGGACGATGTTTTTTCACTGTAATCTATAAAATTGAAATATGGATTACAATCGAAAAAGTTGGAACTGTTAAACATTTTTTTAGTTACAATACTTTACCTGCAATAGGAAGTGATTTTACAGTAGATCTACATGATTGTATTAAATTATAATTACTCAAGTATGGATCTACATCGAATGCAGTTAAAGAGTAAGAATACGATTGACTGGATTGATTTCTTATAGTTGATACATGTTTCACATTATTTTGTAAATGTCTTTCACAAGGTACATGAATTGATAAACATGAATTTGATTGAATTACAGAACCTGATTTACTGCCATAAAGAAAAGCATCCTTTAAAAATCCTGTTATACAATTGTTGTTAAGTGTTAACTCATTTATTTTTGAATTATGATTCTAGATGAAAAATTATGCATAGTAAATAACTTGGATAATACTGTATAATAGTATCCTACATATCGTAAAAAATTTACTTACTATATTTTGTAACTGTTCTTTTTGTTTAGGAGTAAGTTTAAGATCTTTATATTTTTGTAATTCTCTTTTAACTGCTTGAAGTTCATTCTGTGCTTGTGAATTGAGTTGGATTATATTATCAATCACTACATTGAATGGTATTATTTTTCCTACCTGAAAAAAATAGTTACAATATTTTTCTTTTAAATTATTATACATAAAACTAAAATACCTACTGGTGAATCATTTTCACTAAGTTCACGAAAATAATGTGAATTTTCTAAAGAATTTGGACTCCAAGCTCTAATATCTGAACAAGAATCGTGTAATTTTAATCGGCCTTCCAAACGTTTTTTTGGTAAAACGTAGTCACCATATACTAGAGGCATCCCCGAATTATGTTTACTAGCTAAGAAAATTCGAGGACCATGTTCCACATAAGACATATTTAGTTTCCTTTATTTTTATTTGATATCAGTTCTATCCAACTTATACATTAATTATTACTACTATTAACATAACTGGCGGAATCTAAAATTCTTATAAAAAATACCATTTATAAAATGAATTGCATTATTTGTTTCATTGTTTTTATTTATGTACTATAGTAACTATTAAGAAACAAAATTTTAAATAACATAAAAGGTGACCAATGAAATTTATATATTTGTACAATAAAATATTTCTATTTTATAAGCTGCCATTAAAAAAAGTTGTATTATTACAATTAAATAGTATTTGCCGCAACTTATTGATTTTATAAAGTACAATACAGGCATTGCATGTATCTTATGATACACCATGAATTACTTAAAGTATAAAAATTATTTATCAAAATAATGACTATACTGTAATTAAAACCTTACGAAGGTAACAAAAAGTTTATACAAATATGTATATACTTTATTTAAGTACATGTTATGTGTAGACTGCTTGAATTTATATATGCTATATGCATTTTGATATGTATACAAGTTTTATTTTATTCATTATATAATTGTATAAAATACTCTTTGTTTATATATCCAGTTTGATGACAAATAAAATTTGTTATAAATGACCTATATGATAAGTATCGTCATTATAAAATATTTTACATCATATTCCTTTATGTTTATATGCATTTCATTTACATTAATCACAATTAGTATGAAATGATACCTACAAATTTAAGAACGGTCATATTATCATATTTTTTTAATTGAAATTTAATTACATAATTGTTAAAGCTACATATGTTTCTTTCTTAAAACAGTACATACACAGTTCATAAAACTGTATATTTTTCTTGCATTATAAAAATACTATATAAATGGAATGCAATACAAGTTATCACAATCCAATTTCTATATTCATAGATAAAACAATGAAGGCATAAATATATAAAGAAAGTATTTTATGTGTACATAAATATGATTTATAATCTCTTATGTCTAAAACTTGGTAAATTATATTTTAATATCTACTGTTCAATTAGACAACAAGTAACATGTATAAAAATGGAATTAAAATTTAAAAACTTCAACATTCTAAACATGAAGTGGAATATACAGAATGATTTCTGTTTTTAAATATGTTAAAGTAAGAATAATCTGTTTCGCACTTTTGTTAAAAAAAAAAAGAAACAAATGGAACAATCTAAGTATAAAGCAACTTGATTTCTTTTATTTTTTAGATTTGATTTAAAATGAATTATTAGTATTACCATTTCATCCTCTTAGGTTACTCTTATGTACACTCTTTTTTATTACTGAACAAAGATTCCTACTTATACCGATAATTAAATTACTAAACTCCGTAATTTGCATTATATACATAAAAAGTGACTCAAATAAAAAAAATACATTATGAAATGATGCATAAAATAATAATGAAAGTGGTACATTATTTTGAGTTTCAATTAATAAAAATTGTAAAATAAAATTAAAAAAAGAAACAAAATAATTTTGTATCAAAAACTTAAATTTGCTTTTGCAGTTCATTCCATCATTCTTTAATATTTTGTAAGTACACTTTCTGTTTTGTATATTAAGTACTAAAATCATTGTTTTAATATACCAAACATGTATGGCTGCCTTCTGATAATACTTTTATACACAGTCAATATTTGTATTATATTTTTTTAATAGATTAATAGATTAAAAAAATATATATAGTGTTTAAATTCCTGATATAAAATGACAAAGAAAAAATTTCTATATTACATAATAATTTTCTATTTTGAATTAAAAATATCATGCAAACAATTTACTTTATTATTATATCTTAATTATAATTATATTATACTTTGCTGTTGATGATATTTGTTTCATTTTACTTCAAGCAAATTTATTGTTTTAATACTCTTTATATCTTTTATATCTATTTACAAAAAAGTATTAAAACAAGAAGTGTACATTATTAAATAACTGTAGAATTAAAAAATTTAGTTTTCACTTCTAAAAAGAAAAATATACTTTCTACTTATACTCCAGTTCCATATTGACTATTTCATACGAAGTATGTTCTGCATATTTCCAATTTAAAAAATTAATTTTAAATTTCAAGACTTTGAATTCCAAAATAAGATGAATACAATAGATTTAATTAATCATATTAAAAAATTATTTCAACGACGAAATGCATTAAATTAAAAAATACAATGAATCATTACAATTGTATCAAAACATTCATTAGATATAACAGTAACAAAATTCATTGTTATTCATTTCTATGTTACTTTTAATTACATTAACTAAACGATAATATAATTTTATAATGCTTCATTTGTTTCAATACTTTAACTTCTTATTGTCATGTTATACTTTTATATTTATTTTTAAATATTTTCTTTGCATAGATAAACATCTAAACTATTTTTCAATTGAGCATGATATAATGTAAATAGAATTTTATATCATATGTCATTTATAAATGTAAAACACCTTGATCGTGATTAAAGTGATTCTGATGATGATGATGATGATGATGATGATAATGATGATGTTGAGAAGTAGAAGTTGTTGCATCATCTTGTAATGTTACACCAGTTAAGTCTACAATTTCATCTGCATCTTCATCACTACCAGTTGCAGCACTTTGTGTAGACTGATGACTTCCAGAAGACAATTGACTATTACGCGAAAATGACCCACGTCTTGGAGCAGCTAATGCTGCTCGTTGATTTGCTGGCTTTACTGTGATTATGAGATTTGAAGAATTGGCAATCATCATATCAGTAACCTATTTAATAATGATAATAGTAATAATAAATGTATGTTTATACATAATAGTATGGTATAAAAACTATATAGAAAGAAAACTCCATAAATAATGTCATAGTTTTACATACTTGATCAAGAGTTTTTCCTGCAACCTCTATACCATTTACTTCAAGAACTTCATCATTTACTGCTAAAAGACCTGTACTTTCTGCTAAACCACCAGGTACCAATCTACTAATAAATACCCCTGGGACTTTTTCAATACCACCTCCTGCAGACGATGGTAATATTCTAAAACTTTCTCCATCTTTAATATAAAATCCTAAGGGCTTATCAGAGCCATGTTTTAATAAACGCACACGGCGACAAGTTTCCGGCAAGATGTCTACATCAATTATTGCTGATACCTGGTATTATTATTAAAATTTTTGAATATATTTAACACAACATTTTAAATATTTTGTACCTATATGTAAGACATACCTGCCTAAAATCATGTGGATTAGATATAGCCAATGACTTTGGTTTTCCAGGTGTGCCACCAAGGATGCTGGATATTAAATTTTTTGGTTTCATTGTTCCATATCCATTTATGTCTTCCAATCCATCCCCTATTAAATAAAATGATTTAATTTCATATTTAAATGAAAATATCCTAATAACATTATAGTAAAAAAAATTAATGTTAACAAATATCGTAACATCAAATCAATATTAAATAATTTTCATATAATCAATATTAAATAATTGTTATTATTGTAAGCTTCTTTTTTTCATTAATACTCTAATATTGTAATTTATACAATTAAATTATATATTTAAATTTATATCTTATACATGTTTGTTAACAAGATTATCTTACCCTTCCTTTGAATAAAAATTCTAAGAAGTGGTTTAGCAGCCAGTAATGCTCTTGCCAAATTATTATCATTATTAATAGGTAATAAGTCACCATCAGTTGGATCTGTATACCATATAAGAAAAACTAAATCTGGACCAATATCGTGCCGCTCAGCCAATAACTTTCTAAAATCCTCATAACTAATAGGTTCATTGCGATTAACTGAAAACCTTATAATATCTGCCTCAAACTATAAAAAAATTGAAGTTCTTTATTTAAAGAGGTATTCAGTAAAATTAATGTAAAAGAAAAATTTAAATATTACTATCTATTTTTTTATTATAATAACACAGATAAAACAAACATTTTGAATTAGAAAGTCGCTTACTTTGCTTTTCACTGCAACAATACTGCTGTCAATTTGATGATGAAGTTTGCTTTTAGACATGATTTTTAATTCCAAATATATTGCAATGTCTTAACAATATCCACAATTGAACCGACGATTCGGAGCTGATTTCTGAAGTAATACGAGGTTACCAAATTTTAATTACTGCTGATATGATTCAAACTAACCACATTTTGAGAAAATTAGTGTGAACGCAATGATATGACGTCAAAGCACCTGTTTAGTAAAATGCACTTGGCCTAGTCACTGTAAATTTTGAAGCGAAAAAATGTATGACTTTGCATTGACATTAAACTACACAAGCACTGTCAGCTAACGAATAGTCACATAATCAAAATACGGATAAAATAGAGAAACGTAGTAAACTTTTCTATCAATTTACTGAATCTTTTTAACAATATTCACAGTTTGTTTTCACCAGTTCTTTCTCCAACCTTCATCCATTTTGCCATGGAAATAGAATATTGAAACAGATTGCATTCGAATTATAATTTCTTAACCATTACTGTTGTAAGTATAAAGTCTAGATGGTGCTTTGATTGAAATTGAAACACAGAATGCATATTATAAAATCTATTGATTCAATCTGTAACACAGACCTGACTATTGTATATTTATAGATACATTTATGTAAAAAATTGCTTACTATAAACCAAATCCTAAAGTAGTTAACGTGAGAAAAATTTGTGAGATCTAAAAAATTAAACATAAAAATGAAAATTCATAAATAAGTGTGTTCTTTTACGAATTGAATATTTGATCGATTTACGGACACCGAAAATTTGTAACCATCTAGTGACAAAAGGATGATATTAATCCTCCCTCTTCAAATAACCATTTAATTTCAAAACCGTATCCATCTGTAATGCCGTCTTTTATTAAATTTAAATACAATACAAAAATAGACCAAACTTAGGTTCTATCACCAAGCTTTGATATAATTTTGTAACCAATTTAGTATTGCTTATACTGTAAGGCTTAATGTGTTTTTAGTTTAAATGTTATTGCCTGTAGAGCAGTAAAACTTGATATACTAATCTAGCAAAAGCTTATACAAAAATATATAAAAATTTGTACTAATATTTAAGCCAAAAATACATTAAATTATGCAGCTTAAATGACACCAAATTAGTTACAAAATAATAACAAAACTTGTTAATAGCATCGTTTATAATATGCTCTATTTTAGTGTTAATTTGTGCTAAAATGTAAAGTATGGCATAAAGATCGATGTGAAATGATATTATAAATTAATACGATTTTGGCGCCAAATCTTTCGAAATTTGGTGCCAAATTGGTGTCACATTGTAACCAAATAATTATTAGTGTACATTATGTTATCATAGTAATTAGTATCCAATTAAAGTATCATTTAGTTTATTTTTTTTTTTTATTTTACCCACCTTTGATTGGTTATTGTATTCAATTTTAATAATATAACCAAAATGTAAAAGAATATTTATAATTTCAGTGAAAACCGTCGTAACATGACTAATCTTAAATAGGACTAAGCTTTACAGTACTGATAACAGTAACGATGTTCAGTTAATTACAAAAACAAATATTAAAGAAAGTGAATAAATATTAAGAAAATGTTTTTAGTGGGCTTGACAGGTGGAATAGCTACTGGGAAAAGTAGTGTTGCTGCTATTTTTCATGAATTCGGCATACCTGTCATTGATGCTGACCAAATAGCTCGAAAAGGTTAGAAATAAAATGAAATTTTTATTTATTAATGTCATGTACCGGGTTATATCTTTAATAAAATAATTTTGTTACAAGATGATGTTAGTGCTTTATTTTTAATATTTATCTAATGCTATTTTGCTTACATCGCCTTCATTTTGTTATAAATGTAGACAGGTGTGATATAAAAATAACATTTCATTAATTTCTTTCAAAATTGATGTGTTTCAAATTATGTAGTTGTGGAACCTGGAAAAGCTGCTTGGCATAAAATACGAAAAGAATTTGGTCCAGAAGTATTCTTAGATACAAATGAACTTAACAGAACTAAACTTGGGGATTTGATATTTAATGATGTAGAGAAAAGAAAAAAGTTAAATGCTATAACGCATCCAGATATATATAAAGAAATATACTGGCAAATATTTAAATATTTCCTACAAGGTCACCAATTTATAGTTATGGATTTACCATTACTGTTTGAAACAGGACATATGTTAAATTACTTACATAAAATAATTGTTGTAACTTGGTAAGATTAGTTTTATTTATTTGAAATTATAAAGATATAAATATAGTTAATAAGTATTAAAAAACTGATATGCCTAATTTTAGTGAAGAAGATTTACAACTCCAACGACTTATAGAAAGAACAGGCTTTACAGAAGCTAAAGCAAAATTAAGAATTGCTGCACAAATGTCATTAGAAAGAAAAGCAGAAATGGCAAATTTTGTAATTGAAAATTCTGGTAGTCAACATGATACCAAAGAACAAACTACTAGAGTTATTAATGTTTTAAAAGCTTCCAAATATCATTGGAAATTACGCTTTTTGGTTGGATTTTGTTGTACAGTTTTGTTAGCAGGTGTATATTGGTTAAAAAATAGAAGTTTACGATCTTTACCATCTAGAACATAAGAGTTGTTTGCTTAAAAACATTTAGAAATGTAATTATCAAACTATGTTAAGAGTTTTAATACTGCATTTATCAAATTTATAAATTATTTTGTATAAATTGATAAAGTAATTTAATGAAGTGTGTAACTAATAAATATTTAAATATGTTTTAAAAACATAAAGTGTAATCTGCCTTTCTAAGTTAAAATATCTTATCTAGCATATCAAAATATCAGAGAAAACAGAAATTTAATTACCTTATATTAGTAATATTACTTAAAACACAACTAAGACAAATGAATCAGACTGTTTCTTGACCTCTACAAAACCCTTAGAACTTTCTAATTTTACTTGAAAGGTAAAAAGAAAGTATATTTTAACTGAGAAGGGAAGTAATGCCATTACTTTTTAAAATTTTGTTACATCTTTTTTTACAAGTAATTAATGTAATTTTCTGTAGTAATATAAAATGCACATTACATGTGTTAATTGAAGATATAAAATTATAACTATTTTCTGTTGTATCTATTTAAACTAATACCATTATAATGAAATATCAGTAGATAAATGTAATTATGTTATGCAAACACTGTAAAAAAGTAGATTTTATATCAAATATATACATATGTATATTGTTTGAATTAGTATAAGAGGAAATTCTATGCATAAATTACATCATTTAACTTAAAAATTCTGTAAGTTAAAATGTATTATACAAGAATATTTAATAAAATGTTTTAGAGCTTTAAATATGAAATTAATAGAATGTGTAAAAAGAAATTGTAAAATGATCACTAGGTAGAACTTGTAAATTCCTATAACTTTCAGGTACTTGGTGTTTTATAAATAGTAAATAAAAAATTTGATTGACAAATGTTGATTTTGTAAATATTAGCAACAGAATTTTTTATATGTTAATATAAGAAATTTTACAATGCTTAAAAATAGTTAAAACTTCAGTTTTATAATAAAGCATTAAGTACAAATAATATTATTTTATGTTATGAGTATAGTTAACCAATAGAGTATTTTTCAAAGATTGTATGTATTTATTGTAATTTTAATAAATCAAAGTAAAATTTAGGGTGTAACGGTACCTACAGTTTCAATTCAGATAACAAAAAACTATACGTGAAACATAATTTTTGATTATCTTTTTAAATAAAATAAAATATTAAGAAAAAATGATGGTTACTGTAATAAATATCTAAAACTTAAAATAAATAAAGAATATAATATGAGCATTACATTTAAAGAATCTAAAATGAAATTTATCATTTTAATGAAGTGCTTATTAACATAAAATTATACATAAAAGATTATACATTTGTATGTATATATAAAATACACGAGTACTTATTGCTCAGTTTCTTATACTAAATACGCAAAATATATACACATTGTCAACATGATTAATAACATGACTTGACAACAGATACATTTTTATTTAGTTTACAGAATGCATGTTACATATCTGTGTACCTGGATTTTTATATCTGTGAATCAGGTTTAAATCCACAGTCTTTACTTTCTATCACCTAAACCCAAAGTCACTTACTTAATTAAAATGATAAAAACACAAAAGATCATGATAAGTACTTAATTTATTAAAATATCACTATTTTATAAGAATAGTTAACTTACTTATTAAAAATGGAAGTATAAAAGTTCTTTCCGAAAAAATGAGGAAGCAACAAAATACTATTTACAGCATTACGTACAGAACAGTCGTAAGGCTCACCACCATTTTTAGAGCAGCAGTAAACCTTAACTTTTTGTATAATTCATTTACACATTTCATCCTACTTTTATATTTACCTTAACACATTAACCTAAATACAATTTCTTACCTACATATTTTAATTTACAATTTTTTGCTTGTATCTTGTCACTTTCATAATGATACAAAAAATTATCTACAAAATCATTTATATCTTTATGATGATATTAGAATATAAAAAGAAAGGATACAATAATATCATTCTTAACCATTTAATATGATTTAAGATCATGCTCTTTATTAATCTAATTTATATGTACTTTGAACATTTATAGTTATATATAGTAATATCTTAATATAATCAATATTCGCCTTTGCAGAATGAATTATTAAAAGAAACAGAACTACTAGACTTGAATAGCTACTAAAAAACAGTCATGATCATTACGTTTGTCCTGTACGATGATTTCTACAAATTCCTACATAAATATCTATGATATTACATTCTTTAGTTAGTATGATATCTTCAACATCGTATTTTTCTAAAGAATATATTTTTGATCAACTGTAAACGTTTTCTCTATTTTTTTTCATATTCACAATTATATTCAAAGAAATAGTAGAAATACAATTTTATTTTGAAAGACTGAATGCAGAAGACAACATCTTTGACTCTATGTGTTTGAAATATTATTTGATATTCTTTTCTCACCTATAATTTATTTACTGCAACACAGGCCTAAGTTCTTGAGTCATAATAGGATAAGAAACCAATGGTGCAGTAGCACCAGATATCGATAGAGGTAAACTGGCAGGTTGTTGTGAGTTAGGTGGTTGTTGATTAGTTGCCTGTGGACCTGAACCACTCATCGTAATCGTTTGTTGAGCCATCGTAACAATGGGTGGCGGTATTGATACTGGTGCCATTGAAACTGCTGCAATAGAAACAGGTGCGACCGTAGCTATACTTACAGGCACAGTCGCAACACTTGCAGTAACTGTACGTAAGGTACCAGCAGCTACTGCCGCATTAACCATCTGTTGAGGCGTCGGAGCTTGTGATGGTGGAACAGTATTCGTGATAGTAACTGCTGGAACTGTAACAGCTGTTACATTTGCAGTTCGTTTCCCTGACATTCTTAATTGAGCATTTTGATCCAAAAGAAATTCATTAGTTGCAGTTAGATCACTAACCTACAAAAATAAAATATATAAATGCATATATTATACCCATAAAATACGAAACAAGTAATTCTAATGATAGTTCCAGATTAAACTAACTTGCTTTTTTAATTCCTCTATTTTTTTTCTTAATAACGCATTTTCATCTTCCAAAACAATTGCTCTAGCTTCATTGCGTGGTATCACTGGATAATAGTAACCTGGAGTGACTGGTTGTGCAGTATGTTGACCTACAAGGGGTGAAGCTTCAAAATGAACAACAGTTTCACCAGAAACTATTCGTCTCTTTGGTTCAGGAGGTCCTATGTAATCAGGTGGGTGTGAAGATGCATTATAACCATTATTTGTAACTAAACTGTGTTGATCTTCCATTTGCCAATGAAAACTAGAAACAGATATAAATAAATTAATATAAATATATAAATATAACATATATAAATAACTTAAAGAGATACATTTTAAAGACACTTTAGAAAATTCATTGCTTTAAAGATATATATAGTTGTAGATGTAGCAGATTAAGAAGAGATAAATGATTTGGTTTTACAGACTTACTTTCTATCCTCTTCGTATCTGCGATTCTCACTATTACTTGTACCATTGAAATTATGCTGTGGTCTAGAGACATTATGATGAGAAGCTGCAATCAAATTATGCTGTGGTTCTTCATTTTTCCAGTGTCTGAATTTACAATTTGTTCTTTGACAGCTACCCTTAATAAAATCCTTGCACATTGGATGTTCAGATTTTTCATTATTATTCTTAAGTCTATTTAAGATGTGAGCAGGTAATTCTCCTGTTGCTCTGAATCTTTTTTCTTCACTCTCTGTGCAATGAAGAAATTTACATCCAGGCCAATTGCACATTCCATTTTGAAAGTCATGACAGAACGTGTATTCTTCTATGGGATCATCCTCAGACCGTTCATGTAAATATTTGCAACGTTTCCCCCTGTGACAAACATTCCGTAGGAAATCTCTGCATATACGAGTGGGTGATGCATCCCCACTTGCATTCGTTGCACCTGTTGTCTTGCTCGCTTGCCCGCCTCTCGCGTCATCCGATTTTTTTTTCAGCTTCTTCATCGATGATACATTGCAATCATACCTCGTAAGTAATTCTTAATTGATCCTTATTATTCACACGTTATTGGTGTATGCTGTAATTATAAAATAGTTTATTATAATAGAAACAATAACAGTTAGATGTCTAATCTATATCTAATTATGTTCGAAAATTGAGCTTGTATAAAAGAGATAATATATACAAATATTTTTAAATTTTTATATATATTCTGTGCTTTTCTACCGGTCAATAATTCAAATCAGCAACATCAACATTAATTGATGCATCTACGAAATAATAATAGTAAACATAGTTGAGATAACTTTTGGAATGTAATATTTTTGTATTAATTCATTAATTTCAAACGTACATTACTTGCATATTTTTGTATTTTTATAATGTAGTTATAAATATGATAAAAGGAAATCTTTAAAAAAAAATCAAATGCAAACGCTGCATTTCTCTCGTTATGTACAATCCTGCAACATTCAATGCATACATCAACATACATACAAATAATGCTATTTATATCATTTCAGTCAAATACTTTATTTGTATGTATACACTATTGTAGATAACAAGCGATAATTGTACAATTATTTAATTATATATTGCAGAAAAATTGCACGACTAAAATGTTGATTGGGGTTACATAACTACTCCGTAGCAAAAGTATTTTTAGTTCATGTATAATTATGCTAAAAACGAATTTATATTACGAAAACATGTAAATTTTATGACAATTTGAAGCAACTTAAACGAATTTAATATTTAAGAATATAGTTCAACATGTATTCAAACTATAATTATGCTCTTACTATTAAATGAAAACGTTAATTGTCATGGGTACTAATACCCATAGAATAAGATGAATATGTAATACATGTAAACATGTTCACAAAATTCACACATAGTTAATGCAGGTTTTTAGTGAAGTACAGTTAAAAGCTTCAGTTAAGTTAATTTTTATTTTTTATATATGACTATTACATGAGTAGTAAGATTATATCAACAATGTTATGTACAATATTCTTTTATTATTTATATAAACCTTCACGATATTAAATATAATTTCAATCTGCCAAGAAAGTAACATTCATAAAGCGACAGGCCTATGTCCTTTTTTGGGAAATTGAATATATTTGATCATTTTACTTATACAATTATTTGTTAATTATCTTTTAACAGGAGAGAAATAGATCAGGCAATGGCACTGTAACTAAATTATTAGTGAATTAAGAAAATACAGTTTATTTTAGTCACGTTCGTATAAAAAGAATAAATATAAAAGTATAACTAGAATTTTTTTTGTTGCTTTCCTCTATTAGAAATAGATACTTAGGCCATCACATTTGAAAAATTGTTAAACACACCAACTTAATGGGAATTATAGTAAAAATTTCGCACTCAGAATTATTCTCATCTTAAAATTTATTAGATTGATCAAATGGATATGTTTCTATGATCATGCTACCAGCAAAGAGAAACAGAAAAAGAAAGAGAAAAGCACATACAATGGGGTGCAACTACGAAAAAGAAATTATTAATCAAAGCTTCATATTGCATAATGTTAAACTTTATATTTCAACAAATTATTTCTAGATATGTACAGAAAATAGTTATAAAAAAAAACAGTTGCAATTTAGAATTGACTAATACTAACATTAAATAAACTGTTTCCTTAAATCAACGAATCTACAATTAGAACATACGTAACGCGATTATTAATAGAAGAGCACGATAATTTGACTCCTTTTACTTTATCATTTTTATTTATTATAGAAATTCTTCACATTAAAAAGATCTTAAAGAAATTAAATTCTTAGTTTATGCTTTGAATGTAAGCAATTTTCAATTTGTTTAAAGAAATATTTCGGGAATATTTTAATCTGCACGTACTTGGAACCGTTAATTTTACGGGCAAAATATAAAAAAGAAGTTTATTAAGACAATAGGATGTATCAACGGGCATTTATAAAAATCGATCTTTGAATACAAACGTTATTCGTAATTTATATAATACATTTGAGTCATTGGGCGTGCAGTGTTTGAATTAATCGCAAAAAATGACGTGAGTGTGCAATATCCGTAAACAGAGATTAATACCATTTTCTCCAAGATATGATATTGAGATTGGCAGCATGTTGAACATTTTACATGGTATTGTCTATATCTTTCTAATACATTTTTCCTAGCCTAAAATATTGTTTTATGTACATATTTATTGCTACAAATCTGCTTAATTTGATTTTGGTTCCTTGTTTTTAAATGGTAACATGGTATACCTTTGTATTATCTTTGTAATTTATTAGAGGAGCTTTCTGAGATTGGTGTTTTAACAATAGTATCGGAAAAATATATACAGTTCTTAATATTTTTGTCAGTATAAAAATGTTTACATTTTTTGTTGAAAATACACACTACCCAGTTTTTCATTTTATTTATTTAATTTCATTTACTTAAAAGCTTTTGACAAATGATGAAAAAAAAATTTTAATATTATTCAATCATAAACGTTATATACAAAAGATTAAGAAAAACATTAAAATATTTTTTCAAGTAGCATCCATATTAACATAATTGCAATAGGTGCTACATAATGTATGGGTACGGTGTAAGTTGTATTTAACAAATCACCACATTGTGCGTTAAGAGTTGTATATTTTTTCGAGAGCTCTGCCGTTTTTTCAACGAACGTATTATACTTCTCTTTTAAAATAACTAATTCTTCATGGAGCTCTTGAATTCTTTGAGCTTCATTCTTGGCACGATAATATAGTTCTTTTAATTTTTCTACGATTTCTTCATGAGGTTCACAAATTAACCAATCTTTGAGATTTTCTAACTCCTTTTTAATAGCTTGCTGTGATTCTAAATTGTCTTCAACTTTTAAAGAATCTAAAGATCCTATCAAAGTTTGTAGTATGTATTCTGTTGTATGTATGCTTTGCTGTACAGTATCAGTTTTAGATAATGGTTTTAATGTTTTTACATAATATCCTTCTAAATGTTCTTCACATTCTTCTTCTAATTCAATACTATCTTTGTCTGTTTCATCCTTCTTTTCAAGTTGACTTATTTCTGTAGTAGATTCATTTGAAATAACCTCAGCATTACTTAAATTGTTAACATTATTTTCTTCTTCCTCACTTTCTTTTAGTTTCTGTACAGTTTGAAGGGAATGAGAAGTTTCTAATTGCTTATCATCTTCAAATCTAACTTCTGCTTTATGAGGTACAAAAACTTCTTCAACCACTATATACAAAGGTTCCTTCTTTTTAACTTCTATAACGGATTTTTCACTTGTATCATCACTAATAATAATACTGCATGTATCATCTGTAATATCTGAATTAACATCAGATTCTGAATCCATATCCGTATTATCCATATTTACAATTCCATTAACTAAAGTTTTTCGAGATGCTGGTGGTAAAATATATTCTGTTAAATTATCATTATTACCCAATGAATCATCCAATTGTTCTTTTGTAAAAGAATAATCTGATTTTTTGAACTGATGTAGATCAGTATCTTGTGAGTTAATTTGATTATCTTGATCATCCTTCGAAGGGTAAAAATTGGTCTCTGAATCAATATCTACATTGTCAATATGAATAGAATTCAATTTATTAAGAATAACATTGATAGCTTCAATGGGATTTTCTTCATCCTTAGAATCCATTATGTCACTTGTTATTAGTTTTGAATTCATATCTTGCAAAATTTGCATGTAATTTCTGAGGGCAGTGATTTGTTTATAAACATTAACAGAATCTAATCTGGAATCACGTAATCTTGCCTGCAAATTTTTCTCAGTTCTAGATTGGTCTTCAAGTCTTTTTAATAGTTCTTGTTTCTCCTGTTCTGTACTTTGTACAATATCTTTTATTTTTTCTTCACTTTCATTCAGTTTATTTGTAGTTTCGTGAAGTTTCTTTTGAGCTTCTGTATATTTTGTACATAGCTCTTGAAGTTCTGTTTGAGTATGCTTTGATACATTGTGAAGGCTTTGACATTCCTCTTCTGTTTCATTTAAACGTCCTTCTAGATGAACTAATCTTTGAGTTACCTCTAATTTTTCTTGTAATACTTTTTGTAATGCTTCTTTTGCTGCATTTTGGTATTGTACTTTTTCTTTTTGAAGTGTCACTAATTCGTTTCTAATGTTTTCCTCTGTATAATTTTTAGAATAAACAGCCAATTGGCTTTCCATACTCTCCACCCAAGATAATAAACGATCTTCTGCAATTAATGCCTTCCAAGATTGATTAGTAGCTTTTCGAGCATTTGTTACAAGCTGTTGAAGATATACTAACTTAGAGCAAAGTGCCTTTTCACGTCTTGAAGCTTCTTGCATAACTTGATTCAGCTTATAGACATCTTCTAGCGAAACATTATTTAATGATGATGCGACTGATGTACTAAGACTAGCTTTAGCTTCCTTTCCATCTGGCAAATACAATTTTAATGTAGCAACTATACATCCATGTGTAACTTTTTTTGTACTTTCTATCACATCTACTCCAAATTGCACTATGTCACCTGAACATACTTCTTTAGGTGTTGATTCCAAACCAGCTGCACTGAGTCTTTGATTATTAACAAATGTTCCATTACTGCTATGCGTGTCTTGTAAAAAAAATTTTCCCCCTGAATACCACAATAATGCATGGTTTCTAGATAACACTTTGCAATCAAAAATTGCATTGAATGGAGAAGCTCTAGCCCTTGCTACTGAGCGGCCAATTTTAACAGGTTGTTCTAATGTTAATGTACGTTCTTGGAAAGGATGAGAATTGTCACGGCAAATTAAGATTCCTTTGGCTGTCATTTTGTTACTTCGTCTAGTGTTTATTTTCAGGTTGGAATTATTCTGGTTGGCAAGAAAACTGGCATTTTGTTCCCGCTCACGACTGGCTACAACCATAGCCAATATAAAAGTCAAACAATAATAAGTCCTTTTAACAGTTTAGAATATGTTTAAAGAAAAGCTTATTATTAGCATACAATGAAAAACGGTGAGTTTAAAACTCGGAAGTCACACGTTTTAATATCATGGAGTAATTTTAATATTGTGTCAGTTTGCCATGGAAATTACTATTCACACCCGACTCTACAACTGATCAAGATCGTGCTTTAAATTTCCAATACTTAACATTCATCATAATAACAAGTGTCATCCGAGTTTACATGTTTTTCCAATAAAAAAAAATCTATTGCTATTTCATCGGTCTTGTAGTATCCCTTTTCCTATTTATCGTGAAATTTCTCGTACAAATGTTATAGTTATACTGTGCTTGTCAATTAGTCGAGTCCAGAATATTCCTTGAATGCTTGATTAATTGGATGAACGTTTTTTCAAAGTATAATCACATCGAGTTTTCCAAATGCACTGAGAATAGCCAAAAGATATGTTTCTTCGTGCAAGTAGCGGTGAGCGTACGCTTTCACACTTTTGTCCTTCGCACCAATTTTTTTGTACTTTAAAGCTTTCAACGTTATCTCTTAGGAAGTTCATTGGAAAAGTGTAAAAACACTCAATATGTAACCGACGATATTCGAATGCGATAAATCGAATAATGTGATTAACTAGATAAATACTAAAAATATTGTTCTCGAACTCTTTTGCATTACTGTATTAAGATACAAGCAGTCCACGTTCCTTTAACTCAGTACTTTTCAGTTCCGCGTTTCGCTGTTTATCGACCGGCGGCAGTATAGTCATCTATACGATTACAATGGTGTAGCAAATTCAAAGTAGATACTTTGGCGTACTGCATCGCGATAATCACCAAAAAGAAACATATTAAAGAGAGATACAAAGTGTATATAGTGAACAAACAGAATATGTTAAGGAAATACTGTAGAACTAAAAGCTATAACACGTTAATATTTTCTAAACAGTGACATAATGTAATATTATTAATCAAAATTTTTAATTTTTTTACAAAAATATAATTGCACTCACTGTTAAAAAAAAGGCATTATATTTAGTGTACATTATTAACATTTGGCAATAAAAAATTTAATAAAATTATGAAAAATTAATGTAACATTAAAATATTAATCACTGTTATAAACAAACTAAAATAGATACATTGTAATTTATCATTTATTATATTTTGAAATAATATGTATTTTTAAATGTTGTATCATACATTGTGAAATTCAGAAGAAAATGATGCTATTAAAAATAAATCATTTAAAAATTGCCCCACATTAAGTACACAAAACAAAATCGCTTTTATACAATATACAAATTCGATATACTTTTAATATTTCTAATATTTAATGAAATATAACACAATACAAAAAAGTATATATTTAGATTTAATTACTTCTTATTTTTAAACCATAAATACATCATGAATATAGCAAAGTTAGATTTATAAATTATTACAAATTCAGAATAATAAACTACTAAACAGTTTAATTTAGAATTGAACATAATTTTTAGTTTACAATATTAATTGGGATAAATATTACAGATGAACTAATACTGTTTTTTTTTAGACAGGATATTATTGCTTATGTACTAAATTTGAATTAATATGATTCGACTTAGTAATAAATATGATTTTACATACAACGTGTAATAATCACATAAACAACGAAACTTTTGAAGATTGTTGCTACACAAAAACTTTTAACAAATATTTTAATTGAAATTAATGAATACTTTTAAGCATATGTGTATTGAGCATTTATACAAAAAACATATGAAGGTTAATGTTTGTTGAATAACTTACTATACAAAATATAGGATACCATCGTGAATATAACCTAAAAGGTGTTATGTTGTGGATTTTATGGTTTTAAACAGAATTCACTGAAGCTTTAATGTACAAAATTCATAAAAATCTTTTATTAATTAATTTTTTTGAAATAATTTTATATTCTTTTAACATCATTAAAACGCAAGCTAAAAAAAAGACAAACTTAACAATACGCAAATAATTTACTTGTACGAATATGTTGAATTAAGTACACTTTTTCTAAATCGATTAAAAGTATTTATAATTTATGACAAATACTTTTTATATTAATAATAAAACATCATTAGTCAAAAAAAAAGAATAATGTCAGACGAAGAAGATTACATGTCAGACAAATTTTTACAAGGAGGTGAAAAATCTACATCATCTGGTCTCATATATAGACATGCAGACAAACGAAAATTTGAAATTATGAAAAAAAAGACTGAAATTGAGGATAAAATAAAAGAAAGAAATTCCATAAAACATATTGAAGAAGAAAAACGAGAAGCTGGTTTATCTTCTGCAATTACAAGTACTAATAAAGGTCTGTTTCTCATTTTTTATAAAATTTTAAGTTTAATATAATTTATTTATAATTGTTTAACAAAATTATATTATTTTGTATGTTTATTTTTAGGTTTTGAAATGCTTATGAAAATGGGATATAAACCTGGTCATGGTATAGGTAAAACGGAATCAGGCAGGACTGAACCAATTGGTTTTGAAATGAAATTAGATAGACAGGGTTTAGGGAAAGAAATAAAGCAAAAGAAAAAAAAAAGTAAAGATAATTTATGTAATGCTAAACTAGATAATAAAAGTATGACAGATTTTCGTGATAGAATTGCACAAAAAAGAGCAGAACAGTTGTTAAAAGCAGATTTATATAAAAGTCAAAAAATTTGTGAACAATTAGATTTACAACAAAAAATAGAAAAACCTGAAGAAACATGGTTTTGGTTGCCTCAAGATGATGAAAGTGATGAAAGTGATGAAAGCGATTCTGAAGATGATGATGACTCTTTACTTACTGATGAGAAACTTGAAATTTTAACAAAATATTTGAGGATAAAACATTTTTATTGTATCTGGTGTGGAATAGCATTTCAAAATGAAGATGATTTAAGAGATGATTGTCCAGGAAGTACAAGAAATGATCATTAATACTGATATTATTTTGTATTAACTAAATTGAAACTTTACACAAATAAAAGAAAATAATATTGAAATTTCATTTTAATGTCTTTACTTATATTTTTTATGGAAATTATGCTATGAGAAAATATTAAAAGCATAAAAGATTTAAGATCTAAATAACATCACTTATGTTTCTTTAATACAATCACCCACTGTGCATGAGACATAAAAAACCCATTAGAGTTATAATACAAAATACTGAAAAAGTACAATCCCTATACTAGAAAAAAATCTAACAGCATACAATGTAAGAGCAAGGAAAACTTATCCTGATTCAGCTAAGCTATTATATCCTAGCAGGAGTTCAATATCCCTAAGTAACATGTTGGAGGGAACACTGCCTATAAAAGCATCTGTTTGATTTTCTGTTCTTTCATTTCAGTAAGACTCTTTGGCCACATCTTAACTATATTAGAAACAGATTAAGTAAAATATAAAATAATACATATTAATTAAACAATATTTTAATACAATGTTCATGCTTGAAATTTTCTTAGTATTAACTGTATTTATATTTACTAATCATACAATTGCTCAAATAACAGATGATGAGAATTGTGAAACATTACAATCAGAAGTACATATTACAAAAGGTATTAGATTTTTATTCTAGTGTAATTGGATGTTTGTGTAAACAAATATATAAAAAACAAGATATTTTGTCCTTATTTTAGATGAATATGACGAAATAGGTCGTTTAAAAAGAACATGTAGTGGAGATATATCTGTTACAAAATGTGAAGGATTTTGTAGTTCACAAGTACAACCAAGTGTTGCAAGTACTACAGGATTTTCAAAAGTAAGCATATTGTTACAGTAAAAAACAAACTTTTTAGGAAGACAGTAGAACAATAATACATACTTTTTTAATAGGAATGCTATTGCTGCCGTGAAAGTTATTTAAAAGAAAGGCACATTACATTACACCACTGCTATGATGCAGATGGTATAAAATTAATAAATGAAGAAGACGGACTAATGGAAATCAAGATTCGAGAACCAGCAGAATGTAAATGTATTAAATGTGGTGATATATCTCGATAAATATAAAAATAATTTATCAATATTAAAACATGCAATTTGAAATTATGTAATAAAAGTTATATGATTTAAAATAAAAATGAAAATACAGAACATATTTGAAATAAATCATTTTCCCTTATCCTTTATATTTATAGATTACATTAAAAAATGAAAATGACTAAATATTATATTTCCATAAGTTCAACTACTGTAAATGATATGTATATGTATAAATGTCTATTTTGCACTTTAATGTTAAAAACACATTACACGTTAAAAATATCTTATTATTGTGTCTAATATAAGCTTATTAGTTTTTATATTACACAAATATATCATTTATAATAATATATGATAAAAATTATTAATTAAATTATAATTAAAAGTTTTAAAACAAATTATTTAAAAAAATAACTATACAACAAATACTAAATATATCAATAAAATTTGGAGAATGAATACATAATTATAAACTGAATGATGAATAACGGTTGATGCTATAACAATCATTGTAATATTCATAAACTAATAGGTAATAAATTAAAATGATTATTAATATAATTAACATAGAATAAATAACTTATCAGGTATTTCTTTATTAATAAAATCAGTTATTATTGAAGGACAAGAAATTAAAAGTAAAAGTAATAATTATAAGAATTACTAATATTAAAATAAAAAATTTATAATAGCATAATGTATGTATGATATAAAATATAAAATGTTATCCATTCATTACTTAGAACATAGTTTATATATATCTTATACTTTTAATGGTTTGGTTCTTTTTATGATAATAGGCAACAAATTATTTTTTTAAACATTATATTATGATAAAGAATAATATAATATTTAATTTAATTGTGAAATCAGGTACCTTATAAAAGAAATTTTTTACATATAAATTATAGTTCTAATAAATATCTATAACAAACTAAATTTATGTAACTATTTAGTAACTCATATTTCCAAAATCTGTACAAATTATATTCTATGCATTTAAATAATTGCAAAATAATTAAATTGTTAAGTATTATTTTTACATAAACAAATATTATTAAATATTATTATTACCACTACATAATTTATCACATGTATAAATATATAATTGATATATAAAAATTATGAAAAAGGGGTAGAATATCAAAATTCAATATTAAATTTATGAACAAGATATACTTTTATAATATTCTATGCAAATATTTTATAACAACAATTATTCACAAAGTACAACAGAATATTTGATAAAAATGCTTATTATGAAAAACAAAAAACACTTTTGTTTTCTAAAAGTGTTTCTATATACTTGATTTTTTCCTTAGTTCTATTAACATAAATATCAAAAGAGAAGGGAGAAAACATGGCCACCCACAGAGTATAAAAGGATACAACACACAATCTCAAAGCACAGTGAAGTATTAGATCTGGGACGAAAAGTATCGTGGTAACACTATGTTGCTCTATCATATCGGTAAATCAAGAACTATCATACCAAGATTTACATTTAGATTTAAATTATATAAACAAAATAAAAAGTATAACAATTTAATGTATATTAATGTAATTCTTATATTATTTTATTACTTACTGTACAGTAGGTGCCAGTGTATTAATATGCTTGCTAAGTGGAACAGCAAAAGCTATTATAGGTGTCGACGAATGTCAAGCAACTCCAGTCATTCACTTTTTGCAATATCCAGGATGTGTTCCAAAACCAATTCCCAGTTATGCATGTAGAGGACGATGTAGTAGTTATCTGCAGGTAAAACAAAATAAATAACAAATATATTAAAATAATTATTTCTATATTCTTATAAAAAAAATTATAAATAAAAGGAAATATCAATAAAAACAACAGACAACTCTTTTAAGAAACATTTGTTTAGTACCTTATATCTTTGTTCAATATCTATACTTAATTTTAATAAATGTATTTATGAATACTTTCAATAATGATTCATATCAATGTGCTTTTATAAATTTTTAAACCTTTATTTTACATTATTAATTAATATCATTTCATATATTATAGTAATATTAACTTTAAACTAAGTTAATTTCTTATAAACATTTAGAGAGAAAAATTTACATCTATATATTCACTTTGTGATATTTTTCATGCAGTTGTGTAATTTTGAATAATATGTAATAATTATAACATCTTTAATGATAAATATATATACAAAAAATGTTAAGCAGTTGTTTAATTATTAAAAATGTTTTTAATAATTATAATTACAATTATATAAAGATGTAATTAAGCATTACCTTCACATTCATAATTGATATTTGTGATTTATATATACCATATTTTTGTCATGTTTTAATTATTATTTTATAGAAAATTTTTATGATAACATTTATAAACATCTATTTGCTCATACCTGGTTCTACAGGTGTCCGGATCAAAAATTTGGCAAATGGAGAGGAGTTGCATGTGTTGTCAAGAAAGCGGTGAGAGAGAAGCCAGTGTATCTTTATTCTGTCCGAGAGCCAAACCGGGTGAAAAAAAATTCCGAAAGGTTAAGTTATTGTTTTAAATAAAGCATAAATTTTCGAAGATTTTCAACAAATGTGAAAGATTAACGAAGCGTTGCTCAAATTATCACTTGTACAATAAATTTAGGAGCAAAATTTCTAACACCACGAGTTTTCCACAGCCATATTGTTTTCATCTAACTGACTAGTGGTTAGTAGTGGGTAGCGCGTGAGAAGATGAATATCGCGCGCAATTTAAATTAGATTATTTTACAAAAATTATTTATACAATATAAAATTACATTTATATATTTATACTCTATATATAATAATATAAATCAAATTAAAGTATTTTAAATATATGTAGAAATATGCATACATGGTGCATCGTATGAATTTATAACTAACTTTTTGTTCACAGGTAATTACCAAAGCGCCTCTAGAATGTATGTGTAGACCATGTACTAGTGTTGAAGAATATGCAATTATTCCGCAAGAAATTGCCGGATTTGCCGATGAAGGTCCATTTACGACTTCCGCGCACTTCAGAAGATCTTCTGATTTGCAATAATTTTCATATTTAACTTTATTCTTGAAAAGTAACGAACAACAAAAAATGTTAAAAATAAGAAATATTTTATTGCATGCATAAAACATTATAAAAATATAAATAATGAAAATGTAAAACATTTAACATAAAGGTATGGTTACATACTATACATTAATACGAAAAAACTGCTTCATTTTTATAATATAATCCTAGTGCATGAAACCATTTCTTAAGGAAACATGTACACATTGTTATTTTGGTATTTTTAAGTAAGAAAAGAAATCGAATATGAAATAATTTGAGAAAACATTGAAAAAGTTAACTAATATTTGGTGGATGTATATCAGAAGTCTCATTAGTTTGTTATAAATAATTTCAATTATATTACATACATATAAAATAACTACATTGTAATAAATATACAATATAGGATATTACGCGTTTAGTGTTTTTAAAAATGCGTATTTATGTAATACGTTACAGTATGATTATAATTATTGCATCTTAATATTATGTTGTAAATCATTACATCCTGTCAAGTATACATTATCTACAATTTTTTAATTTAAAATGCATTAGATATTAATGTTGAAAGTTTAGCAAGATTTGTTTGAAATCGTATGTATATAATTTGTTTAGTATTATACGAATTTTGTCATAGATTATAGAGTCATTATATGAACAGTGTTACAAAAAAATATACAGATTACTGATTTATTTAATGATTTTCTTCGGCGTTGTGATCGATGTATCTAGACAGGCATATATTCAAGAAAATAATCAACAACAGTTTGACATGGAGTTCTTTTTTATTTTTTTTTTATAGATATGATTTATCATAGAAGTGTATGTGTGTATTTGTGTATCGTGTTTTGGAATTTTTAGTGATATTTTATTTATATTATGTATATGTATATTAATGTAAACGTAAGAACACGCAGATATATGTAATAAATAGTGATATATATGCATGTTCATACGCGAACTATCGGCACAATGTATACATGTGCATATTTTCAGGACATGCATAATAACAATGCTGTCTTCTTCTTCTTCTATTTTTCAAATCTGTTCAATTCTCACTTACAATATTTACTTATTAAATATTTACAGTGATAATCTTCCTTTACTTGTAATTTGCTTATCGACATATTTCCAACAACATTTCTTTTAATTTTAATCATTTATAAATTATTATAATTTTATTTATTTAATTTACTGTGTTTTGAGTGCATTTTATGTTTCATCCTGTTGAATGATACATTCTACCTCAAGAATAGTAGAATGAGATCTTTCAAGAAGACAATTAATATAATAGGTCATTATTCTTAACTTATTCACAAATCTTCCGCATTCTTCTTTACTTCATGTATATTTCATTCTCACAGTGTGAAAAAAGCAATATCGATGGTCGTAATCTTTCCTACACTCTCGCGCATCCTATTTTCCTTTCTAGTTTTGCTTTACTTTCATCTTGTCAAAAAAAAAACGAAATATGCAGCTTTTCATATTTATAAATTTTCTATTATATAATTGACTAAAATATAATTGTTTGGAAGGATTTATTAACTTGTTTTAATCAATTTTGGATTACCAACCATAAAATATGCATTTTGAATGTAAATAAATTGTATATTACGATTATAAGACGCGATAAAGAAAATGATAAACACATAATCAAGTTTGCAAGAGATCTCAATGATGAAGTATATGTTATATCAAAATTTAAGAATAATACATGTACCTTTTATCGTAAGTAAGAAAGATTATAATTTTGTAATGTCGTATGTGAGGATATACGAGTATGTGTATTAAACACACATTTACACATACATGTACATTTTAGTTGAATGTAATACATGGTAACCTTTTATTCCTTCAACACAGAATTCATAAAAAGTATAAATAGCAAATTTAGCTAATATCTAGTAACCGAGTAACAAATCTGCAAATCTCGGTATAAATCAAAAATTACGATTCTTAAATAAAGATTATATATTTAACATGAGAAACATTAGACAAAAAATAATGTAAAATTGTTTCCTACAATTAAATAAAAATAATCTGTTATAATCGCACTCAATTTCCTATTTGATTTGATATATATATATATATCATATATGTATATATACATATCATTTTCATATATGTATAGAATAGTATATCCAAAAGAAATGTATTTTTCACACTGTACTTTAAATTAGTATAACAATTTTATACAATTTGCTACGGCACCTGCCACCTGAATACATGCAGACAGTCCATCCCTCCATGCACTTATAATCTGTTCGTTCAATGTTTATAAATAACTAGTGTTAAAAAATAGTAGCGCCTTAATATGCACACCATTTGTATTCTTCCGTTTCCTAATTTCAACATTTTCTACATTACGAAACAATGGTTCGTAATGTTATGTATTATCATTTATTCTCATCCTTAATTACGAACATATTTTTCTTCTTACAGTAGAATACATTATAAGTTCGCAAGATATAAATTAGTAATTCTGTTATATTTGTTATAATAATAGGAAGAACCATCGCCCTTGTATCAGACTTGGTTATCAATAGTTTTCTTTTTGCATATTTCTCAAATATAATTTACTTAAAATTGACCTACTTATACACCTGTGATCTGTAATTTGTGATCTAAGTCATACACAACAAACACCGGCTGTTTTGCGAACATCGCTTGGTGAAAGAAAAATAGCATTTACAGTTCTCCAATATTAAAGCGTAAAAGAAAAAATTAGAAGTTTCATCTTATTGGGCGACTGACAAGCTGTAATAACATTTCGCAAGACATAAGAAATACGATAATGTTCTCATGTTTTTTTTTTGCTTTATTTAAACTTTAAACCATTTCAATGAATTATATATAATAATTATCTTGCATTTACTTTTGTATCATAATTAATAATTAATCTTTATTTTCATTATGTATAGCGGTCTCAGCCATTGTGTCCATTTTTATATGACAACCTTCTTTATTATCTTTCACTTCTTGTTCTTTGAAGTTCTAGACTATATTACATACACCCGCGCACTACTATCACTCCATTGTTTTTCTTCAATATATACGACGTTTTTCTTTAAAAAAAAACTGCAATTTGAACTCACTTCGCGTAGCTCTTTTTTTTAACGAAGGAACGTATATTTAAGTCTTTTTAACAGACGATAATGTACTCGATCACGATATCGTCAACAACGGTCTTGGTTCACGCTAGTTGATACGTCTTCTACACTAGAAGCATCATCAGCTTCTTGTAAACCAGTGAAAAACGATGTTAGCGCCATCGCTGCAACACCATGCCACTCACGTTGGGCTGGTTCAGGACTGTCTCTCCACGTCAGGAACGCATCGCTTGAAATTATATTATAGTCTGACAAACTTGTCATTATATTAAAGAGAATCCCTGTACATAACAAAAAAAATGTTGGATATAATATAGTTAACTTTCAACTGCAAAACAAGTTAGTTTTTACTTTAATATCTTACCATGTGGAAACTGTAAATTGTGCAAATGGAGTTGAATTGCATAAAGGCATTGCAATTCTAAAGGTTCATTTGCATCCACAAATCGACGAATTAATTGTTGTAAATTAACAAAAAGATCGGTTCTTAAATTCCACCTGTTGTTCATTAGTTCTAAAGATATAAAAGAAAGAGCCAATTAGAACTTTCAAAATATTGAAAATTTATAAAATATATAAATAATAAAAAATAGTGAAACATACCCACGACGCATGTCTCTAAAATGGCAGTCGTTAATACTCGAATGAATTCAGGCTCTTTGACTCGATTACCTACATTTACCTGAAATAATCAGCAAGCAAAATGTATTAATTGTTTAACACTATTCTTACAGACATAGTTAAGTTTAAAATACTTACAGTTATCCAATTACAAATCACATCAAAGCTACTTTCCTTCATGAGTTTTCTAAGTTCATCGTGAATTTGCTGCAATGTAAGCTGATTGCTAGTTGAGCTTTTGGCACTATTATAATCACTAGTGCAGAACTCCAAGTTCTAAAAGTAATAAAATTACTTCTAGTTATTGTTATTTATAGATAAAATGTCAATACTATTAAATCAACTTACATAATCTTTAATGATTTTATCAACTTTTTCAAGTTCTGTATTAACTATAGTGCTCAACGAAAGTCCACTTTGGTCCCATTTATCTGCAACCCATTTGGATTCTTTATCTCGGGATATTTTCGACAATAGTTCCCCAAGGAATCTGCCTACGTATCCTCGACTTCTTAAGCTATCAAATATAGGTTTTAATTCAATTAGTGGAAGTAGCTCCTCTTCTATTGGATGTGCTGTAAAAAAAATATATTCTGATACTAATTTCCTTTCAACAATATAAACAAAAATTTGTGTTGTAACTATCAGGCCTGTTGAGCATAAATTCCCGCATGGAAATTCTATGGTGAAGAATAATCATCACACTTAATCATTATTTTTTATATAAAAGTTTTTATGGTAATGATTATATTAAAACTTATATAATTAGATATTTTATAATTGATTACTTACATAGTATTTCTGCCAGGTATGACCAAACTTTAGGTATATCGAGTGCAAGATCATCAACTAATTCCAATATTTCGATAAATCTAAAAAATTAATTGTAATTAATTCTTTCTAAAGAAAGCAATACATTATCACAATTTCAATTATTGAAATTTAAAATCAGTATCCTTTTGGCTTGTTTATTCAACATAGTTTCTCAGTACAAAGATTTCATCACTGCTTTTTATTTTATTTTAGAAGTTGAATAATGACCATTAAAAACGATCTCAGTTACTTAACAACGATATTATGTAATATTACATACATCTATAAACAATTATAAAAGAACTTACCCACTTCTGAGATGTGATATAGATAAAATTTTTTGAGTGATTAAATGCGATAAAAGATACGATACGCGTTCTCTATCAAGAGGTGATTTTTCAAGAACAAAATTGATCAACTCGTGCATAAATTTTGTTAATGCATTATCAAAGTTCTGTTGAATAACCAACGAAGCTTTCTGTAAAGTAAAATATTAAAATAAAATATTATAAATACTTACTTATCTTATATTTAATAAATTATTTTTAATGGAGAAAATTTTTTTTTAATAAAATGCTATGTCCTCTTATTAATTACACAAACAGTGATTTACATAAATATGGCATTAAAGCTAATTTATAACACTGTTTGAAAGGATCAAAAAGAAGGTATTTTGTAATTTAGCACACCAATGACTCAAGCATCTCTTAATTAGAAGCAGAGATGGATCTAAGGAATGTGCAAATTATTTGTCTGCATAGTACCTTGTAATACTTTTATAAATAGATAGAACGAATTAATATTACTGTACATTAATTTGAAAAAAAGTATAAGAATTTCTATAAATAATAATACAATAGAAACTCACTTCAAGATTAGGATTTTTAAGGTAATCTTTCATTATCTTCTCTATTGTTTTTATAAAGTCTTGTTCTGTCATAGGGGGTTTATGACTGCTAGAGATAGACTGTGAAGATTTTAACGATGATGGTGGCATAGAAACATTCTGACTTTGTGAACTATCTAATAACGAACTTTCTCTGCTCAACGATGAACTGCTTAATTGATGACTACCATTACGTGAACTCCTACCATCTGTAAAAACGAAAATATGTAGTTAGCCGACATTTAAACAAACTAAATAAGAAGTTATTTATGTTTGAAATATCAGAATCCTTTTGGCTAACAACATTAGGTTTTACTTTTCAAAAATGAAAAATTTGTCATCATACTTCTTTTTTTAAGAACACAGTAAACTATTTAATTTCGTTAGTATTTGATTTATAATAAACATACCATAGGAAGATTTGTAGTCTCGACCATATTCTCTCGGACCAGTAGATCTTGATCTGAAATAAAGAAACCTGTATTATTAAAAATTTTAATTACTCTGTACACAGGTACGCTCTTATTAAAAATCAATCAGAATGTTTGTAAAATCATATTTTTAACATCAGAAACTCTAGCCTAGCAAAATTTAAATTTCATCATGTTTATTTTATTAAATATCAAATGATAGAAACAATAATATCTAATCATAAACAAAATTTACCCAGAGAGCTGTGGAGATGTATTTCGTTTTTCTTGATCTGATGTTGATACATTTTCCAGTAATGCATATTTATTTGAATTCATCGCCTTTGAGCCACAATTTGAAGGTGTCGTTTTCCACATATACATATTTCTGCTTCCTAATTGTAAATCATCCATTGGAGGCTGTAAAACAGTAAATATTTAATAATTATTCTTCAATTTTAATATGTTTGTAGTTAGAAACTTTTTAATATCATAAAAATCCTAGGTGAAAAAAAATTTCTTACAGGTTTATTTTTAAGCTTGGCTGTTTCGACAGAATATTGTTGTCTCGTTCTTATAACAGGTTGACTCCAACCACCATCATCAGTTGGGCCAACACCACCTAAATTATATAATTATAAAACATTATTTTTTAAATATCTGTTTATTTCTTCATAAGAAACATAATATGATAAAATAAGAATTATCAGAATACACTACATAAGATCATTTTTATCAGAAACTCTAGTCTGGCAATAAAGTGCGGAATCATCATATGGCAACATTAAGAAAGTATTCTGTTCATAAAGTATTAGTCTCACATTTCATACTGTGCATTGCTGGAAATTACTTTGAAATGACAAAGACAAAAACAATACTTAATTCGTATTGCTCAATAATCTTTGTCCAGACATTGTTGTATGATTTGATTAGTGAATTTTATCGTTTTGATCAATAATGAAAGTATGTTTATTGTTTTTTTTTTAATTGTATTAAAAAAGGTAAGACCATTGAGATTATAACTAAGCAGTCGTACACTCTTTCCAAGCAACTTCTTCCCAACAATGCTCAATATAATTATCTCTGAAGTTATGGTGCTTACTAGCAATATAAATACTACAGTAATTCAATACTTACGATTCCTTTTTCTATCACTAGTACGTTCATCTTTTCGAGGTGTATTCAAAGGAGTGTTACTCAATTGACTATCTAATCTCTCAGATTCTGCTTCTTTTTGAATTTGATCTATTGTTTTAGGATTACTGTCATCTCTTCTTGGAATCCACTGACTTGCTCTTAAATCTATGACATCTTGTAGCATAAAACGAATTCTAGAACTAATTTTTCCTTGACTTCGTCGTGCAACGATATTTTGCATTTTACCGAAATAATCTTGCATTTCCTAATAAAATGAAAAAATGATATAAAATTCTGTTTATTATAATCAATTACTTTTTACTCTTTTAGTAACAGATTGATTTTTTTCTGTTATTTATAAAATAAAAACGCACTTAAAACCTACTTCTGATGATTCTGAAGATTCTTTTGTTTCTAGATCTTTTCCAATTGTAGTCAATAGCTTGCACAAACATTCAAGACTATCTTCATCACTCTGAGTTAATAATTCTTTTATGCAGCGATGCATTATTTTAGCTGTTAATATTCCTTGTTTGTATAATTCACCAATAAACCTATGAGATAAGAAATAAAATATAGCAAAGGAAACTGTAAAATACATATTGCAGACAGTGCACATCAGATATATATTAATGCATATATACACAATCAAGAAAAGTAGTTGTAAAATAGAATTAATAATACAATAGTTAATAAACGTAAATTTAAAAATAGTTCTTAAGTAATAAATAGTACAATTCGAAGTGTTACATGAGCTATCCAAAGGTCAAAGTAATTAACTCCAGTTTTAGAATTTATTTAAATTTTAGTGTTAAAATATTTTCTTGGTGTCTTTTGTATTCATCAATTTTGTCTATTGTTTGCTTTGTACAGTTAATTCAATTGGTAAATGAGCAGCTAATGTAAATATATAACTACGTATTTTATATTTAATTAGTTACCTTATATTTCCTACTGATTTTATACGATTTCTACGTTCTTCTTCTTCAAATGCTAACTGTAAATCCTTCTTCCTTTCCTATATTAAATGTAATAGCTTTTATCAATAACAATACTGATTTATAAATGTAATAATGCTGAAAAATTTTATTTAACTTACAGGATCAGTACATTCATCAATTTCTTTAAGTCTATTAGCTCGTGCCACTTCATTTACTGGATTTCTTTCAAATTCCTTTTGGCAACGATTAATAATGAGTTTCTTGAAACTAAATGAATTTTCTTGTTTTTCTGAATTTTTATCTAAACCACTTGAAACTCCCATCATAGCAAGTTCTTTACACATTAATGCATATGCTACAGAAAAGCTTGGTTCATCAACAGCCTAAAAATTTTGCAATTAAATTATAAATAGAATTAATAATACATAATTAATATAAACATTGTTTAAAGAAGCAAACTTACTTTCTCGAAGACTAAATTAATGACGCCTTGTAATCTTTCTGGAGTATCAATACTTAATGCACGTACTTGATTAACTAAAGTACTGAATTTTTGAGGAGTAAGTTTATTTAGTACACTTCTAACTCTTTTGTAAAGAACTTCTGATTTTGCTTCTTCTTCACTAAGATTTAAACTTTTTAATCTTGTTGGTCTCCATGCATTTTCAGTTTCCCTTAATTTTACATCTTCCCTGAGGGATAACGACATATGAATAACATTTGGTTTCGTCGGCTTCGACGATTTTCCTCCTCCTGGATGACTCTTATTACGACTCGTTGGTTGCTAAATAAAGACAAACAAATTGTATGAAATCGTAAAAATTTGCAAGAAGTTAATAAATATAAAATGCAAACTTCAGAAAACATATTCTCTGTCAAAGAATTTCAGTCCACTACTTTCATTTCTAATGTATAATACATCACTAGTTAAACATATGAATAATGACGTATATTTTAACTTCTTAGGCTTACCACTCGTGCATTTGGAACAGATTTTACAAATACAGGGATTAAAAAGTCATGTCTGTTCATATTTGTATCTTTAAATGGTCTAAGGTCAACAGTAGTTCTTGCCTACAAAAATCGTTAATTATTAGTATCGTATGATATGTATTACAAGTAATAATAATAGATGAAAATGATTTCTATATAATACCTTTGAACTATCTTTCAAAACAACATCCAAATCTGGTAGATTAGATGGTTTGATTTTGCTGTTAGGGTCATCTTGTAATTTTATTAAAAACTCACGGTCATAAACTTTTTTACCATTTGTATTAATAGGACTCCATTGATCATCCTTATATGTATATCTCAATTGTATTTGATTCGTGGCCGGTGTTGTTTCAGTTTGAACAGGAGATTCGCTGTCCACCGATTTTTCGATACCCAATGATGTTTGTGGCTTCTCTTCGTTAGGCGTTCGAATTGCTGATACCTTGGAGTTCTCTTCATTTTTTTGTGCTACTATTGTCTCTACATCAGATTCTTCTTTAACTTTTGCATGATCAACAACATCATTAGGAACTGATTTTGCTTGCGTATTACATGCATTTGATTTATTACCATCTTCTATCTTAGGAGAAGATTCTTTTATAGTTTCCTTGTTGCTTGGCAGTTTTTCTATAGCAGATGCTATTATGGGAGTACTTTCTTTGGGGATTTCTGGTATCACTGGAGATGCTTGCTTCTCCATCTTCGTATGAACAGAAGTAACTTCTTTCTCTTTTTTCGATTCATAATTATCCTTTTCATTAATATCTTTTGTAATCTCACGATTTGGTTCCTTATTACTATCTTTCGGTGTTAAAGGATCTTTACTGTCTTGTTTTATTTCAGGCTTCACCGAAGGTACTGTGTTAACGAAAGCATCCATATCTGTACCTTCTTTCTCCGCTCCTTTTCGGTTAAGTTCACGAGGTTTGAGTTTGTTTTTACTCTTCTGTTTTTGCATGGCTTTACCTACCGAAAAAAAGAAATCATTAAACATATAATAACTGGACTTAATGCACTTCGTCTAAAAAATATATGTTTGTATACATAGTTAATGTATCGCGCGCTGTCATAGACAAGTATTATTACGTTAATATTACTAGAGAGATGCAAGCTGAGAAGAAAAGTGAGTATTTCGGCTACAAGCCAAGGATAATTATAGTCTCAGATCGCAGTACATTTTGTACTGTGACATTTTACTTTTTTATTAATATGTATACAAATTTACAGCTATTAAAATCATAAAACTAAGATTTATGTTAGCATGTATCACTTTATTGTACTGTTATAAAAAGGTGGCTTAATTTTTTTATAACAGGACTGTGAAAAGAAATATATTTATTTTTATAAAATCTATGTATATTTAAAGATATTATGATTTGCTTAAATGATTTAATGATTAGTTTTAATACAATAAAAATATGAGATTTCATTATGCATTTAAAAAATCTGTTCACAAATACATATATGAAGGCAAGATTATAAATTCGTTTAAATGATTAACGAAATCTAAATGCTTATTACATTTATCTTAACAAACAGTTATGTTATGATGTGTAAAAATTAATTTCTTATCGTTAAAAGTCAAATGAAATAATAAGTGAGGTGTTCATTTAATACGATATAATTAAGTATATCGGTAACATATAAAACGAAGGTATGAGGTATGAAAGCCAATTATCTTCCATGTGTTACCACACAAATCGTTTGACGTTTTCGGCGTATGTATAATGGGATATATACCATGGTCTCTGGAGCCCTGACGATTACGACTTCTTGATCGAGAACTATTGCTGACATGAGCATTACCATTAACTTTGCGGTCATTCATTTTCACAATTATTGATAATCATGCACGCACTGTTATTTACACATGTTCGAACCACAATGTATCTGCCCTTTCCCTATCAGACACATATCGTATGTTACAAGTCACATCCTTGCGACACAGAACCCTTTGTGCGCTTCGAGTTTCAACGACTTGTGTGCTACTGCTGCACTGAATCAGTATTTATTTATAAATCTGCCAAAAGCTTGCCAAAAGCTAGGGTAGATGGATTCATGTTCCCACACGCAACAGTACAACCATGAAATATACATTTTAAACTTTTATGTGTTTTATAAGAAGAAAAAATGGTGGAAGAAAGTTGAAATCATGATATAATTGTAAAAGAATTCTCACTAATAGTGACCAGAAAATACAGCAGTCGCGATTCATATAAAAACATTGATATATATAAAGGTTTTCAGTTTGATTTACTCTAAAACTTTACAAATACTAAATATCGCTCGTAAACTCTTTTTACACGACTTTCACACATCTATTTTAATTTGTGAACTGGTACAAACCGACAGGCACGACACAGGATTTCTTAAATTAGTTCTGTTCGCCGGTTGCGCGCCGGAGCAAGCGCATTGATGATTTTCTTGATAACCTAACCTGATGTATGAACTGCTTTGGTGAAAATGTATTGGAACTAAAATTTATGCATCTTTTAGTGCTAACATTACTAAATGCATTGTAAAAATTAATTAATTTATTGTCATAAACAGAAAACAGATAAAAATACCACGATTTGATTAATAACAGGTTTAGATTAATTAAAATGTGTAAATGCTAGTATTAATATTTCTTTTTACAACACGTTCTATAAATCTCTTAGAATAATAACTGCAACGACAAAAATGAAACATACAACAAAATATATAAATAAATATGAAAATATAAAACGAAATAGAAAAATAAGTATCTACTATCTCTTTTCATAATGAAATTTTTTGTAAATTAAAAAAATATATTAATAAAATCAAACAATTAACTTTGAACTTGTAAATAGATAAAAGGTACATAACTATATACAGTGTAACTCCGATAATCCGACACGCATAGTCCTTCTGAACATCATTTAGTGACAATTGACGATAAATAAATTACGTTGTTACATTAACCATGATTACTTTTTTAATTATTTCTTTCATTCTTACTGTCTTGTAGATTATAATCAAATAATTCCTCATCTCCGATAATGTACACTGCTGAAAAATCCGGAACATGTCATATTATCAAAGTTCCACTGTATAATAAAAAAAAATACAAAAGATTGTATTTTTTAAACCTTTGAACAATCATTCAAAATTATTGTATTTTTTCTCAGCAACTTCTAAAACAAAATAATATACCATAAGACAACAGTTAATTTAATGCATGAAAGTAGCTTGAGTAAGATATCTTATAGAAGTAGGTCGAGGTAACAATCTATAAAGAACACTGAATAATCGTCAAAGGTATATATAATATTTTTTCTATTTCACTGATTATTTAAAACCTTTTAAAATAAATAGAACATACTTAAATGATATTAGTGGATCAAATTTCTGTATTTGATTATGTAATGAATTATGAATAAAAAAAAAATAAACGCAACATATGTTCCTACTATTTATGTAAATAAAAACTAATATCAACTTAAAATTATTATGAAGAACGGATCTATTTCAATATTTTAATAATATCAGTTGCATATTTTTTAGAGAACCGAATAAGAAGGAAATTGTACAGTTAGTCTTAAAAAAATTAAGAAATAACTTATCACTATTACAACAAAGAATTTCTTAGGTATAACCTATTATTCATAAAATTAATTTGTTTATGAAATTACAAGATTATATTAATTTATTAACAATTATCGAAAGATATGCTCGTATGGAAAATGTATATAGTTCATTTGGTCATTTTTCTAACCAGTCAGAACCTTTCACTCGATTAGTAAACGCTCAAGGTTGTCACTGACGCCGAAAGTCTTAAGATATTTTTTGCACACGCATGACGCGTGTTCTTGTGAAATGGCACTCTAAAAAGACATCCTGACGATGCACGTAACTTGCCATACATCCGTGGCCGTGACCCTATGAGTTTTAATAACCGTACAATGATAGAATTTTTGTCACAATAATAACGAAAAACTGATTTACTTTTTTGTGAATAAAGGACCACAAAAAGTTTTCCATGAAATAATTATAATAATGAAAGTCTGAATAATTGAAAGTGAATTTTTACATTAAGCTAATATTTTGTTTTGGATTTCATATCAGTTTATTTTTAAGGATTGGAGAATTTATTAAAAATAAAAACTCGAATAAATGAAGACGGAATGATACGCCCACTAAATTCCCCTGTAATATCGTATCTATTTTTAGATAACCAAATAAACTTTTTCCTTTCTCTATTCTTCCATTATACATTTTAAATAGTAATGATGGAAATATCCCTTTTATTCTTTAAGGTTTGTTTCAAAATTTCAGAAGTAAATAATTATATATTTTATAAAGTTAATAAATTTTTTTTAGTTATGTCAATTCCTTTAGAGGAGTGTATTCAATTTTATTTTTAAGTATAATGCAATCACAGAAAATACAAAAAATATTTAATTAACAAAATTAAAATGTTCGTAAACTAAAACTGATGATCAAATATGGAGTGTTTCTCATTTCTGGACGTTCACAAAATGGCTACAGACTGATATGTAGTAACAAAATTATTGTTGGATACTAGTCTCACAGTCCTTAAAAATCAAGATTACATTAGAAAATTTAAAATAAACAAAACTCATGAATTTTACAGATTAAATTAAACAATGAAATAGTTAAAGATTAAATTACTTTAGATACACGTGGTCAAAGCATGGTAGACAAAACTTAATCACAGCTTTCGGAATAAAACGATTATTGTATAATAATTGCCATTAAATTTTTTGTTTCTTAAATATTCTTCTTAACCTTTAATTTACTTAAATAATGTTTTAGCTCAAAAAATATAGTTCACTGTACTGATAGTAAAGTCGGAAGCAGCCATATTTGAATACAGTCGTGACTCAATTTTCGAAATAAACTTTACAATTTAAAGATTATTTCTGTTTAATGAATAAAAAACAACACGGAAAAACAATACGAAGAAATTTAATTAACTAGAAATTTAACTCAGTAATTGAATAAGTATCAGCACTATAAAGTACACATTTAAGAAAGACTGAATACAAAATGTCGGAACCACGTTGCAAAAAGCAAGTATATTTCAATTATATCCGTTAAAGATAGATTGTTTTAAGGCAATAAAATAATTTATACATACATTTTGAGTCAAGATTGTCCTCTGTCGTTGAAGTTGCATCCGTTTAAACACTTTGTCACAGTAACAATGATTTAAAAAAATTAAAATAAAGAACAAAATTCAATAAAACTTTTAAAGTCGGTACATAAAACCTTAAAGTAGAGTATAGAATGCACATTTTACCAAACAAAGGAAACAATGCGTGTAAAGGGCGCTCGTTATGATTAAATAAAGGATCATATGTACAAATTCTACGGAATATCGTGAGATTGAAACAACTTTATAGGAACGGGATGCAGTAGAACGCAATGTGTTAAGCGTATTCGTTACGTTGTCATGTATAGAAATTAAAAAATAAGTAACTTTTTTAGGTAGTATAAGTGAAAATATATACTTATGTATAGCCGCGAATATACAATTGTAGCTTAAAAAAATAATTATAAAAGGAAAGGGGGAAAATGGGGAAGACGGAATAAAAAAAATACACCCGGCTAGCACAGCACGTGCTGGCTACTGGAGTAATTCCGTTGTTCGATGAGGAAAGAAGTCGAGAACCTCCCTCCAGTAGTACAGTCGCCAACGTTCGTGTATCATCGGTATGTTTCGTGCCTGTTCGTCATATGATGATGTCACCGTTTGGTACAAAGCTCCTTTCGGAGTTCTATGCCTTGCGTTTAAATCATTCGAAAAAGACTCGTTCACATCGAAAAAGTATTTTAAGATTATATGACGTCTATACTTTAATTTTTTCCCAATTGTTCAACTCTTTTATTTTAAGGAATATTTCAAATTATTAAAAAATTAAAGTCATAACCTATACAATGCAATTTATTTGAAAAAATGCATTTTACTTAATGTGATTAAGAAATAAATTTTAACTTAATAGATATTATATCTGTTTTAACTATACTCATGCCTTTAACGTTTGAAGTACATTAGTTACTTTTCTTTCAATTACTTTTCCAAGACAATAGATATTTTAAGTATAACTAAATTTCGAACTTACCCTTTTTTTTGTTCCCCATCTTGAGAATCTTTATAGTAAAACTGATTTAAATTATTTACACTTTTATCTCAGTCTACAATATAATCGTAATATTAATGTTCTACAATAAAATCACTTAAAAAATTAATCGTTTTCACTTTCATTACCACTACAATTAAAACATTTTTGTCTATGGACAATTTTACTTTGCCAAGTTGTAAAACAAAATTCAATCATGTCAAATTATTTGAGATCCGCACTATAAATGATATTTTATCACTTGCTCGAATGATCAACTGTTTTCCAATGTTATTGATATGGTTCTTAAATGTGTTGTACTAATCTTAACGAAAAATCGTTACATTGCATATTATTTTTGGAAACAATTAATATTTTCCGAATATTTTATGCAAGTGTAAAAATATTTAATAAGATACACGTTTGTAATTTAACATATATTAAGATGAAAATGAAATCAGAACTTACGAACCAACATTTTAAAATTGCGAAGCTAATGAGTATAGAAAGAACTACGAAATTTATAGGTTAGAATGAAAGCAAATTATATTGGAACACTACAGAAACGTTCTGCAAACCTCACTACTGATAATATTCGAAAAGAAACAACTACACAAACATTATTCACGAATGTTTTGCACTGTATAAAAAGAGAATCACAAAATATTCAATCCGTTTGCACGTGCGTTACTTAGTTTAGATACACGTTTCCCCTTTATATGCTTGTATACACGTGCCTATATAAAGGCACCTTTGCAAGTAAGTATACTATTATATTATGATTTTCAATGATTTTGGAACTCATTCGAATATTCAAAGCACATGTAAAAAAAATATAGTAACTGAACTAACGACTTATAAATATTTATGTATAAAATGATGGATAATAATAATAATAATCATGAAAGCAAAGTCCAAACTATAATGATATGAGAAAAAAGAAAAGAAAATATTGGAATCCTAACCTATAACTATAAATTTTTGTGCACATAAATATTCTTCTACCATAAAAGATTATTGATAACAATGAAATAATTTGTTTATATGCAATGAATATTTATCAAAATATTAAATATAAAGAAGATATAGTCTAAAAGAACATTTTCAATAAGATGTTCTGAAAAAACGTTACAAATACGATTTTATATTGATTTATGTAATATTTAACGATTTATATGTACCTACATTAATTATTTTGTCAAAATTGAAAAATATCAACAAATAAACTGATAAACACATAGTATATACATATATATCCATAAAAAATTATACAACAATTAATACGTAAGTAAAAATCACCAATATTTGTCACATTGATACAGATACTTGATGAAGATTTTATGCACATGTGTACATACGTACAATGTAAATCCATTAAGAACCAAAGTTATTGATTCATACAACATTTCATTTACAATTATTTTTTCAGTTCATGATATTGTGAAATTTGGTTTCCTAACATTGCAATTATACAAAATTACAAAACAAATTTCTGAAGTTCTTTTTAACAAGTATAATATTCAGAAACAAAATTTACCAATATATACTGATTAAAAAAACTGCAGATAAAACGTTGCATTAACGTAATGTTGGTCCTTAATGCATTATTAAACCTGTAGGACATTTTTTAAGTGTTTTTACGTATCAAACAATAAAAAAGGTTCATATACAAAAATATCAGATGTGGTTTATCTATCAAGTTAAAAGTAATTTAATTTTTGATTGAACGTATCATGTTTTGGAATGCCAAGTGTAGTAGAATTTTGTCTTAGCTTACATATGAGGTTAGTTTTTGGTGACTGCCAATGTGCATGAATATTATTGCGTATAATAGAAAATTCTATTTTTTGTAACAATTATCAGTGTTAAACGTAAACATCTTAAACATCTAGTTTATTATAATCTATGAAAAAAGAAAATGTCATAGGAAAACATTTGATTTAAAGAGATAAATATCATAACACTGAAGTTATAAAAATGTGCATTTACCGATATTAGCCAAAACTCAAGTAACAGTATATTTCTTAGAATATAAAGAAGACTAAAAAAATAGTTTATCCCCTATGGAATCTTTCAGAGACCACAAAAATATGTTGAAGTTGATAGACATTATTTAAAACACTTGTTAAAATAAATTTTTATTTATTGCTGTTTCCGCCATGGTTATTTTACTATCTGCATTCAACTTTTATAAACTTTTTGATACTTAAAGTCATGCAAAGATCACAGTATCGTTGGATTCACGTTGATCTCAGTTAAGGACTATAATAATAAAAAATACATAGTCCTATTCAATAAAACATCTGACCTTGAAATCTCAAAAAAAGTTTTCATCTATATAATATTTTTCTTTAATAGAGTAATGCTTTTCTCTAATATTTTTTTCCTACCACAAAAAATAAGTAAGATAAGCTAATCAAGTTGGGTGGGACAACCTATACTTCATACTCTTACGTATACTGCTTTGTATTAAAATTTTGGTAAATGTACAATATAATTATTTATTTATTCCAAAGGGTGCAAGTACAGTAGTTGATTATTTGGCCCTCACTTATTCAACGCCCAGATTCAAATTCGTAAGAGCAAAATTAAGCGATCGTATAACAGATTCCATTCTTATACAATCGTCCTTTCTTAACTGGCTGAATTATTCTATCACCAATAGATTGAGGACCAATTTTATCACAATGATACAGTAATGAATAACATTATACCATAAAATGGTACTATGATATAATTATAATTATATGTTATTCTGAAGGAGGTTATTCTCGATTATCCGGACGACCCTCTGTCCTTATTAAAACGGATAATGGAGAAATTGTTATACATCATCTTCAAAAATTTTTGTTCAGTGAATAACACTACATAGGTTACTGAAAATTTAAAACATCCGGTTTTCAATCCTTTCAAGCTAGATCAACACAGCAGGGTGTTGCTCTTCATTTTATACCTTATTTAACCAAAAATTAAATTGCTTATGACTTCAAAAATAAACTGCCACATCCAATATTTTTTATGAATGAGTACTGCTTGCTTGTAATAGATCAGTCATTTAATAATAAGAATAATAAGAATAATCCAAACTTGTACATATTAATCATTGTATAACATTTTATGAATCATAGATTGTGTAACTTTTTACACATGTACGAATTTATAGTCACATTACAACAGTTTTATATGCAATACATGTAACAAGAACATCTATTTTTCCTATGAATAAAGCTGTACAGACAAAAAATGTGTTTGAAACTTTCTAAACAATTTTTTACTACCCAGTTTTATTCTTTAACCCTTATTGCTTACTCGTTTTCATATTGAAACTGTATCGATAGTACAATACCATAGTATTTTTTTTATTTAAACATTGTCATAAAGGTTAAATAAAAATTTTCAATATAGCAACTAGATCAGCATAAAATAATTATCATATTTATGACAATGTAAAATCTGCTAATTGTATTTTACGACCTTTTGCAAAATATTCTTTTTCAAAAATTATTTAAATATTAAATTAATAAAATTGGAATTCATTTAACATTCATTGTTTAATAGTATTGTTATTAAAATATTTTATATTACTCAATATATTATTCTGATATTTTATGTTATATTATTAAATATTATGGAACACATGGGAAAAACAAGGTTATATGTTCAAAAAGCATAATAAATTGAAAATTGCAAAAACTTACCATCAGATGACTTTTGCTGTTGAACTTCAGTCCGAACAGGTTCGGATTCTGACTTATCACTAGTCACATCTCCATTGGCTTTCAAATGATGATCAGTTTGATTATGAGTAGGTGTTGGAGTAGTGCCTCTAGAACTAAGACTTTTTTCCCTCGTTTTTTTCTCTTTTTGTTCTTTGGCACACGAAGGTAATTCAATTGCAACAGTAGGAGCAGTAATAACAGCAGGCTGACTGTGGGTGTGAGTCTGAGATTTTCTTCTAGGCGGTGAACTCGATGAATTTTTATTGGACAAATTAGGGAACGGTTCTCTGGCAGGAATGGGGTTAGCACTTGGGGCAGTGACGGACGGCTTAGGGACCTCCGGAACGTTCGTACTTGGTATGGTCACAACGGGAACTGATGTCTGTGTTACAGTAGGTGTGGCACTCGTACTCTTCACTTCAACTTCAGTTATAGTCGTCGCGGGTAGCTGCGCAGAAATATCATCCTTGTTTACGTTACGCGGTGCAGCCGGCGGTGGTTCTTCAATAACCACACTTTTCGATTCGCTCCGAGGTTGAAATTCCTTCACAGGAATTTGTAATGGTTTAGACTCCGTTTTCACTGCACAAGAATCTGTTTGAACCACGTTACTAGTAGAACCTAATGATTGATTACACAACGCGGTTACGTTAGGTATATTCTGTGTTGCTGGTGAACTGATATTACACTGACTGTTCACATCATTAGCAGAATTTGTCTGGGAATTGGATAAACTTTGTGTTACATTTTGAGTTGTAGATGTATTTGGTACACAAGTCGGTACCGTCGAGTCAGAACTAGACTCTTCGGTTGCGACTTTCGCAAGTGTTTTTGCAACCCGGGCTGCAAATTCGGCTTGCACCTCGGCGTCATTGTTCTGTAACAATCACCAATTCTGCGTGATAGACAATGATACATAGCAATCGGATAAAGATTATGCTTGACAACTAAAAACTGGCTCCAAACTCAAATCATAGGACAAGAAATAAAACAAAATGTACTAAGTGAAATAAAAGAAACATTCAATATATTTTATACCTCTGTTACCCCTCAGCCATGGTTTGCAAACTATAAGCAGAATTACAAAAAACTGTATATAAGTAATATATCTACATAGTAATATATTTATGTTCTGATCAATGTTAATCCATTTATTTTTATAATATTTAACTATGACTAAAAAGTAACTACTACTTTACTCAATTTATTTAAGTTTTTTACATTAGTACTAATTCAATGCTATTAAAATTAGGTTAAAAGTGAAAAATAAATAGAAATTTCATAACAATATTTGAATATTTTTATAAATTGTTAAAAATAAAAATATTTTAATGATCATGGCTTTTGGGTACAGATATTAGTAATATAAACAACTGGCTATAAGAGGACATCAATCATACACTTGTTTTTCAAACGATTTAAACAAAACTTTTCACCTTTTTCAACATAAACCTCTTATAGTCAATTGTTGATGTATTAATATTCTAAAATTACTCACTTGTGGCTGAGGTGTTTCACGATTGCTAGATTCACCACTTTGGATAGTTTCATTATCCTTATAAATTTCGTGACTAATGTTTTTACCAGTTGTTGGATCTACAATATCGGTAATAGCATTCTGTCCTCTTGGTTTCCGAGATTTTGTCGTACTATTTGTTGTACTTGTTGCACCACCATTATGTCCTGAGTACACATCTTTAAATTACAAAACACAGGAATCATAAAATGTACAAAATATATAATTATTTATCTATTACTAAGAACTTTCACTTTCATATGATACATAATATAAAACACTCTCATTTTATAAATAAGGCACTTCAACTTTCAGCTTTTTTCATATTTATCAGATATGAAGCTTACCACTATACATTTTATAAATATTATTAGTAAAGTACAAAATTTGGTAAAAAATTATTATAGTCCATGGAAAAGATATAGTAAGGTCATAAAATTCAACACTTATTAAAGTTTACAATTTTTACTACCGAAATATGTAACCTGATACCTTTCTGGGAAAAAAAAGTAGTTGAAGCCTTGTTCAGAGCCATATGATCTCAACTCAGCACTATCTTCCTTTTCACTAGATTTCAAAACTTGGGACTTAGAGAACAGACACAAACTTTAGATTTTTAAACACATGACAATATAACGCATTGACAACTGACATCACAATAGTTCTCTCTTCACTCATGCATAGGTAAGCGGTAAAGAATTTCTCGACAACCCCTGGTCAGCGGATATGTACGACCCCAACTACGGCTAGATTAGTCCGTGTCACGTTTCAAGGGTTTAATTTACGACCTCATTATATTTCTTTCACCGACTACATAAAGTTCAGTGCACTTTTAGAAGTAGTTTGAAGATTTTCGAAGAACTATAAAATTTCTTAAGGTTGGATTCAAGAATTTACCTAAATCTTTTTGTTCAAATTCATTGATACCTTTGAATCAGTCAGGGTCAGATTAAGTGAGTTTGAAGTTCTATATAAATTTAAATTCCAAAGTCATAAATAAAATTCGTCGTAATTTCTATACTTCTTTCAAGCACATTTCCTTGATTTATGATTTTTCTTTTCACAGCACGTTTACCTTTAGAAGATTTATGAACCATGACAGTCCCTACGATTTAGTTAAATACTCATGAAACTTTTATTTATAAATAAGGTATATGGTTCATGAAATTATATTTCATTAATTCTTTTAACAATAAATAGTTTTCGGAAATATTTCCGATTTGAAGAATAAACTTTGTTTAACAAAGATAAAAAGATTTTTATTGCATGTATTTATTTATATTCCATATAAGCGGTAAATCGTTATAATATTTTATTTATTGAAAGAACTAAAATCTCAAAATTCTTAGTAATTTAATAAAAAGAGAATGGTAATAAAGAAAAAATGAAACAAAAAGTGTTACTTCAAATTTATATTAATTTAGAAATTTTTACTATAAGATACGATCAATCTATAAGCAGTTTTAAAGAGATAAAATCTATAATTTTATTCGCTTCATTTGTAAATGTTGCATCACAACATAGTATATTTTATAACAGAAATAATAAAAAAGATAAATAAAACTGTAATTAAGATTGAAAATGAAACAGAAAAACTACAAGATCATTACTGTATATAATGAAAAAATATATATAATATGTATTTTCATTACATTTAACCTGAACGAATCCAATCGTATATACACTACAGGCCAAAAGTTTGGAATCACTTGTAGATTTCTATCAAAATTGAATATTTTTACGCATTCTTCATTGATGCACTGCTATTATACTAGATATTAACAAGAATGCACATATTTTAAAATATTTTAGTATTTTCTTGTATTGAAAATAATCTGGTATAGATTGATTATAATCCCAATTTAACCCTTTGAATGCTAAATACTACCAGTCGAAATGCTTCGCGTGGGCGGTGCATGGTTGCGTGTGTTGAGATCATTGGAGATGGAGTATTGTTACTCATACACTACAATTGGGTTGCCATAAGTGGAACATAGAACAAATTGACAGACGCATATATGCGTCCGTAGTTCGCATGAGTAACTTTCGTCAGGCGCATATAATGTATTCATAGCACTTAGAGGGTTAAAGCAATGGTAAACGTGAACCTCCCTACCACGTAAAATGACCAGTCTGTTTTTGCGTTATATAGGGCTATCTGATTCTCTTGTTTATTCAATGAGAATTTAGTGCTAAACTATTAGACGCCGATTGGTTGATGCTATCACTGTAAGAAGGTATAAAAGCCACATTTGCCATGCATTGTTATTCCCGTTCACGAAGGGCATCCAACTGAGACCATCCAATCATTCAATATATAAAAATAGCAAAAATGATACAGATTAGTAATGGAACTAGAAGTGCTATTATCACATTTAGAAAAGAAGGTGATACTTTGTAGAATATTGTAAGTATAATGAACTTATCATACGAGAAAGTTTAGAGTACGATAGAACGTTTTGAAAGTCCTAGCTGTTTAAAAGACAAACGTGTATCAGAAAGACCCAGGATAACGTCGACGATTGAAGATATTAGAATACAGATTATTTACAAACAGAACAGACGGCTAACGATCCCAGAAATTCGTACAGATCTTGATCATAGTAGATCGACTTCAGTATCTCTAACTATAGTGAAAAGACGATTAAAAGCTGGTGGTTTAAACGGCAGCGTAGCTGTCAGAAAATCGTTTTTTTTTTATCAAAAAAATCGCAAAATGCAATTAGATTGGGCAAAAAGTCACAAAAATTGAAAATTTGAAGACTGGAGCATAATTCTTTATACTGACGAATCCAAGTTTGAAATATTTGGGTCGCATCAAAGAACATTTGTCCGTCGATCTGAAGGATAAAAAATGTTGGCAGAATGTACTGTACCTACTGTCAAATATGGTGGAGGCTCAGTTATGGTGTGGGTATGTTTCTCGACTATTGGAGTAAGCGAACTGATAAAAGTAGAGAATACAATGAGAAAGGAAGACTAGAAGCAGATACTTGAGTAACATGCCATACAATTAGGTTGCCATTAAATAGGTAAGAAATTTATTATGTAGCTGGATAATGATCCATAACACTCATCTAAATTGTGTAAAGGAATCCTGTTGCAAAAAGAAACAGAGTGGGTTCTGAAGAACACGAGATTCATCACAGTCACCAGATTTGAACCCAATTGAGCTTTTACGGGAAGAGCTTGATAGGAATATCCGATTCCACTGTCGAACATCGAAGGAACACCTTTGGCAAATATTGCATGAAGCATGGAAGAATATGAAATTGGAAACAATTAACAAAATCATTGCCAGAATGCCTAGAATATGCCAGGCAGTTATTAAAAGCAAAAGCGGCTTTTTCGATGTAAAGGCGATTTAAGAAAAGTATCTATTTCTTTATGAAAAAAACGAAAGAAAAGGTAATAAGTGTTATTTACTAGACGTTTTGATAAATAAGAGTTCCTATAAGAATGTGTAACTTTTCTTTAATATATCCTGTTTTCCTTAAAACTCGTAGTGATTCCAAACTTTTGGCCGGTAGTATAGTGTATAGCTATTGAAGAGTTTAAACTTCAAATACATCTTTCAGACATATTAAAACGATAATATATAAAATCTGTAATCCTTGACATATATATAATATATTTAATATTAATTGAAATTTGAAAATTTTTATCAAAATAATCAGTAAATTGTAGAAAATACTATTAATTTTATTTCAGTTTCTTGAAAATTATCAATTTGACTTTCTATTTTTTAATAAACATTAATAATATTATTAAAACCGCATTGCTTCTATTGTAAAAAACTCTAACATTTTAATTATGAATAGCGATCTTGAAATGTAGACTACACTATCATTTATATTTGAATATAGTACAAGTTATAACTTTTTAATTACTTACCAGTCTGAGAAAGAGATATACCCATTGGGGGTAAAGGCTGAGCTTGCTGTGTTGGTTGTTGAAGTGTACCCTGTGGTACCACTGGAGCTCCTTGGGCACCCGCCAGCGGGCCTGCAACATGTTGTGCCCCACCAGTGACAGCACTTGCACCTGCCCTACTTAAACTTAATGGTGTGTTTGCTGGTTGACCAGTGGGCCAAAAATCTATTAATTATTAATAAATTAAAATTAAATTAATTTTATCTTTAATGCTCATGATATCATTAATCATTTGTTACTTACAGGGTGGAGGAGTTGGTGCAGGAGCACCATATCCAAACATGTTTTGTGCTGTCAGAATGGCAGAATGTTGAAATGGAGGAAAATATGACTGATTTTGATGTGTCTGGTGCCTTTGAGGTGGACCACCAAACTAAAATTATAAAGTATTTATTACACTTACAATTATTAATAGTAAAAATGATGAACATGAGATACATTATAAATACATAATAATTTATTCATAAAAGACAAGTTTTAAGGAATGTAGTTAGAATATAATACTTAAATACATGAAGTTGTTTAAGAAATGATTCTTTTGGTGATATAAATAAAATAAATGAAACATGACAATAAATATATAAAATCAACAATACATTACTACCTGAAAGGGTATTTGACTGTTCATTGTGTATACAGATTGCTGATGTGGACCAGGATGAATATTAGGAACTGGATACATAGCTCCAGTTTGAACCATTGCACCACCTGGATGATAAATTGCAGTTGGTTGACCTCCACCTCCACCAACCCCTGACATTCCTACTACTTGTGCACTGGTACCCCCTTGACCTCCCCTATGGCTAATTCCTCTTGGTTGCTGTGGCCTTGGACCTGGGTAATAACCCTGAAATTGGTAATAATTAAAATTTGTAAATCTCATATTATTTATATACGTAGTTAATTTCAATATGTTTTTAATATCTTTCATATGTTATCACATATTTATACATTAAATATTACTAAAAATATATCTTAACACATTACCGACCGGTAGTCGATTAATCGGCTTTTTGTCGCCAACGCTTACCGACCGGTAGCCGATTAATCGGCTTTAAACTATTTCTTATTTGTAGTAACCACTGTAATACATAAAATGAATATAATTTAGCGTTAATATAATGAAAATAAAAGATTTTATTAAATTTAATTATCCTATAATAACAGAAAGTAGACAATTCTGTTTGAGCATACGAAACGCACAGACACTCCCGCGCGACTGGCTAAGCCGAAACAGAGCCAGCGCCAGGGAGAATCCGTGGCTGAGCGGCCGGTCGGCCGTGCGTATGCTGTTGAAATGCTAGCGGTCGGTAAAGTGTTAAATAACATTATTTTCATAAAAATTGTTCACTTACTTGCGATGTTGGTCTTGTTTGTGTTGGTCCATATACTTGTGATAAAGGTTGTGGCTGAGATTGCAAATGTGCCTGTTTTCCCATTTCCTGCGGTGATGGGGTGTGCACAGGAGGTGTCGTGGTGGGAGCCGGACCTTGCGGCGGTTGTGACTGTACCCCGGGTGCCGGGGTTTGAGGTGGTGCTTGCCCGCCAGCAGGACCTCCTGGCGGTATACCTGCTGCTGATTGTCCTATGGACTGTAAACCGCCCAGTGGTGGAGGTCCTCTGCCCCCAGGTACTCCTACACTACCCCCTCCACCGCCCACCTGGCCCCCTGGTTGGGTGCCGTAATTTTGTCCAGACACATGAAAGTCTGATCCTGAAAATTGAAAATTCAAATTGGCAAAACAGATTTATTACTATATTCTAAATACATTAAAATCAAAAAGAAAAAGAAAAAAATAGATACAGTTATATCATAAAAATCCTCCATAATATAAAGAAGTAGTAAAAGTATATTTTGTTATTGGAAATTGTACAGTTACGATTTGTATTCTTGTGTCTATATCATAAGATTATTTTCCATGTCCCGTTTTTATACATACAAATATTTTATTATTTGAACTGCTTTGCAAAGTCTCCCACGAAACCAAGCGTTATCGTACATGTAAAAAATAAATTTAATTTCTTTGATGTAAAAATTGAAATGCTATTCTTATGGTTCCTTTAAAACAATCATGAATCAATAATTCAACAAGTATCCATCAAATAACCAATATCTTATACACATTACAATTTCAAAATTACAAAATGCATGGATATGATATAAAATCGAAGTATTTCGTTCAAATTTAATACTGTACTGAAAAAGATATTTACACTAAATATATTTCAATATTAATTGCGATTCCGTATTTTTGTAAAACTGATAGCTTTACAGTAAACGTATTATTAATAAAACGTATGCTTACATTCCTTACGTGAATAATTAGTCTGTATTATACAATTTGCAATTAAAATATAAAAGTAAGAAGTTCCGCAATCAATATATGTATAATCTAACATACTTTTCTACATATGTACATAGAGTTAGTGATACGAGAAAAAATATATCGATAATTCCTTATAAAATATATGACAAGAAATCCTTGTTCATTATCATTCTTCATATTAGTTATTAAATGAATATATTTTTGATTTCACATTAAAAAGAAGAAAAAATTTCCATATTTAACATTCTACATTTAAATTCATATATGCGCGATATTGTCCTTTCGTATTGCGTTCGCCATTCTGTCGTTAAATGAATTACTCGTGAAAGCGATTATGTATGGAATTGCATGACATGGCTTGACACGTCGCCATCAATCGGATGCATGTACTTTCAAAACATTCAACGAATTAGAACAATTGCCCCTAAAAGAGGCTAGAAATCTGAAATACTGCACAGGAAACGTGCAATTTCACAGAAATGTGGAAAATGTTTTTCACCACATGTTATGAACTTATAACAAGAAAATTCATTAAGGATACAGATAAAAGAATAAAAAAATATCCATGTTTTATTGCTCACCGTTAAAGATCGACACAAAGTTGGTTACAGTTTTTAGTCACGTAAATATTATAACTGTATAGAGGAATTTCTACAATGAAAGAACAATGAAGTGACAGCAAGGCTCGAACGTGAGCAAAGAAACCAAGAAGACGGCCTCGCGTACGGCCATCTTTGCACATGTGGGTAGGGGCCAGAGCAGTGCTGCTATCTGTAGTTTCACGAGTACATTGATTGTTATAAAAGGGGGGCGAGGCCGAACTCCAATCACCAGCATCTTACCAACAAATAAGTACCATAAAAACAATAAATTACATGTATATTTTATATATACATTTGAAAGGTGCTCAGAATGTCAATTTTCATTTCCTATAATTATTTGTATTAAAATAGTAATGTCTTAATTATTTTTTATATGATTTATTTTAAATCAGTCTCAAAAGAGTACAATTTAATAATTTAAATTGTAATGTGATTGTTTTATCTCCAATAACACTATACTTATTTTAAAATAAATTTTATCACAATACTTTAAGTTTGAAAATTTTATGTAATAATAATATGAACTAAAAACAGTTTTTCCTTGCACTTCATTATACCATTATATTACGAAAATTGAAAAATTATTATTCTTATTTATTTGATACAATAATAAACGAATTTTTTATTAATCAGCTACCTAAGGCATGTATATGCACATTAATAGAGTGAAAGAATGTAGTTTGAAAAATACAATTCAGAATGCAACACGTCATTTCCGGTGTCAATTTCCTCTCTCTCCTTTTCTACATTTTTATCCTTTCTTCTTCACTACTTCCACACATGAATACAGTAAGAAATAGATTTTGTGAATTAATTTTGATTTTTACTATTGAAGAATCTAATATATTTTAAAAATAATTTAAAGAACTCAGATATAAAAAAAAAAAGTAAAAGCATTATACATAAGAAAATAATGCACATGAAAGTAGAAGTGAGGTTAGAATGATCACACGTCAGCCACGTGGCTGATCACCGACATACTGATGCGACTAACTGTAGAAATATGATCTTTTAACATTGGAACAATATCATCACAAGGTAAAACATTATCGCAATACATTTTTTTACTTTCACATACCGCCTGTAGTTCAAATACTATAACTCATAAATAAAATATTACTATCAACATCTAAATTAAGAGTGATAAGCAGAATAACTATGATTCATACTAAATATATCTGAAGAAATATACAATACATTTTTAAGGGTCGGTATTCATACGTTACAAACAATAATATTACAATTATTACTAGTCATTACTGTTATATGAATTAAAGAAACTTTTTAGAGCTTAATAAGTAATTTGCAAATAATAATTATTATTAATTTAAACATATAAGTTACTCCGTATAATAAAAATAGTTTATAAATAAATGAATTTTTATTTGATCATTAACAATATCTATAAAATGCATTGTCATATTATAACCATTATTAATTAATTCAAAATCTTTTGATATGTGAATAAAAATATAATATATGTATGTACAAAAATGTGTACTATTTTACTAATGTACGAATACGTATTGTTAAAAGTATTGTATATTTTGCATTATGCATTTAAATAAAAATTTTTTTTGTGGTATAATAAATAAGAGTTAAGTGTACATAAAAATAACGAAGTTTTTGATATGTCTGAATTAAAAAATTCCTTCGATCATCGCAACTTCTTAAAATGATTTATCTATATCTATGTTATAATAAGATATCTATAATCATGTAATCATGGCAAAACGTATCATGCAAAAGGAAATAATCGAACGTACCTTCACGACTGTACAAGGTAGAAAGCATTTTATCGATTGACCTATATCGTGAATTGTCTACAATGCCGCTCAGGGGCGCTAAGGACTAACCTAAATACTAAACTATCCAATATATTGATACAGTAACTAACCATAGATCACGAGTATTTATCAATCGAGCCTCTTTAAAAATGTAATACCTTGCAATTACAAGTTTAAAATGTTAAAAATCCTAAATAAGAAAATTTATGCTCAACTGCTGTATGATTTTTATTGTAATTACTAACAGTTTGGCTTGAATCAATTTGATGAAACAAATGAACAAAATATCATGAAAAGTAGTAAAACTAATATTCAAAATTTATTTTTACAAATATTATTTGGTACAACTTAAACATGAATGTATATCCACAAATAGACGCAAACGATTCGACTTCTGACAGATAGGGCACCAGGTCAAATTAACTACCTCCAGTGTGTTCGAAAATAAGTTTTCATATATGCATATCTTTTTCATAGGCGGGTGATGTTACATACATACAATTATGTAGTTATTTATATATAATAAATAAAAAATTCAGTAATTCAAATGAGGATCCTGTATGATCAATTTGTAATAATAAATTATACTGAATTTGAATAAATATAATACTATCGTGAATGCATTGATTTTGGGACTACTGCTTGACTGTAGTTAGTAAAAGTTGCTCCAAAAAATAAGCAACTAACAGTAAAAATAAATAAGTAACAGAGATCTGAATTTGGGATAATGCTTCCATTGGTCACGAAAATATATGTCCATGATGGAGCAAATGAAAATAGAGCTTCCGCTGTAGAAAAGTACATGCAACTAAATGTTTAATGTATTGATTCGTTAGATAAATATTCTATGGCAGTAACAGATGCATGAAAAATGCGTAACTATAAGTGATCGGAAATATATATTTATATTCCTGTTTTTTTTTATACTATAATAATTTGAATCTGTACGTTTAATAACGCAACGCTAGTTTTTGATTATAAGTTTTTCTGTATAAATTTTAAGTCAAATTTTCTACATGATTAATAAATATCATCTACAAAAGAATCTGCAATGATTGTTTTAACAATCAAACATGTTCTTGAATCAATTATATTTCCTAAAATTGAAAATATACTGATATATATAATGATATGTAAGTTTAGAAAAGGTACAGATTATTATTTATATATCTGCAAATTAATTTGGATATAACTAAAATATGTAAGAATAATTAAACCAATTATAACATTCATGTATCTCAATTACACCTGAAATTTGAATCAAACGATTTAAATCTTAAACAGTCACCTTATCATAAATTCATGTGCTGATCTATAAAATAAAATAAAAGTGCTTAAACGAAGAATATATATTCGAATATATCGATAAATCATTAAACTCATAATTGGCCATATAGCCGGGTCATGTCATTTAACATTAGAACTACCAACGATTAGGGTATACTTATTGGAGACAAAGCAATCAAATTGAAAACTGTACGAAAAAAATACGTAATGTAAGGAAAACAAATTTTAGCAATTAGTGAAAATCATAGTAAATTTAAAAATGTGGAGACACCACAGTAAGTTCACCACGTTTCTATGAAAAATTACAAATTGGATCATTTTGTTCCCCTTGGTAGTTCTAGTGTTAACTCAAAGGGGAACCATTTTGTTGATGTGTAAAGAATATGGTTAAGGAAATAAACTTTATTTTGCTATACAAATGTGCTACAGCTATAGCGAAAAATATTGTTTATTAAACCTTTGGTATACCCCCCCCCCCCCCTCCATTGGTGATTCTTGTACTTACTAGCGTTTGCAGTAACAACTCGATACTGCGGCGGCGCTTGTTGATGCTGAGTCTGTTGCTGTTGTTGCTGTTGATGAGTCAGATGGTTAATGTTGACGGTCAATTGATGATGGCTCAGCTGATGATTCAAATGGGGACTTGGCGAAGGTGGTGGCTGATGGGCCGGATGCACGTGGTGATTGTGACCTGGCTGAGGATTTTGTGGATGAGGGGCTGAAAGATGATGGTGATGATGGGGTCCTCCACAATGTGGTAGAAGACAGTGCATAGGTCCTACACCAACGGCTACACCCACTGCGCCCTCCTTCGAGACGCCATATCTCGAAACCATTATTCCTGATGTAGCTTTTCTTCTGATCCAGTGTCAAAGTACAACCAATCAAAAAGTGTTTTCGTCGATTACTTCAGTAATTCTACCAAACGATGGATACATCAGGATTTGTAGTGTCGTTATTTGTAAATATGGTAATTAAAAGCGTATACTGTATCAACCTATCTGCAAACTTTTTTACCATTGGAGTAGCGTGATAGAGAAAATTCCTTTCTTTCCACGTGTTCATTTGTTCATGTTTTCAGATATCTGATCAGTGTGATCATATAATGAACGTACGTTTTGTTAATTACGCTGTAAAAGTAATTATTCTCCTTTTCTTTATTTTCCTTCAGCTTTTTCGTTCTTATCTTGAAGATTTTAAAGCTGCTGACAAATTCGGTGCATTTAACAAACGGATAACGATATCAAGTACAAAGAGCTCATCGATATTTAGACAACACTACTTTAGTTGTCCACAAGATTCTCAATCGGTAATGCTGTATCATGATGTCATTGTCTACTTGATCGGTAACTCAATAACGGGCCTCATGAAGAGAATTCATCTATCGTGATCATTGAGTATGTCCTATAGTTGAATTCACAAGAGATCTTTTCGAAAATACTGGCAGTATCGTTGATTATTTTGTTCTTTAATTTCCTTTAAATATTTGTAAAATTTTCTTTATTTCTATATGTACGATCATTTCTAATTTCTTCTTCGAAACGATATTTTTATTTTAACCAATAATCATTTATTAAAGTATTTAACGCAGGAAGCGTAGAAAAACATTTTTAAAGACAAATTCTTGTTAACTAGAGAGAACGTAGATCAAATTCTTGAAAAGTGTAAAAATCTGAAGGATGACAAAATTTCCATTAGAACAATACTGAAACGAAAGAACGAAGTGTCTTGACTAACATTTAATGAGACGATTGATCACCAGATTTTGCTGCCTGAGACGCGTTTTATAGACAAAATGTCTGTACACGTGATAATCCGAAAACAACATTTTCATTCGACACTTTTCAAATATAATTGAATTCATACATATGACTTCATTGTTCAAAAACAGGTTCACTATAAGCGTTCAATTTTGAACCTAAAAATATTGTGCCACCATATTGTTTTTGTTTCGTATCTATGCATGCGATTCCTCTTGATGTAATACTCCCGCACTCAACTGTCAAAACTTCTCAACGTGGAGATGTATAAAGGTAACAGACACGTTGAAACGGACGGACTATCGTACCTCTTCTATGCCAAAATCGATATTTAAGGCTCGACCGGCGTCTCCCTCTTCGCACCGCCCACTTCTGCCACGGGAAACTTCCTGCTTATAAAGCACATACAGGTTATGTCTACCGACGATTCATCACTAAAACGAAATCTAATAGCACTTGTGTTCTTTTCACACAGTAAACTTCAAATTTTCTTCTTCACTACTGGATCACTAAGGGAAATCTCGAGCTTGACGATCGGAGGTATTCGGTCGCGTGCCGAAAAGTACCGAGTCGCGCTCTATGTAGTAGTTCCCTTCGTATCGAGATTTATGAACGCGATAAAAATCGTTGTTGGTAAAGGAGCAAATTGCTTGCGACACAATACACGTACGATTTTAATAACACTATGAATATTCGATAGCACGTATTTTACGTATTTAAGAAATTATATATACGATGTAAAAGTTCAAACTAAGTAATGTATGACGGAAACAAAACGGCGTCAAGTCATTCCTAGATTTCGAGAAATTCTTTCCCTGACACCATGAGATTGTCCAACAATATATCGTTCTTTTCGAAGAATTCTGTTTGTTAAATATATTAATTGAAGTTTAACGTAAGCGTTTATAGCTGTGTAACGTGTGAACTCTGACAAGGGAGAGGTAAATTAACGAAGACGTGAAGACGAGCGTACCCTTTTGCAAGGGACGCGGCGTAAACTGATGCAAGCTAGTCCTTCTTGTACAACCTACGAATCGCGATCCGTGGCCCCCTACCCGTTTCGCTCTGCAACTAAGCAGTAACAGGATCGTGCCTTAATTTTAAAAGTACCCTTTACCCATTACTTATGAACCATTAAAAATCAATTACTTCACTTTTTATAAATACAATATTTAAATTAATTCTTAATAGACAATTATTTGTATCTTATTTTCTTAATAAAATAAGCTATCAAATTTAATAGTAAATACTAAAAAAAAAATTAGATAAATAATTTTTTAGTAAAAAAATTTCACACAGCGTGTAATTTTATGTACATACATTATTAATTTCATACACATACATAGTTTGTTTAGAACAGTTTTTCACTTCCAAAATAAATTATATAAAAAATTGATTCATTTATAAAATGTATTAAACATTTTAAAATTGTTATTCTATAAAAAATAATTATGAAATTAAATATTATAAATATTGAGTACCCATATTATACCACGGCCCTGTAAAGTAGTCAAACGCTGAACTCACACCGAGTCGAAGGTACGGCCGCGTGCGCAAACCAGTCAGTAAAGTGCAAAGCCCTGCGCATGCGTAATGGACGTCGACATGGTAGACCCTAAACTTGCATGAATGCAGTAGGCGCAGCCCCGCGATACTTGAGGGTAAGGTGATGTATAAGCCTTGTGCATGCGCACATATAATACATTCGTCTTAACTTTTGTACGATATGTCACACCCGTTTGTTTGTACTTCGTATAACTGTGATAATGAAATGTGCTTATGCTTAGCACAAATAACTTTCAAATTTGGATTATCATATATTTCAAAATTAAAAGAGTTTTTATAGAATATTTTATCATAAATTAATTACATTAAGTAAATCGCAAAAAATAGGATACGAGTTAATTTCTCATGAATTTTCATTTGTTTAAATTTCATTAATAATCCTGAAGTTAATATCTTCATAAACAATATTATTTATACATCTGTAATGCAATAAGAACAATTTAATTTACACAAATGATATAAAGTTAATACCGATACTATAGAAAAATTACTTAGATTTTTATAATTGAGTTAAATATTCTAATTATACCCTGAAGTTCATGCCAATGTATTTCGTATGAATGAAGAATCAACAGCCTAGAATTGCTGCGAATAACTTATTTAACTACATTTCTCACAACAATTTTAAAAATTACCTATAAAAGAAGCAACAAGAAATATATTTGCCTACTTTAGATTTGCATAGTGTACTATGTAAGACATCGAACGCATTTTATGTTATTAAAGTTCTTTACCATTCTTCATGTACTATACATTCTAAATATAAATATTATAACGATTCTACACTATATTTCTCAGAATACTACACATTAAGATCATATACATGTACACATTTAAGTTAGGTGCAATATATAATTCCTATCAATATCACACATCTTACTTATCCTAAGTCGATGTATTGTTATAATTGATTGTTACATGTATATCTTTAAAAAAACTTCAATCAACGATTTTTCTATCAGATTAATGAATATGACAAAGTAACTGAAATTTTGTCATTTGCAATCCAAACTTCACTTTATATAACAATAAACAATGATTTTATGAATCAAAGCAACTTCGTGATCCTAAAATGTAGAAATTACTGTCAGTAACGAGCGTTTCTTGAGTATTGTAGCACGAAAAGGAATGATGGAAAAAAAGACTGTATTTCTCAATGATAATCAAAATGATGATGCAAATCAAGGCTGCAAGAAAAGAATGACGAGTACGAAGATGCACGAGCTTGTACCATGCGTGGGCGAAAATGCACGACCGCGTGGGTACAGAGAAGAAACACAAGAGGCGTGCTCGGCTTCGTTCAAACGAGAAACAAGATCCGTGGAACCGTGTGTATAGGTTAGGTGGGTAACCCAGTTTCGCCGGTGCACCAGGCCAGGCTGCAGCAACGCCGTTCAACGATCGATATCTATATGCACCCGGTATTGCCCACAGCCTGGCTTTACTTGTCTAGGATAAGTACAAGAAGAGGATTGCATGACCTACATCCCGGAAAAAAAAATACAATAAATATGATTTAGGGAAGTGAATTTTGAGATTGTTCATCATTCAACGATGATAAGGTCAAAGAAATGTTTCACTGCGTTAATATACGTTCAAGTTAATTGCGTTCACAATCCTGCTATTTGTATTATCTCCGATCTTGATAAGCATTATTGATATAGTTTGTATTTGATATACAGCTTATGTCCTCAGTGTTAGATGAAGTTTAAGGTTTTGGACAGAGGTTTAGCATATTCAATGTCATTCACACGTATGTGCAATTTATTCGTAATGATGAAAAATGAATATAACTAATCACTTTAGAAAATATAATATCAATCAACTTATAAAAGTTCCACAGTTCTATTTCATTACGTTACTTTAAAAATTCTTTTAATTATTTTTCAGGATTATAGTTATACTTTTAATATTATAAAAAAGTTATTGAATAAGAATGTTAAATTTCCAATGAAATGAATAAAAACACATACATACATATAACATGTATGACATTATCATAGCAGTGAATATGAAAGACATGAAGATCCATATTCTTTCAAATAATGTGTTGAACAAAAGAATTAGTGTATAACTATGGACCTTTTGTTTTTGCTTTGTGGCGCATGTGTCTATATAACATGTATAACGTAAGGATCATCATATACTGTTATGCATGAGTGAGCAGTCGAAGCAAATACCAAGGCAGGAAAGAACCATCTGGCTATTTAGATAGAAGAAAAATCGAACAATTTTGGAGAGAGGAGGTAAACGTCTATGGGGAGAGTAAAGAAAAGAAAAGCGAAGCGGAGTTAGGCTCGTAACCTTCGGTTGTCTTGGTTCAAACATTTCTTCCAGACGAGACGCAGTAGTTCAAAGTCCTTCGGTAAAAACATAGCCACTGACTCATGCTTGCCAAAAGGCTTGAAGGAAATCAGGCACGTTTGCAAAATTTTTCAAAGTACACAATGACTCACTATTAATTATGCCTTTCAAACAAAAATCCATACGGTGCTAATAGTTCTTGAAGATTTCTGTACAGTAACGTAATGGACCTTAGAAGTTTAAATAATTTAACATTTTTGCAGATAATATGTACTATACATTTATTCTACGGAGAAAACAAAAAAGTAGATTTTGATTTTACTCAAGATTCACAGAAGTACACAGTTTCCGAAAAATATAAAATTTTCGGTGTTCCATGTTGACCAAAAATGTACACGACTTAAACAAATTCTGTAGAAAAATTACAAAGACGAAAAGGATGCAGACACAGAAAGCGTGCATGGACCACAGAAGTCAGTTTCCAGGGGTCTTTGAGCCCTCAAGCCGTTGACCTTGGGAAGGTAGCATGGAGATCTTGTGGTGTGAGAGAAGTAGTACTCTGCCTCTCTACGTGGGCGTTCGGTAGGAGGCTACAAGCCTGTGAGAGGAAAAAGGCCGATCGCAAACACGAGGGAAAGGAGTAGTAACGCACGCCAATGTATGTCTGGACGAAGATAGTCTCTCTGTGAAGGGAGGGTCGATATTTACCGGCCTTCCCCATTCCCCCAGCCGGGCAACGACCTAACCACCCCTGCATATCCTTCGAACTCGCTCTTCTACCCTCTATACAGCTTTCTCTCTTGTGTTAACGCCCTCGCCATCTCATCCTTTTCGTTCCCGACGCACATTCAACCTCTTCCAACCATTCCCCCTCACCTTGGCTACCCTTAGCGTAGCTACGTTATACGTTATTGCGTCCTAACCCTGAACAACCCAACTCGTGTCCCTTGAGACATCCAACTACGAAGAAAGATATTGTGGTCAAGAGCGAGGACTCGACCGTGGCTCATCGAATATGCGTGAGCATGAAATCGAAAACTCGTCAACTTGTAAATCATAGCATCCGCACCCTCCCAAGTATCGCAGTATTTATATACAATTATGTTCGAAAGAAGTAATATTTGAAAGGTTACTGTAGATGTTAATGTTATTTAATAATTAATCGTAGATATGGATGATCTAAAACTAATTAAAGTGATTCTTATCTAAACACGAACTAACTAAATATTTTATAAAATATTGACCAAAAATATTTGAATGAATATTTATAGAAAATATGTAATAATAATATTGATACAGCAATAGCGCGACTGGGTTTTACGTTATTCCAGACAAGACATTAATTTTCTTTACTATAATCGAATTAACTATAAACGTAATTGCATGTGTGAAACTTCTTCAGCTTCTTTTGAGTGTTTGAATTTTTATAGTCCTAAACTATGTATCCTAACAGTATTTAAAAAAAGTTTGTAGAATTTTTTTTGTATATTCTAAGGACATAAATCTAGAAGAAATTTCAATTTGACATTTGACAGTCGAAAAAAGTAGTGTGTTATTGCAGGGTTACAATTTTGGGAGTTACAGCGCAATGTTCTATACTGCCACCTGTGAATAAACAGTGGTAACAAATTCGATTAACACGGTCGGTAAAGGAGTTTGTGGTTCAAATTTATTCCTTTATCATGTAATTATTAATAGATACATCTATAAATGCAACAATAAATTTATCTAAAAAATATATAAAACTTCACATTATTATTATTATTTAAATAAAGTTCACATTATTATAGCAATTTTCGCTCCTAGATTGTGATAACATTTTTATCAAAATGTCAGATCAATTGAAAAAAGTAACAAAGTTAAACAAATTAAGTAAACATTATTATTTCGACAGAAAAGATTGCTACTCCTTTGTTAATTACTAGACCAACTATCGTACGTTTGCAAGTACACCATAATTGTTCACATAAAATGATAAGAAACAAATGAATATGATAACGAGACCAGAAGAAACATATCACGGCTTAAAGTTTACTATCATTTCTAACTTATGTTCGCAAACTCTTACAGGGTCAATCTATGCTTACACATAACGGTCTTATTTTTCATCTTCCAATATTCGTACATGAATCACAAAATAGATAATACCTGCCACTGTTAACGGATGTATTTTTATGTGCTTCCTTTATCTCGGAGACATCCAAGGTACACATACTTTACTCGTAATTTCATCTTAGAAAAATATCTTCAGACTGTTTACATGGTTCTTTGGGAAAAATACGCATCAGTTTACACCCAAATTTAAGAGTGACAATCTTATCCTGCCTGCAACCGCAAAATACTGACACTGGCATTAATAAGTGAAATTAATTGTACTAATCATTAGGTACTATCAAGTTCCTGACGTATAGTCAATTACAAAATACTACTCACAGCTGTTAAATTTTGAATGTTTAAAACAAAATAACAAAGTTTTCTGATATCTTATGCACGTTAGTTGATTCAGTAATTAAAATTAAACAGATTTTTAAAAATTCATGATGTTTCTACTGTTTGTTTACTGGAAAATATAAATAAATCGATGAAACAACCTTATAAAATCTGTGTACAATTACCATAAACGTATTAAAATTAATAAAAGTCGTTACCACAATAATTGTAATAGTTATGATGACAAACTTCGTGTACGTTTATGTATCAATGATAACTATATAATAAATTTCATTATTTTTATTTTCGATTTATTTATGCTTTTTGATAAACAAGCATAAGAAAAGTTGATATCTTTTCAGAATTTATTTAACATTAATCAATGAAGAGAATAACGTGCATACATGTTTAAAATTCTTTAGCTCTTTAAACATTTGAAATTTGATAAGTGAATGTAAAATTTCGTGACTGGCTATATATTATATTACCCTTAATGGATAAAGCTTACTTAGAATAATAAATAAACATAAACTGCTGCTAAAATTTGATTCATTTTACTTCTTTAGTGTTTCTAATAATTATTTTATAAATAATGAACCAAAGGAAAATTGCGGTTGTAGTTTAAATTGAATTACTGCTTAACATAGTGAGATAACAAAAATAAGGATTTAGTAGCTGTATCAATAACGTATACAGTACTTTGTATAATTATCGAAAGTCCCTTTATTAGGTGTATAATGATTAGTATAAATAAATAGCAAGCAAAAGGTAGTAAATATGAAATAATTAATAAGAAATTTTATATCTAAAAAATCAATCTAATAAGATGGAATACAATAAATTAAACAATAAAAATAGATGAGCCTTGTATTCAATATTGCAGTATCTTTTTCGGTAACTATTTAACGTGCATAAAATTAATCTTTCCTAAAAATGATTATTTTTTGATTTTATACTATATTTTTTAGTGCTTGAATTTTTAATAAGCGTTCTGCTACATATTACACATATTTTGAACAAATAACATGTATATAATTCAAATCATATCGATATGTATATGAGATTGCAATTCAAAAAAAAAATTCATGTAGTCTCTATCTTCGTCATTCAAGATATAAAAGTAACCAAAATAAATATTGTTATTCCACAAAGCAAACATGTACAATAGAAAGATAATTTTATCTAACGTTACAACTTTAAGCTAAACGAGATAACCAATATTTTGCATTAAATTGCTACAGCTTTTTTATAATTCATAACTTAGTATAACAATTTAAAACAAGTTAATAATTTTTAGATAAACTAAAAGTGAAAATTATTTTAATTAAAAATGAAATGTTCTTTTCTCACTGATACTCTAGTAAGTTTTATTTATAATAAATGTTCTACGTTGAAGTATTTGACTGCATAAAATTACAAGCTACTGAAAATGAAATTATTTAATGGCTGTGATGTACGTGTATATCTATATTATATCAGCATAAAAATTATTCAACCATGCGTAAAAGTGCACTTTCTACCAGGAACTGTTCAGAACCTAGTTTACCGACCAATACAGCATATACGTGTTAAATGTCACAATGCTAAGGCGGTATAAACTTACTATAGATAAATTATATAATATATAAGCTGTTGGTCAACAATATTAATTGAAAATCATTTCAAACAAATCAGTAAAACACTATAAGTAAAGACACACAAGAACCACATGAGATTAATATCACATAGATTTTGAAAATTAAATATCAAATATATGATTTCAAATTAAAATCCCGACATTGGTATTAACAACATTTTTAATATGAAAAAACATGTAAAATTGCTGATAAATAAACTGAATGTAGCGATAATAAAAATAGACGTCAATAATAAATACATAATAAATAAATAAATAAATAGTCCGTTATAATCGTCGAAAAATCAAATTTTGAGCTGATGTTTGCATTTTGGTTCATACTTTTACTGCATTGTTGGCGAAGCAGCGTGACTAGAATTAGTCTGATAAACTACATCTCGAAACGATCAAATTCCAAAATTATCATGCAAGGATATCAGATCTTTTTTTCTTATAAACCATCGATATTCTCTAAACTACAGTTTTCTAATTTTTTATATAATCAATTATACTTACATAGAAAATTAGGTTACCAAACAATCTATTAAAAGAAAAATGACATTATAGCATTTTGATAAAAATATAAGCATTATATTTCAAATAAAACATATTGTATAGATATACTGATTTTTGTATAAAAATGAAAGAAATACTAATCTTCTTCTTTTCTATTACTATTTCTATCATTATGAAAGTATATCTGAAAGCAGAACACAGACTGCAATTTCTTTCACAGACATCAATTAATATTCGAATTTTTCTAAATGTACAAAGACGCATATTCATAGGGTGCCATATTTAACCTCTAAACGCAATTGAGACTGTGAAATGCAAACTTCATACTTATCACTCTGTGCACATCATATAGATATATTTTTGAATGAATTATTTAAACAGTCATGATATCGCAATTCACATGCACAGAGGCATAATTAGCATAAGCATAACCTATGCACTTACACAGGTTCACACGTAGCTCCAATACAAACGTCGCGACTATAAGAAACGGATGGTCTGTATAAAACACGGAGGCGACCGTTTAGGAATTAAAACTGCTTGTTCCTTAAATAGAACTATACTGGCAACATATTCAATTTTTAACGAATAAACAAACAGTAACTTCAATATGAATATTTTTACGTATTTACAAATATCTAACTCAATTAAGATTTTCAAATGTAGTCAGTCACAAAAGTCTCCGTACGCATATCAAATTTTAAATACTTGAGATCAAAGAATCATAGTTTTAGATATTTAATGAACATAAATCAGTTTATTAGATATAATAGAATAGATTTTAAAAAAGTGACGATTCTTACATTTATTTACAAAACAATATGAATAAACTGAAAACGTAATCGAAAGAAAATTTAAACATAGTAACCACAAATACACTAAACTCAACAAAATTTATGGTTACAATAATCTTCATAATTATAATAAATTTGATGTATTCTAATATTTTCATAGCGATTATATGTTTTTATATTTGCCAAACAAATGTAAGGAACATTATTTTCAAAATTCGTCTAATTCTAACCATTGAATGAATGAACGTCCACAAAATGTCAGAAATTCTTATATTTCTTCTTTGTTTCTAATTTACCTAATATATACATAAATTGTTAAACTATCCAAAAGGATTTCTCATACTCCAAAAACTACCAGAGTTAATAAATACACATAGAATTTGAAACTTCTGTTGGAGGGCACAAAGGGCAACAATTTTCATCAGGTATACGGATACAATCAATGCAGAAAGGAAACGGCAATTAAATGCAACATAACCGTAAAAATATGGTCCTTGAAGAGCCGAAGAGATCAGCAAGAACCAAGCAAAGTACGGTTAGTTTCTCCCCGGATGTCTGATGGCCTCTTTCTGGAACAAGCGGCCTTGCCAGGAATGCACATTTTCTGCCGGTTCGCCGTTTACTTTGGCTTCGATTCGAATCGATGCACAAACGTCTACCACCTTTCACCCAACGTCTCCTAATCGTCCGATCGTGCTTATTATCATTTAACGTTGTCATGATCTTTGTTGTTATTGCTCGAATTGTACCAGAGTCATTAGTGTACGATTTATAACTTTACCAAATATTTTTCTCTTTTTAGATTAGACTTATAGAAATTAAAAAAAGAATATTATGTCAAAACATAAAAAGTATTCTATACTGAAAATTTTGAATGGAGTGAGTGATTAATTGCAATATATTTGAAAGTTTATTTGATACTAATAAATAATAAATGTAATTTTCTTGTTTCGATCAATTTCTCCCTTCGGTTACAACTTTGAATTGTCATCATAGGAAAAGTGCACTTTTATGTATAAATAAACGCATACGTATAAACTTCTTAAGTATAATCAAATTAATAACCATTACCACCATAACAAATTATAAATCAGTAGTTTGAAAACAATACCTTTCTTCGTTACTCAAAGTATTGTACAAACTGGTTGAAAACCAATAAGATTAATATTTCAATTTCACTACGTTATTTGAATACTTATTCGAGTTAGTACTAGTAAAACAGAGAGAGAAAGAATATCTCGATAGGAGAATAACGCAACAAATAGATATGCTGCATATGTATGGAAAAAACACAAAATATAATTTCTAATTAATAAACGTGGAAATTATAAACTACTAGGTATAACTATATTGTTACAGTGTTAAAGAAAGGAAGATTCCCTAAAAGTGTAAAAATTACAGAGGGAACATCTCATGGAACATGAATGAAAATATAATTACAACATTCATGATTTAACATTTAAAACGTAAAACCTTTTTATTGAAATTCAAATTTACGTCGCACTTGTACAGTAGTTGAATTATTCAATATACAAGAGGTTCACAAACGAACCAGCGACCTAAAATCCATATAAAACCAATCCACAGCTAGGTTTTTAGATTGAATCGTGGAATCAACATGATTACGTTGCAAAATTCAAATTCTAACAAGGGAAAAGTTTCGAATGTTTTATAAATATTCAGATTACAACTTTCATATTCGACCACATTTTAACAGAAAAACAAATACAACAAAGAAAAACACTTCAGGTTTATGTTTACAACAGAAATCCTACAACTTTTTTTTTGGAGAATAAAATCGTTACCTTTTAATGTTAAAAGTTTAACATCTATAAAAAAATACTTTTAAAAATATCTTAAAAGTATTGCATTTGCGTCTTAGAGTTATTGAGAAAAACTTTTATTCAAAGTACTAAAAACAACAAGATTTCTATCTGCAGAAATTCAGTATTCAGAATCATGTATAGTAGTATACTCTACTGGGCACCTTTCAATGGAACTGAACAGATGAATGACTAGATAATGGAAAATATGAGAATGCAATTTTAAACCATATGTGCGGGAATTAATTATTAACGCATCTCTATGCCAAGCTCAATTTTATTGGTTGTCCTATGCATTATGCAATTCCGTCCGTGATGGCCTTTACAATGAACAGATATTACTCAACAAGACGAGACAGAAGACCTTGACAACCTCGGTAAAATCTTAACTGTGCACAATTTCATTCACTGCATGTTGTATTATATTAAAACACAGTTAGAAATTAAATTCGCCAAAACACAACAACCAATATACTGTTAAATTGTTTTCAATTCTTGTTTAAAATATGCTGTGTGTATAAAATTTCCCTGTAAGTTAAACTTTATAAATAAATTTAAACTTTTACGTAGAAGTGTATAAGTAAATGAGAAGAAAAAGCAAATGTTATGTATAACATCTTTTACACATAACATAAACATAAATAAATTATTACACATATAATTGTTTCATCACTGTAAAATATGTACTGTTGAAATTCGGCACGTGTTTAAATATTATAGGTATGTCGCACACCTGTACAGTTGATATTGACCGTTTAAAAAATATCAGACGATTTTAGGAATCGTACTCTCGTAACGCACGTGACACATCAACTGGTTGGCCAGTCGTCACCAGGCACAAATGATTACTAACTCATGCGACATCTTTCGAAATTCATTCCAAGTATCGCTTCACCTGGTCATCTTTGGTTTACAATTTTGATTTATTTACAAAGATTGTAATAAAATATTTCCAATTATAATAGATAAAAAATAAGAACTTATAAAAATAATTATCAGAATGGTTACGTGAACGATGTGAAAATAAATTAATCCATTAGTAACTTTCAACTGACTATTACAAATACGAGCAACAAAGCATGTTACTATCTAGGAGAAGAGCATTGGTCCGTACGTGAAATGTACGAGCAGTGTAAAAACATTCGATCATTCGAGCACACACTGCCGCGAACGTGACATTCAACTTACCTACCACCGTGGACATTTTCAGCCTGTGTGATGTTCTATGTCTGGCCCAAATTTTCTTACGACCGTTATTGCTACTGATGGTAAGAAACGATGACGATTGAGAGCATGTTTAGCGGTGTGATTGCCCCACTGGCGATCCTATCCACTTTCGTTCTCAAACATACAAAGTTAACACACGGATCTCTTCGCTGAAGAATATACGCCCCGTATGGCGCGAATACTTGAAAGAATAATGACTACTGTCTGGATGAATGGACACTCCTCGTGCTTTGCAAACGAAAAGACCGCTCGTCGAAATTATATAACCTCCGCGGTGGCAAAGACGATATGATACTGGCAAGATAATGTTTTTGTACAAGTTAGTAGCCACAAGGCCCGGCAATACCACTGCTGCTACTGTTACTACTTATCGTTAAACTCACTCTCGTGCGGTAGATCACCAACTTTTAAAACGACGTTTCGCTTGTCAAGTATTAACAAATATTTTCTCGCATTTTATTTTTATACGTGATACTTATATTACACGATAATTGTAGTAAACATGTTCTATTACTTAAGTTCACACACTTTAACACGTGTTTTAATGACCATATGCTGCTTGTAACTATAATTTCGTAGCATAATACACAAATAACACAATGTATTTATTGATGAACATTACCATACACTAGATATAAATCATAGAATTTTCATAGATAACATGCTCTTGAAATAAAAAAAAAAAGAAAAGAAAAAATGTACTTCTGACCGTGATATTTTCAACCATAGGATTACGAGACAACCTTGAAAATACTACCCCGTAAAAAGGATATGATGGTCCTTTAACGGTATTACACACAATTTCTAGCGTGTTACGGTAAACTTTTGTGTACTTGTGATGAAATTGTACCCGATTATTTTCACTATAAAGCCAAATAAGAAAGAAAAAAAAGAACGAAACGTGTGTACCGTGTGGCTTGATTGCCACATGTACACAGACTACGACATACAATTGAACTCAACGCTCGGATGTTTTCGTAAACCTTCGGCAAGTTCGCTATGTCGCCTCATTTCATCCTATTCTCCTTCTCTCTTCCTTTCGCGGGTTCTTTCCCTGTTTTCTCTTGGGATACTTCATATATCCTTTCACACGGCCCATATATCTATTATTTTTACTGTTTCAATTCAAGTTATTAAACGATCTCTAATTTATTCTAAAAAAAACTATTTCGTAAGAATCGACGAACTGTTCCTACACTCTTATACGTGTTTGTTTTTATTTATACACGCAACAGGTAAATTTTCTGTGTGATTTTACGTAATAAAAACCATACTGTTCCATTCCAATGGAAGAAAATAAATTAACAATTATTAAAAAAATTAAACATATATGAAAAGTCGAATAATTACACTGATGTGATTTAATAACAATGTCAAGTACCTTCAATAAGGTCGACCCAAGACCAATTCATATTCTCTGTTACCGACATTTATGTTAATATGATGAAGAGTAATTTTCCTCTAACATAATAATTCTAATTATTAGTTTAACAATTTCCTATTTACAATTTAATATTTTTTACATATCAGTTTATTATTGCGGAATAAAATACCTGATTATTTTATGCTAAACTTTATTAGACAAAACTAACTTAATTCATATTAAATAGAAATAACTGATCGTTGTATCATTCGCTAAATTGAAAAAAGTAATTGAGTAAAATTATTAATCATATAAAACATTAGATGAAAAAAATTGATAACCACATAAATTTGATAGATTGAACAACAATAGTACTCGTGTAATAGCAATGTCTCTTCAGCAGCTTCAATAATTTCATTAAGTTAGTTTCCTTATCGTGTATTTAGCCATTAATTATTTATGTATATAATATATGGATGAAATAAAATAATTTGATATTTCCGAAAGTATAAAACATAGATATATTGCTAAATATTAAAAAATAAATAACATACCGATACTGCAATCTAAACAATGCGATTAAAAATTGTGAAGTATTATCAAAATGGGTTAAATATTTTATATGTGATAGATATATTAAATTATGTTACACAAAATTATTTAAAAATAAATTAAAAATTTGCAATCTCAATAAATATATCAACATATTTTTAAAACCAAAATCATAGAAATTGCAAAAAATCATTGATTAATTTAAATATAAGTAACGTTTTTCGTATTTAAAAAATTTTTCTGGTTTGTCCAAAGCATTCTTTCATAAAATAAATGATAACAATGAAAAAAACAATTAACAAACGTATAATAATGTAAAATGGAAAATAAATGCGTCATTGTAGACATTTTTACGAAAACCCTCAATGGATAGCCAGCCACATGGACCGCATGGCTGTTCTAACCTCAAAACATAACCTCGTTCAAGTTCTTAAAATATAGATTAAATTCTAACTACATAATAAAATACACCTGTACAAACATATGCCAAAAATATACCAAAATAAAAGCAAAATTAAAGATAAAATGAAATATAAAATTAACAACTCGTACTCACCAGCATTTGGTACAAAACGCTGTGTGTTCGTTGTAACCACAGTGTTGTAAGTTTGAGGCGAATGGACGCTTGGTTGATTGACATTTACTATAATCTGAGGTTGATGCTGTGGCTGATTATGATGGGGCTGTGAATGATGTTGATGATGTTGGGGCAGGTGGTGATGTTTCCCTTTCGTCGGCATGCTCATCGCAGGCGTAGGCCTCCCTTCTTTAAACTCTCCACTACCTTCAAAGCTTGTTGCCTTATGTGGCTCGCTGAGGTCCTCATAGGTACGTTATTTTCGCACGCACGTAGTTAAGCGTAGTAATGTTTGTCAAAAGACTTCTTGTCCAAGCAAATTTTGCTGAAAAATTCGACGTACGCAAAATGATGGTTAGCGTTCGGTCACCCGTACGAAACTGATAGCACGTTTACACGCGCGCGCACTTCAACCACGGCTAATTCATGTACAGAACTTCGTATTCACTTTTTCCACACTTTTTTTTATCAAAATAACAGTTTCTGTTTGTATTCGCCGATAAATTATACACTCTTTCTGCACACTGTCTTTGTCTGTTGGTTCATTCGACCAAAAGTGTTTACGTTCTTATCACTTTCTTTTCTAAGATTCGCGCGCGGTTGCAATATTGAACTGCGCACGATCACTTACTTCTTTTTGCGATACTAACAGGCTATTATCGCCAATAATCGTACCTACGTCGTTCTACCTGCCTAAAATGTTGCGTAAACTGTCTGACAAACAGTAAATGACTTGTTTTCTTGTAAGAAAAAAGAAGCGACGCGCACCATACATTGAACACAACCACAGCACGCCTTTCTTTCCATTTCCTCCTATTTAAAGTTTCTTAATGACAATACAGAAATCTTAATTTGTTACACATTCAACACTAAGACAATTCAATATGGATTAAAAAATTATTGATAAGTAATATTTATCAAACTATTTAATTATAAATCACAATTACATGCGCATTAATTAATTTGTCCAAAAGGTACTATTTTTTCGAAACGACACAAACGGATTTGTGGTAACATGGTGAAACAAAATTCTACGGTAACCAATCAAATATCTGGCATAAACTATGCAATACACATAGAATTGATTAGATAACTCTCTGATTGGTTATTATTCTGGCAAACATGATTATATAGAAAACTAGTAATATATCTACATACGTAAGTCAGTAATATTTTGATACAAAGAATGTTTATAATAACAATAATACTATAATATTTTGTTGTTAGTATTTATAAACAATATTATTTCATAAATAAAAATGATTTTAAAAATATAAATTTAAATGCTAAATAAATCTTACGCCCTTATATGAATAGAAATATGTATATACACATTCTTTAGAACATATTTATAATTTGCAAATATGAAACAATTATACATTTATTTTTGTACATATCTATAGACATATGTTATATATTAAACAAATTTTTATATTCAAACATTATATTTAAAATTATGTTACTTTATACTTATATACACATACCAAACACGTTTCTTGTTAAGTGATATGCATACATATACACATATGTAATTGTGTTTTCATTAATGAATTTTGTTAAGATTGATGTATGTACTTTTATTATCTAGTTCTGGCTTAATATGATCTAATTACATGTAATTATGAAATTCATAATCGGATTTATATATTTTTAAAAAAGTTAAAAAGTACATACAATTATTAACAAAAATAAATTGCAAGCCCTTATAAGAAAATGTTATACACATTAAAAGTAATGTGAATAAAAAAATATTTAAAAAAAAGAATAATAACAAATAAGAATAACGTAATGTAAAAATTTCTTAAATAATTATATTCTCAAACAATTTACAGCTTTATTAATAATATTACAAAATTGATTGTAATCCAAAAATAGGTTCTCAAAGTAACTAGAATCAGGAAATTAAGATACACATTTAGGAGCATAATTGAATAAAATTAGTTTAACAACTAAAATATATAGAAAAAATTTAGTATATTTAATAAACTATGTTACACAAAATTTTGTATTTAATTTTAAACTGCACTTTTCTTTTATAATATGATTATGTTTAATAATGAGATGTATAAGATGTATAATAATATGATTTATAAGATGTATAAAAGCTTAATAAATGTTTGCAAACAATGCTGTACATTGACTAATTTGTTGACAAATTACGTACAATATAACTAATATATTATAAATTTACATGTAAAAAATAAATTGAGATTGTTAACTAAATTTTATTTTATTTTTATTTATTATTAACTAAAATACCATAAGTATGATGTATTTAAAATTGCAAGTAGGTGATTCAAACAGTAAGTAATGAAGCTTATTTTATTTCAGCTGTTCTTAGAATGCTTAGGAAAGGGGAAACTGTGGAACCTCAAGAAGCATCTAGCTACAAAACTTGGAAAGTAGCTAAAGAAATCAATAGTCAATGTAGAAAGATATTAAATGCATTAAAACAACTTAAAAAAATCAGAATCTCAAGAATTATAGTTAATAAAAAAACTGATGATCAGTAATATTAAAACAAGTTATTGAATCCAAAAATCCCTCCCAAAGTAGGATAGTTATAACAATAATAGATGAAGTTAGAACTTACAACATATGTTTTGGAAGTTTTCTATTATAAATGTTTAATTTCTTATAAAATTTATGATATACATGACCAAAATAAATAGAAGATAATGAACTAATAACAAATAATGTAACAAATCTAAATTCTTATTTAATAAACACTAAAGTTTAAAATATTGACATATAAAAATTGAAATGTAAATAAAAAATATAGAAATATTACTTTGTCATTACATAGAAATTGGTTTTGAAGTAAAAAATAGTTTACTTTTTTATTATTTTAATCATATGAATATTTAATTTTATTTTATTCTTAATTTTAAGTTTCCAAAATTTGTATTTTTATAAAAATTTGATGTATTAGAAGATTGCAAATGATGTTAAATTGTAGTATAAATTTAATTTTATAAACAAAACTTAAAACACATAAGCAAACATACACTGTTGTACACTTAATGTATTTTGTGCACTATGAATCATATTCACATTTATTTCTAGCTGTATTATAGCACTGTTGTACAATGTATATAAAATATGTGTTTGTTTTATTTCATTGTCAAACATCACATAAATTATTTATGAGAATAAGGAAACATACATACATTACGCATATAATATTTTAGATTGTATCACTATTGTCAATATGTATACATGCATATGTTATATAAAAACATAGTAAACAATATATTAAAAACATTAATTTATGTTAAAACAAATATTACATATTTTATTTGCTTTTAATTATAGAAATATTACTATTAATCTTAATATGTAAAAATAAACAAAAGATCTCGGATTAAGGATATGAAATTTCAACAAATAATTGAAAGAACTAACTGTTCATTATTTAAAAATACCAAGTTACCAAATAAATGTACATCTATGATAATCACTTATGGTTTTTACACTTTTACTCATGGACAAGATTAATGGTTTAATAGTTACAGGAGTAGTACTCACATTTGTTTGCATACATATTACAAATGCTTCCACTGAAGGAGGAAGCTTACAAAAAGGCATTTCAAATTAGTGTCAAGAATATATTAATGTGCTTCTACAAAGTATCCTCTTTTTTACAAATACAGCATTTTAACGACTTTTTCATAAACTCTTCAATATTATCGTGTTTATTGCACCAATTATTAACTTAACGTTTACGTCGACAGACCCTTTTATGTTCACGCTGCCAGTGGACTTGTTGGCAATCAGTACTGCAATATGCAGTGTTCCAACAGCAATGATATATTGCTTCAGCTTCGCAATTATAACACTAAAATTACAATATGTATAAAAATATGTATGAAAGAAATCTTAAAATATATATACATAAGAAAAATGTTAAAAATTATTACCCATTGTTTCTTCTTTATTTCTGATACAATTTGTTGATGTCTATCTATTAGTTGACGTAACTCTTTAGCGTGTTCAGCTTGTAATTTTTCTAATTCTTTACATTTTTCAAGTTCCAATTCACGACGTAGCTTTTCTAATGCTGTTGTAGTAGGTTGTTCTGATGTTCTGCGTTCCCTCTTAATCTGTAAAAAGTAACAATACGAACCTATAATTCTGTAAGTATGTGATAAATATAATTAATTAATAATTATTAAATATTACCTTTGCAGGTAATGTGTCTGTTTGTATTTGTTCCGTTTGTACAAAGACACATTTGGTTCTTGGTTCTTGAGAACTAGATGTGACCATATCTTCTTGAGAACCTTCTTTCTTCAAGCCTTGAGGGCAGGTACTGGATATTTCTCTTGCAGGTTCATCTTCTGCTACTGGCAAACAGGGTACTTGTCTTTCTTCACTCTTGGCTTTAGTTTTTGGAGATCGTTCGTTTTGTTCAATTCCCTCTTGGTTTGGTGATATATCATTGTGACCATCTGAACTGAGACGTTCTACTTTAACCCTTAGATCCTTAAAAAGTTGTTTCACAGGATTGGGACTGTTCGTTGTATTTTTTGAACCTGATGATTCTACACTTCTGATTTTGGTCGGCTTTGGACCCTCGATATCGTCGCCGATGTCCAAATCCCCGATGCTCTTGCCCAACTTTTGCAGCAAATTCTGATGATGCTTCAGTTCTTCGAATGCTCTGTTCCAAGCAGTGGATCTTTTTATCTATGAAAGGTAAATTGTGCAAGTTTTAAAAAAGGTCAATTTTCTCCTGAATGCACAATGAAACAGAGTGGTGAGAAATTAGTTGTACACTTCAGGCCACATTATGTGCATACCTTCATTTCTTTCCACTTTCCTTTTTCCGAAGGCTATGCAAGAATTCGTTGTTAAGATAATAATATACCTAAGTGCAACAACAATTTCTAAATTGCTTTCTCTCAACAGTTCTCTTCTACTGTGTCAGTGATACAATACATTGTAAATGGCGTGTAACCTAAACTGAGAATTTCACAGTGTTCGCGTGACAATTTCGCGTTGAAAGCCGGACAAATTTTTGACTCATGTTTACCTGTAAACTCTGTAGACTGGCTGTAATTGGACGAATGAACATTTTTTCAATGTTGGCACGCATATGATGACCTCCAAAAAAGCGAACGTCATAAATGTTGCCATTAACTTGCATCACTTTAGCTGGCCAGTAGGGATATCCTTTTTGTTTTGCATAAACTAACTGATGTGGTGGATTGCATGGTAGGCAAAACCACAGTTTCTCTGATTTTTCATTCGATATTCTGTAGCAATCGGCACAACGGCGAATTTCTTGAAGATCGTAGCAGCAATCTTGATACATAGTATGACCCATTTCTCCTATTATACTATGAGCTAAATGAACATCCAGATTAAAATTATCAATGCCTAACAAATGATTAAAAAATAATTTATATCTCTTTTAATAACATACCTCCATGGTAGACAATGATATTGTGTAATATGTTATGTGCATCGGCTTGAAATTCAGAAAGATTATTATATTCCTTTTTTTTAATCTTTGAATCCATGATTGCTAAATCCATATGGTGCTTTATAAGAACACCTGGTCGCCATGCATTTTCTCCTTCACTGATCCAAGTTGGGCCTGAATATCTATTAATCGGTGTAACAATAGGATCATTGTTAAAAACAATAGTTCGATTTGTAATTTCTGGTGGTAATTTTGCTTTTAAATGTCCACAAGTGAAACTCAGAATGTGGTTGAGGTCAACTTTATCTGAGTATGTATCATTATTTATATTCTGCAACAATTATTTCTATTTATTGATACATGAAGATTAAAAAATATTTCTATTCCAATACACTTACTTCACAAAAATTACATAGTTTTAATTTAATGTTATTAGGTACATAGCATTCAGGATGGTAAACCCTATAACATTGTTGACAACATTCCACTATTCCTGCTTTTTGACATTTGCAACAATACCAATCATGACCATCAGTGGGTATAATATCTGATGGTAATCTGTAACTCTCTTGTTCTATTCCATTTTTTGTTGGTACTTTCTTTAAATAAACAAGCCCATCAGCAACTGCTTTATTCAATTCTTCCTGTGCTTCTTGTTCTGTGATTCCATATACTCGAGCTAGATGCCGCACCATACGATCATTGTTTGGTAAATTTCTTTGATGTATAGTTATTTTGATAGCATCCCATATTCGTTGTGTCATGAAAGGGTCAGTTCTTCGACGAAGTGACATGATGATATATGAGCACTAAAACAAACATTTAAAAAATATTTTACTTTTATTTTAAGCTTCTGTAATTTTTATTCAATGGAACAATTACTTTAAATTAGAAGCAATTTATCAAAGAATGTTACTTATAACACACTTAAAAATATTAAAATATTTCATAATGATACGTATGAATAATTATTAGAACTGTAATATAAATACCAGCATTTACTACATAGCTAATCAATTTACCCTCATATTATAATATTTATCATACCTAGAATATAACAGTTCCTGAGATACCCCTATGCTTAACATAAGATATTGAAATACAATGCCTAACAGAATTTCTATGTAGTACTTATTTGAAGTCCATAAAGTATAAACGTAAACAGTATTCAATAATAATCAAAACAAGTTTATTAATATTAGAAGTATATATAATACAATACAAGTGAAATTATAATAAATCATAATAAATTTGTACATATAATATGTATTCTATAATACTCAATATGTGTGCATACATGTTACTGTTATCTAATATTATTACAGTTATAATTTTATTGAGAAAACAATTTAAACAGTGGAAGAATACACCATTATACATTTTATCAATATCTGATGTATTATTTTCAATATTTACATCAAGTATATTATTCATAAATTGTACGGAACAGATTATTTATACAAATCATAATAAAGTAAATAATACTTATTTAATAATTGATAATGCATGGAACATTGAAAATAATAATGAAAATCAATGGATTAAGCTTGGAAGATTTATTGAGAACTTTAATACCACTATAAATCAGGAAGACTTTTATATAATTTTGGAATGCAATATCATAAGCATAATAATTAAATATGGAATATTATTCTTGCCACTTACAAATTCATTTGTGTCTTTGTTGATGTTTTCTATACAGTGCAATTTAAACCTAGGTAATTATAAAAACCAGTGCTTTAAATTTCTGCAATCTCAAGAAAAAATGTGTGAAACTGATGCCAATACAAACAAATTTAATACTGAAATACAATTTAATTCTGTAGTAAATATATCAAAAACCAAAAAGGTTTCAGCAATTGAACAATGCTTAAAGAAAATTTTACAAGTATTTAAGTGTAATAAAATAAAAGATACAAAAATCATTGCACTATTTTTATCAAGTCAATGGATTATACCAATTTTTGTTACTGGACTTTTATATATAACTGATTATGACAAAAATTCTACAAAGGATATAGAAAATACAAAATGTTTTATAGAAAGTATCTTTTTCCTTGATGATTGTCATAACAATATCAAACCTACAAATATTTCACAAAGTATCGATTTTGAAACACATATAACTCCTCTATACAAAAATTATATTAACAATAAAGATGTAATGAAATCACAAGATCTAAATAACACTCAGGTGAATGAGATAGTATCCAAAGTACAAAATCTTGTTTACTCTATAATGAATAATAGATCTATTATTCCATTTAATACAACCTCTTATAATACTTCTGAATCATTAGATGTCACAAAATATCTAAAACTGGACAGTTATACAAAGATTGTACAACAAAATAAGAATACTCAAAATGATCTTAATTTAATGAAAGATATAAATTTTCAAAGTAGTGTACAACAATTAAACAATTATACTAATGGAAATAATGAAGAATCATTATTATATAACTACTTGATGATAAATTCTTCAGAAAAATTAGATTTCAAAGAATCATATATAACTGTTGTTAATCCTTATAATGCTGAAGATGACATTAAAGATGATTTTATAAAAATAATTACAAAATATGATATACCAATTATATCAAATAAAGAAATGTATGATGAAATATTTAAACATATTCATGATATTCCTGTGAATAAAGAACAATTACAAGAGATTACGTCAAAGAAAGATTTTCAACATAATTCAATTTTATATAAACAAAATAAGTCACCCGATATCAAAATCATTATTTATCAACATAATAATGTATCAAAGATAATACAATTATATGTAATATATAAATGTTCTATATCGATTCAATTTTTAAAACTACATTTACTTGCACTAATATTTGTGATATATTTTCTGCCAATTTTATTTTCTTCAATTTTACAACAAAGTGGCAAATTAAACTGTCAAATTATTTTAGAAAAATTAAAAGCAAAGAATAAAATACTATTAAATGATTTTAATACTGATTTCATAAATGAAATTGGTGATACATATAATGATATTTCTATGAATTCCGAAGAACCTAGTACCTCAAAACAAAATTATAAATATTCAGATGAAAACTTTCAAGAACCAATCAATTCTAATAAAAGAAAAGATGGACATTATAAAATTAATCAACTTTGTAATATTTCATTTAATAAGACAAAAATGCAATTCAATATTATAGAACAAATGGAAAACATGTTAAAAGTGTTTAATATCATTAAAATGTCTTTGTTATGTGGGACATTATTATGGACACCTTTATTTTTTGAATTTTTAATCAAAATATTTACATCCTTTTATGTACCAGAATGGTTATTACATATTACTTATCTAGCTGCTACTGCATTTAGCATTTTACGAAATATTTTTAATCTTAAAATGATCAAGTATCAAAAAATTAATACAGGTACTATAAAAATAAATAGTATACATCCTATTACATGAAATGTAAGTATATTTTATATTTATTTAGATTAATATTTAAAGATAATGTTTTTATATAAACATTTTATTATATTCTTACATTAAAAATTCTACACAATATATAATTTTAGTTTTATACATAATTGATGTTATAGAAGTATATTAACATTACCTCTTTAGTTGAAATCACATAAATTTAATTAAAAATTCACTTTATTATGATTTGTAACTGTAATGTCACAGTATTAAAAAAATAAATAACTTTATTCTTGGGATACTTTGATTGATTGTTGCTTCGTTATTGTAATTATGACTAAAATTGTATGAAAATCTAAATTTACTTACCAAAGCTGATACGCTAACTTGCAATTCATGTACTGTTACTTTCAAGTCGTAAATTAAAATTTCGACTGTAAATCACAATTAATGATCATGTTCTCTAACTTTATTTCAAAATATGTTTGAGGCAAAAGTAAAATTTTCGCCGACGCCCGCAAGTAATAATAAGACAATAATTAATGTTAGAGACGCGCAACTACATTGCACACATCGCGCACGTCATAAGTTTAACCTAACCCTAACAATGCGCGCGCATGTTATAATTTCAAATTAAATAACATTACATCTTAAATAATTAAGGGATAACATAATAATAAACATATTTTAAATTTATATAACACTTAATATTTGAATCTTTCAAAACTTTTAGTAACATCATTCCTTACAAAATGGTGTAACCGATTTCTTTGGTTTTACATTACACATAATATAATTTTCAAAAAATATTAAAAATAATTCTTTATGTAATAACTATATTGTACATAACAACTTAATCTTTTTTACATAGTTTAATTGTATTGGTACAATTGTATAAATTAAATTACATACATTTATAAGCTGTAATTATAAACATTTATATGCACATCTTATTACATAGTTAAAAGTTTAGTTTTACATATCAACTTAAATTTCCTATTTACGCTAAAACAATGGAAGAAGTTTTATATATACCTATACATAGCACTTAAACCTCAGTTCATCTCAATTAACCTAATTTTATAAGAGATCTGTAAGTAGAATTACTTTATGACATATTATTTATTAAGAATTGTACAAGTACTTTTTGAAAGAAAGCAAAAGAGCATTTGCTTCTATTAAAGTTACAAGGATGATTGAGAAAGTCCAATTTCTTCCTTCAATATTTTTAAAATTTGAACACCATCATTCCATGGAAATACACGTGCATTTATTTTTGGAATCTGATAACTTTCAGCATCATTTAATATTTTTATAAGCATATAATCTTCCCGCGGAAACGCTATATCACATTCCGAGAGTCGTAGAATTGGACACAGATCATTTTTTCCATCTCCAACATATACTATTCGATCAAAATATCTTCCTTCATTATTCCTTTTTTTAATGTAATCTTCTAAAATTTGTCCTTTGCATAAATTAACAGTACTTAATTTGCATAAATTTTGAACATGATACATGTCTAGTTTTATCACACCAATATCATCAATTTTTGCAGGATTTGTGAATGTTTCAGTAATGACATGATTTAAATTTTTATTTTTTAACCATTCATTGATAAAGAATGTATTTGAATCACTAATAATAATAATTTCACAACCTTGGGAGTTTAATTCTTTTAGAAGTGTTTCAATACCGGGTACAGCAGGTATATTAATAATAGCAGTTTTGATTTGATTTATGTCGATGGAATTACTGTGTAGCAATTCAAATATTTTCCTCATGTATGGAATCCAACCATTAGAATGATATAAATCCTTCACACTGTCTGGTAATTTTTCCTTGGGCAACAGTTTTCGAGCCACAATATCAGTATTATCATTGGCAATTGTATGATCAAAGTCGAATGCGACGAGTACAGATTGATACATCTATTAAAATGCAAACATACAATACAAAGACAAACGTTTTCAGTTATTAAATCATGTTTTAATTAAAATTACTCTATTTAAACATAGATTTTAATATTTCTGTAATAATATACACTGTCCTTGAGATAATTCAAGATCATTAAACTTATATGTAAAGTCTTATAAATTTATATTTTTGTTGTAATCAGTTACACTCTCAGTACCCATGTGATTTAGTAACTACATAATAAGCGACCACAAACGAAGTATTGACTAACCCGTAGTTGGTCCGATTTAATCAAACCTCTAAAGAGAGAATTTTCTATAAACGTTAGATGTGTAATTACATTTAACGTACTTATGTATCAAGCGCATTTAACTAATACAACGGAAAACCGTGCTTTTGTTTCTTATAAGTGATTCTCAACTATTGTATCTATGTAGGTAAACATATTTAACAATCGCTTACTTCAGTATCAGTGTGTGTAGACGTACTTATATACTGTTAAAATCTAAAAAATCCCATTTTACATGTGTGTGGCGTGATAGCTAAGCAAAATAAATCTCCCCCCTTACGTTTGATACACGTAACGCATGATATTTTTAAGTACTGTGACGTAATTTTTTTTTCTTTCTGTGCTAACAAAATATCAGCTTACTCATTCATGGATACTTTCCTGTATAATGCAATTCCTGTTTAATGTTCAGGACTTTATCGTGAACGCTATTCTGCGAGATAGAATAATAGGAATTACTAATTATTTTCTTTCCCTACCTCGTTTAACTCTGAATGGGTTAGAAACTAAATTGAAAAATTTTAGCACAAGTGAGATATTATAGTCATTAAATAGCAATTGGGTTTTTGATAACTAAGTAAGGGTTAATTAAATGATAAATTTGACTTATCTATCTTACTACCTAACATGGAATTCGCTTACTGAAGCTAATCCTAATTGTAAAAAATAGCGGAAATAAAATGCGTCTACTAATCGAGCAAATACTAAGCAGGTATTACTGTATTTCGGAATCGTAACAGTAAGTATTTATCATGGCAAAAACACGCGTCAGTACTCGTATGTGTCGAACCTTACCCTGTTTCAACTATTGACTGACAATACAGAGCTGACAAAACTTTCTCAGCAAATTGGCTCGTTCACGAAATGGGCACTGAAAGTGTTAATTATATTTTATACTATTTTTAATGTTTTGCAATGGTGAAATTGGTGTTCTTAATATTAACAAGAAACAAAATTATATAATATTAAAAGTATATGTTTAAGTAATTGTTTGTACATATTGTTTCAATTATGAAAGTTATATTACTATACTGTGAACACTTTTTATAAATGATAAATATTACTTACTGTTAATTACATTTAAATATGCATGAAACTACAATTATGATGATACGGTTCTTCACTGAAGAAAAATTCGCAACCAACCCTGAGACAGGTGTCCGGTAACTGTCGCTTGTAGGTTAAATGCAGTAATGATAAATAATATATACACTTCTTTCTTCCTTTATGTATTTGTTTATATATATGTAAGCGCATAATAAGTATTAAAAATATATAACAAGCATTTTAAATGTTATATTACTTTATTACATACTTTTATACTTCTATAGTTTATATATATTTTTTTTAACTTAAACATTTTTAATAACTGTTACAAAAGTAATTATTTATGCATAAAATAATTTAATTTATGTACCGTTTGTATTTATGTTTTTTGTTTTCAAAACGTAAGTATTACTTTGGATCTGTTCAACATTTGTAAAATATTGATTAATACAATAATTGTTAATCAAAATATATCACATATATATAATACGAATTTGAAATATTTATTATTTTTCATGAACAAAAAATCACTAATTATATATGTCGATTATACAAAACATATCGTATTATTTTTATATACCATTTTTGTAGATTGATAAAAGAGTTTTAAAATGATATTTCTAAGAATTTCAGCAGCTACTGTATTTTCCTTATATACATATTTGTATATTTAATTGTTTGTAAATGTTATAGATTTTATAAACTGTAATGTACAGTAAATTCTGTGCGCGCAATATGGTATTCAGTTTACCGGTATCCTTTATTTACATATTCAACCTCTTACAGGTGTGCGTTTAAGATATAAGATATTTTTAAATCATTCTACTATAAAAGAAGTATTTTAATTTTATGGATTATTATATTATCAAAATAAAATAATATATATGTAAGAATTATTTAAATATCTGATAGTAACCTGAAAGACGGTTAAGATTTTTTTTTCATAAAAAGTATATATAATCTATAATTTTTAATCAATATTTTATTATTATATTATATTATTAATTACTACAGTAGTAAAAACAATCTTTTTTGTAATAATGAAATCTTTCTAATTGAAATAAAGCTTTATTTATTGATAGTTAATAATTTTCTAATGCTTTATGTAGGACACAAAAACAGTTAATGTTGTACAAAAGAGTTCAGCATATATTGGAGAATATATTTGATTAATATAAAGATATGGATATTAACGAGGAACAAATCTCTGAATTTTGTATAATACATGCGTGTACAGTGGGACAGTTAGAAGTTATTAATGAATATCTTAAATGTAATTACTTTGTATTAATATTATAATATATTATATTAAATTTTAAAGTAATATTTTAAATATATTTTATTATATTTTAAGAATATTACATAGTAAAAACATTTTAATAATTTTTATGTATTATATATAGCACATGATGTAAATAAATTTTTATATAGTGGATGGACTTTACTTTTATATGCTGCTTTTAATGCACAAGAAGCAGTTATTGAATGTCTCATAATGAATGGAGCTGTTATCAATATACATAAGGGTACTTTACTTAGTTTATACTTTTTCTCATATGCCACATTTTATTCAAATTTTGTAACTTATATGAAATGATATTTCAGATGGTTATACACCATTAATGGCATTATGCAATTCTAATAAAGGTACAACAGAACAATGTATAAAATGTTTGACATTATTAATTAAAGCAGGAGCTGATGTAAATGCAAGTGATAAACAAAGGTATTTTTCAGTTTCATACTGTGTTTCTAATATTTTAATAAATATTTATTAATATCTTCATAGACGGACACCTTTAATGTATGCTTGTATGTCACAAGGATTAGAATTTGTAACAGAACTAATAAAGTATGTGAAAAACGTTAATGCATGTGATAATAGAAAACAAACTGCAAGTATCTTTTGTAAAGTGAACAATAACTTTTAGTAATAAATATAAAACTATAGATACTTTCTTCTTTATAGGCCTTAATGTATGCAACAATAGCTAATAAACCAGATATAGTTAAAGTATTAATTGAAAATGCAGCTAATGTTACTTTGACTGATTATAATGATCTAACTGCAAATGATATAGCTTCTATGAAAGGATATGATAAAGTAAGCTAAAATATATTTTATTATAAAATATAAAATAATATTAATATATTCATTATAGATTTTGTCATTATTGAATTTTAATAAAGAAGAAGTAATAAACAGCTACGAAATAGTTAAAATATGCGATTGGAAAGATATGTTTCCATCATTAATTAATATTAATGATCAAACTGTAGATTTTGATGTATCTACAATTTTATATGGGATGAATCTAGAGAAATACATTCATATCTTTAAAGGAATGAATCTTAAAACATTTTTAAAGTTAACTGAAGATGACTTATGTAATTTAGGAATGGATATTAATGCACATAGAATCCAGTTTATAGAACACCTGCATAAATTTCATAGAAAGAAGTGGAGTATACAAAGTATTGGTACAATCAATAAATCATTACCCTATACGTATGTTTAATTGATGATGTTATAATCTTACAAAATTAAGTGATGAAAATTTGATTCTAAATTTGGTTTTCAGATTATATGATGGTATAATTTCTTTAGGTACAGTGGCAAAACAAGTTGCTATTATTGGTTCTAGTTTTCAGTATATTAAAAACAATTTATTAAAAATAAATAATGAAAACATACATTTATCTAAAAAACAAATATCTAATTATGAAGAAGAACTTACACAGACACATAAATCTCTCAGTATTCTTGAAAAGGAACTTATGCAAGTAAAATCACTTTCTGAAAGGGTAAGTAAATTAATATTTTGCAATGAATTCATATTGCAAATTGAATATTAAAATGCATTTTTTTAACATAGATACAGAGAGAAAATGATATTGGTATACCAGCAACATATATTGGATTAAAAGAACCTAAAATAAATTGGCCAGTATTGAGTATTACATTAATTATAGGAATTTACACATTCAAGACAATGTACATTAAGAAATGAATAAATTATTAAAATATGATTTCATTTGTACTAGATTTTAATGTAATGCATTTTTTTAAATTTATTTTATTTTTGTTTCTTTAAATAAGTTATTTATATAGAATCTAATATTATTTTTTATAAACATAGAAAATAGTTCATAGGAGATATTTCATAGGAAATTATATATATATTATATATCATTATATAAACTGTACATATTTTAATGTTCATTTAAATTAGCTAGTTTTGTCATTAAAGGAAATAAGGGATGGAATGTTGGGAGATTCTGTTGTCTAACTGTTAATTGGTAACGCTCCAGCGGCCCACTACAGAAAGCTAATCTGTCTCTTTCATTTGGATGTTTATCCATCCATTGAGAAAATCGACCCACAGACCAACCAGCACTCTATATTAACAAGTTAATTATAATTAAAATCTTTTTAAATTCATTATTATTTAATTCAAAGAATAATAATTACATATATTCTTATACCTGATGTGGTGACACTAATTCGGGAGGTGCTGTGGAAAATAAGTGTAAAAGAACAAGAGAAGTAGGTACACTGCATTCTCCATCTCCTTCTGAAATCTTTCGAACAATTTCATCACAACTAAGTGGAAGCAATGCTTTTAATGCTCTTAATGTTCTATACTGTTGTTGTTCCGATGATCCTAATTGCCCTCCTCTACATAATGGAGCAACAGCTACTTCCATCTAAATAAAAATAGAGATTTAAATTGAAATGTAAGAAGTATTATTTAACACGTTGACGCCGGTGCTGATATTCGTGATTTTCTGTTTGAGGTAGCGCTTGAATTCATGCTGTGCTTCGTGTGGCAGTGCAGCGTCAGATTACACTGTTTAATAAGATTTTTGCGCGGTCATACCCACTAAGTGATTCTTATAGATCTCGATGAGTTAAAAACGAATCTGAAATCAGTTTTTATTCATCGCCCTTAGTTTTTGTGAAAATCGCAATTTTTTAAATTTAACCTCAATTTATAACAAAACTACAAAAGCTAGATGATTCCTGTTGAATGCAATGAATTCCGTGGACTTTAACGAATACATTGATATATAATAGTTTGACAACATCAATTTATATATACCTGTAAATGTTAATTAAATTTAATGGGACCCGTTTTTGGTCCTAATTTTGGGGTACTCTTTTCAAGTGTGACCCATCGGTGATATACGCCGCCCCATGGGACAGTCGTGCGTGACCCACCGGTGATGCACGCCGACGTCAACGTGTTAATGTGGCTTATTATTACATACCTGACTAAAATCAACAATGAGTTTGGCTCTTCCAAAATCAGTCAGTGGTCTTAATAAACAAGCATGTCTCACAAAAAGTTCAATGCATCGTGAAGCAATAGACTTGCAGCTAACAGAAAAATTAGTCTTGTATTACAAACATAAATATAGAAGTTATAATTGCACTTTTTTAATTACCATTCAGCAACTACTATTTGATTTTTATATGGTGTAAGAAATGTATTTACAGAACGGGAAATAAATCCTTGCAATTCGCGCATATAAAGTGAGCAGTTAATTTCTTTTCCTAAAGGACTGTTCTGGCTATACAAAAAGAAATACAAACATATGTATATCTATTCCATATATATTTGTTTCAATTAATTGCTGCATTTTTACTTACTCTCGAAATTCTGCATCATCGTGCATAGTTAAAATAATACTTTCAATCGCATCATTAATGGAAGCCAGTAATGGTGATAACATGTTTTTCGTTAATGTATCAACTTCTTTAAGTGCTACGAAAATTACTGAACTTCCTTCAGATGGCAAACCAGACAAATTTGTTATTACACGACTTATTTGATTAGAAAGATAATGAAGTAGATTTGCAAGAGAGACATTTGTCTGTTGTACAGTGGTTGGAGAGTCAATTACTTGACTAGCTTCTCCTCCCACGAACAATCCTTGTTCACATTTTAAACAAAATAGTCTTATAGCTTTTCCTACATTACGAGCAACTACTGTTGATAGACCATCATCAACCAAAGATACACTTAATTCACTAAAAATAGAGTAATAATTAATGTTTAATAAAATGTGATAAAAAGAAATATATATGTAGATTCAAAATTTACTTTGTTACTGTACGTATGAGACCATCAATTTCATCTTGTGTGGGCAATCCTTCTCCAGAAAACATAGTGTGTACTGGATCTAATAAACGCGAAACTGAACGCGATAAATATGCATTTTCAAATGGTAATAATACATTATGACTAAAAAAATAAACGATATTTTTATGACATGAATCAAATTATCATCTCTTTTTATCATTGTTTTACTTACTTAATATTATAAATGCCAACATTTTGTGACTTTTCCTTTAATCGTTTTCTCAAATCTAAAAATATTCTCAAAAATTTTGGATATTCACCTTCTAATGCTTGTTTCACAAATGATGATCCTAAAAATGTTAAAAAAAAAAATTATCATTATAGAAAAGAACGATTATAATTAGTATTTACCTTGTGCACGTTCAATTAATACTTTTAATAGTAAATGATTCACTTTGTCCCAAAATTTTTGTGATAATTCATCCAGCCCCTTCGTATGATGTTCTAATAGTATTCTTTGTAATAATTCAATCTAAAATAATAAGCATAGCATACAATTGGAATCATAAGGTATTTTATGAAAAAATAAATTTAAAAAAGATATTTAATATCTTTCAATTACTTGTAAACAGTGTGTGTAAAGAGTATCTTGAAAAAGTCTTTCAAGATTTTCCCAAATTTTTGTGCGCAAATTTCCAGAAGATCCTGGGGAAGGAATAGCAGCTCGTCCAGGTGCTGCTCTTTTTCCAAGGTCTTGATTTGTTGCTAAAGATACATCTAATGATTCTGTAGCAATTTTCTCAATTTCAGATAAAGCAGAATCAATGATGTTATCTACAGCACCATTTACAATTCCCAAATTTTGAAATACTTGTACAGCTGTACTAACCTATTTGTTATTAAGTTATAATTAATAATCGTAAAAATACTACTGTTTTAAAAATACTATTGTTTCTATACTTTTGTTCTGTCCATTGTTTGTAATCCTTGAGACAAGGCATGAGTTGCTATTCTTTGTACTGTTATTCGATGAGATTTTACAGCTTGTTGGTCATCTGCAATAACATCTAACCCATTTAAATCTGTATCCATCATTAACTGTTCTGTAGGTAGTTAAAATTATTTATATTATACTTTGTGATAATATGAAATGTAAAATAAAAAATAAGTAGTATACCAAGTTCATGAAGACTATTAGCAGCTTTTATGATATCAGGTCCTTGCACGCTATCTGTCATTTGAGAATATAAGCGTTTTGATAAATGTTGCATCCTGGCTACTCTTCGTAACAAATCAGAAGTTTCATGAAGTCTTGATAAAACAATTGTCTGTGTCTCAATTCTATTAAATGGATCAATAATCTTTCCACGTAAACGTTCTACAGCTGACAAAAGGCTCTAATACATAAAAATTTACTTTTTATTTAAAATAATTATATTTTCAATACTTAAAAATATATTTTTATATACCTGAACATGTGACTGCATTATTGAAAGTACACCTTCTAATTTTTCAACCCATGTTGCTTGCGACAATAGATCTTCATGATTGGCTAATACTTGTTTTTGTAATTCAGTATTTAATATTTCAATAGCTACAACAGAAATCTATATAAAGAATAGGTAGAAATAAGGACATTATCATATTTTATATTAAGTATTAAAATCTTTTATTTACCTTGTCCTAATTTATTTATCTGTTGTGCTACTGATAATATTTGATTGACATCAGTTTTTTTTGATTCACCATTGTAAAATTGTTTAAAAAACTCTAGAAAATGTAAATTTAAAAAGACTTTTCGGATACATCATTCGACAAAAAACGTTAAATGAATTACCATCAGTTTCTATTTCCTCCCAGTTCGTAATTTCATCCATTATTAGGTTAACAGTATCACAAATGGAAATCAAAACACGAAAGGAAACTAATAACATAAAAATATTTTAAAAATAATAATTCAATTCTATGCTATACTTATTTATTATTAACACTAGTTATTATTTACTAATTTTACCATATTTATTTACTTTACAGTTTCACTATATAATAAAGATAACTGCACCTGCATACCTCCTCTAACGTATATACATAATAAATGTACATATGGTATGTGATGTGTCAATGTTGGTATAATTTGTAAATACATAGCCATATGTCAGGCGAATGCAGAATACTAAAGTAAAATTGACATATAATCTTAAACGGCGTGTTGTACAGAATCATTTGTTATAAAAAATGATACATAGTCTTTTTATTATCAATTCGTCAGGGTAAGTATTAAGTCATAAAAAAATAAATAGTATTAGATAAATGTTTGGTTAGAGTTTTAAATGTGATTTTATTTTATTAATACATTTTTACAAACAAATATTTTTTTGATCTTATAAGTTAAAAATAGTATCTTATTTAGAGATGTTTTCATGGAAAAACATTGGAAAAGTGCAGTTGCACGATCATTATGCGACTATTTCTTTGATCAACAACGAAGGGTATTGTCTCCTGAAGATACACCACCTGTAATAGCTACACCTCATCATTATCTTATTAGTATATATCGTTGCAATATGTTCTTTGTTGCAGTATGCATGACAGAAGGTATGGATTAATAAAATAAATAAATTGTTCTAATTATAAGATTTGTTTTAGATGATACTTTTATATTACAGTTCCACCATTATTTGTGATAGAATTTTTACATAGAGTAGTAGATACTTTTGAAGATTACTTTAGCGAATGTACAGAGACTATTATAAAAGAGAACTATGTTGTAGTTTATGAATTATTAGATGAAATGTTAGATAATGGTTTCCCATTAGCTACAGAATCTAATATTTTAAAGGAACTTATTAAACCACCAAATATTTTGAGAACTATTGCAAACACTGTTACAGGAAAATCTAAGTAAATATTGTAATTATAAGTATAGAATATGTAAAATTTAATACTTGTTTAATTGTTTATATAAATTACAGTGTTAGTGCAACATTACCAAGTGGTCAATTATCTAATGTTCCTTGGAGAAGAACTGGTGTTAAATATACAAATAACGAAGCATATTTTGATGTTGTAGAAGAAGTTGATGCAATTATTGATAGAACTGGAGCAACTGTATTTGCAGAAATTCAAGGCTATGTGTGTTTTTATTTAATATTGCTAATATTAATTCATAACATTTAAAGTAAATTATCTAAATTATAGATTGATTGCTGCATAAAATTAAGTGGAATGCCAGATTTAACACTTTCTTTCATGAATCCCAGATTATTTGATGATGTCAGTTTTCACCCTTGTGTTAGATTTAAAAGATGGGAGGTAGGAGCAGATAAAAATAAAAATTTCTTTAATATATAATATATTAACAAAAGATTTTTTACAGTCTGAGCGAATACTGTCTTTTATTCCACCAGATGGTAATTTTCGTCTTCTTTCTTATCACATAGGATCACAAAGTATAGTAGCAATTCCAATATATGTAAGGCATAATATTAGTCTTAAAGAACCAGGAGGTGGCAGGTTAGATATAACTGTGGGTCCAAAACAGACTATTGGTAGAACTGTATGTGTCATATTTTTATCTTTTATAATCTTATTTTTATTTTCTTATAAACATGTAAAAATTGTATATAATTGTTAAATATTAATATATTTTAGGTGGAAAATGTTACATTAGAAATTCCTATGCCAAAAATAGTATTAAATTGTACATTAACTCCAAATCAAGGAAAATATTCTTTTGATCCTGTTAGCAAAATACTGTTATGGGATATTGGAAGGATAGATGTTTCTAAATTACCAAATTTAAGAGGCTCAGTATGATAATTACAATCATATAATTTTTTTACTTTTAAATAAGTATGAAAAAATTACAAATAAATATTTGATTTTTTAGATTACTATTCAAAATTCTTCCAGTGTAATGGAGTCTAATCCTGCAATTAATGTATGTAATATTATTATATAGAATGATATGTATAAATCATATGTAATAATGCTGTATCCAATAAAGTTTAAAAATTGTTTTATTTTAGGTTCATTTTAGAATCAATCAATTGGCAGTTTCCGGCTTAAAAGTTAATCGATTAGATATGTATGGAGAAAAATATAAACCATTCAAAGGTGTTAAATATATTACCAAAGCTGGAAAATTTCAAATTAGGATGTAAATATAAATAATTTGACACATTTTTCATATCAAACATAAGATTAAATGAAATTTGAACTGTATGAAATAGAATAAGAATAATAAAATCTTGTAAAATGAATTTACTCTGCCTTTATTTACATCGTATATTAAAGTTTTATATAAAGAAGTGTAACATCTTACATTCAGTTAGATATTTAATCATGCTTTTTAATGCAAATAATTTTTAATAAAAATAAGCATGATAATGAAACAATAAAGAAAAATATTCACTATCATAGACATAAACATCAAATGCAAAATTTATAACAAAATATTAACAGGATATAATTATATACATTAAATTAAGTTGAAATCAATTTTATTAACAAAGTATATATTTTGTAAAAAAATGACGTTAGTAATATATGTAAGATTTTAATTTACTTATATTTTAAGTTGCTTGTTTGAAAAAATAATATATCTACATGGTATTTACGTTGTTGATTGATAACATATTAACTTCTTAGCTTCAAGATTTTCCCATGTTGGATGTGTGGCATACGTAAATAAACGTTCCATATTAGTTGCATAAATAGTATGATTACTAACAAGATTTCTATATATCTGTTTGATACAAAAGAATATTAAAAATGCAAAACACAAAATATTATTTAAATATTTTCTAAGTTATACTGTTTTACCTTTAGTGTATACTGCAAATCAGCTGTATTAATAGGTTTCAATGGAGATGGTACAGTTTGCGGAGAACATGCATAAGCAAAAGCTGTAGCTTGTTCTGCTTCTTCAATATTTGGTTTTATTATAGGTACTTGTCCATAAGGATCTACTATCTCTGTTGCAGTACGATTTGATGATTTTAATATATGAGTGGAATTTCTTTTCCATGAACTAGGTACTGGTTCACCAATATTGTAAATGAATGAATCATCTCTAACAGCATATCCTTTTCTTCTTGTAAATAAGGCGGTAAGTATATTCTTTAAAAAGATCTGTGTAGCTGCTATAACTATATGTGCAGTATTTTCTTCTGCTCCATCCATATTATTTTCCCATGCTGCAAGCATTAATCTTGCTAAAACAAAAGTTCTATCTGGTAATACAAGTTCTTGAGCACTGGAACGATTTGCTCCAATAGGCTCATCTCCAACTGGTGACGAAGTTTGACTTAATACTTCAACATACATATCTGCAGGCTAAATGTAAAATATTAATTTTATAATATGAAAAATAAATTTATACCAACATACCTCAAAATTAGATTTATCAGTTTTATATTTGCGTTTTAACCTTAATCTTTTTTCTTTTAAAGCTTTATCCCGATCTATCTTCCGAGAAGGCGTTGTAGCAGCTAAACCTCTAACTTTATTAAATAAACAAAGAAGAAATTCATTATGAAGATGAACTTGATCTTCTGTCATAATATTTCTTGCTTCACAATCAAATTCTTCTTTTGTTGTCTACAATAATAGTATTTTATGAATCATAATATTAAGAAGTGTAAAATTATTTAATGTACTGAATTTTATAGTAACATTATGTACCTTCATTTGAAACCAAAGCTTCATTTTTTCAAAGTACCTATTAATAACAACAATTAAGAAAATTATAGTCGTTTGGAATAAAAACTTTTGAATAATATTTTATTAAGTGATTTTTAAATATATCTTACACTTTTGCGTTATCACCAAGCGATGTAACAAGACTTTTTCTAGCTAAATTTAATTCCTTGGATGTTGTCATTTTTTGTTTTGAATAAAATAACCTATAGCATCTGTTTCAAATATACTTTTCGAATAGTATTTTTAAATTTATTTTCAATTATGCTGTAATTACTTTTAGTTTAGTTATGTTACTATTTTATAAATTGTGCATAATTTTGTTGCATTTCTCTAGATAATCAAGCGTTTTAATTAAAATTTTGATACTGGTTACCATATTGATGTTTGATTACTGATGTTTTTTAAAATTGAATAAAATCTATGTTTTAAGAAATGCTTATATAAATAGTTACATATTAATAAGTATTCCTTATATAATAAGTTTTTCAATATTTACTTATAATATTATATTATGATTAATAATAGTAACAATAAGCATTACTTATATGTAACATAAATTTTATTAATTACCTTAATTGCTGTAAATCTTAATTATAATTACTAAATTGGTTTTTTATGTAAATATCACATATGGTGCACATAATTTACAATATTTTGTATACTTTTACATATTACCTGTATTTTGTATTCTTTATTTCATTTTTTTATAATTGTATAAAAATTTATAATAATCACACTGGTAAAATAATAAACGAAGGAATGTCAACAGTTTTATTTATTTTACAAAAAATGTAAATACAGCGATATTTTAATATGTACAAATAGAAATATGTTTACATGATTAATTGCACTTCATATATTATCTTTAATGAAGTTGATTTTTAGTTTTCATTAAAAAAAAAATAAATCATTATGTTGTATTATATTGAAACTATGTATTTATATCTCAGAAATTTGTCAATTATTGATGTGAACTTTTTTTATAAAATTAATATTTCTATAGATTATTATTAAAAATTAGTAAAACTCCAATATTCGCAATTAACTGCGATTTAAAAAAATGAAGTAAAATATTCGTGTTAGGCCATTGTTAATCATGTGTGTTTGAGCTTTCATTGTAATTTTTGTGTTATGTTGGATTATCATTGCATAACTTTTTTAATTATTATATTTTTTTTCACGCCTAAATTATATTTAACTAATAAATTAAATTTTTTCTTTACTATATGCGGAAGATCTTGGAACCTATTCTCCGCGAATATGGGGGTTTTATCGGATATGTACTTTTATAAACTAAAATATAAAAAAACATATACATATAAAATTATAAATATTAAAATAATCCACTTTTGTTAATCATAGTGTCATGTATTTTTTTTATAGATAAAAGTAATGTAAGAAATCTAAGGTTTTTTATAATAATCTGCCTTATATCACAACTATTCATAAGAATTCATGGATTTAATTTATTCATTACTTTTACTTGGTGTCACCTGAATTCTTTTGAAACAATTTTAGAGTGTACTAAATCCCATGATATGGAGCTTGTATCTTGTTTAGTGCACAAATCCATTACAATTTGAGAACCCTTTACCTCTCTTAATACTCCTAAACATGTACCAGCTGCCATGTTGTATATAGGTGTACCATTCTAAATAAAATGATCATGTAAAAATATTAATTATATGAATTAAATAAAATATATACAAATATTAATAAGTATATAAATATCTACAGTATTTTTATGACGCCATTCTTGATTGCCTCCCATCTCATGGCATTTTCCAAGTTTTGGAATTTTCTCAGCACCTTCCATGCAGAGCATTTGACCAAGTACTAATTCTTTTTTATCAGTTTCATACCACATCTACAAATATTAAATATGATTAATAACAAAGTTAACGATTGTCTAAGAATAGTATTATTTTTATTTAATTACCTGGGATTTAATTCTCAAACATGGCGCTAAAATGAGTTTGGAGCCCTTTGTTTTGATATCTTTTTCACTTTGAATACATAATGCTGAATTAGAAAGTCTGATTTGATATTGATCAGTATAATTTCTTTTTCTAGAATGCCAAGGTTGCATTGGTTTTTGTTCTATTTTTGCCCACTTATCTTTCAATTTATTTTTATTATCATCTGGTAATGCTAATTCAGGATATACTACTCTTAAATACCATGAAAAATTTTTACAGTTTAACTTTTCTCGTAATTTTAATCTTTCTGTAATATCTCCATAGTCAATCTTTTTAACATTTTTTAAAAAGTAATTTTTATATTCATCTAGCCAAACATGTGCTACACGTAATGAATTTTTCAACATAGTATCATGCTTATCATATGCACCATAAGGTCTTCTTCTTCTGAATACATGTCCAACTCTTGAGCATGGTATTAATTCAATACTGCCACCACACATCCAAATCTGGAAGATATTGCAAATTTCTACTAAAGTAAAAAATATATGTTTCAAAAACAAATTATTAACTTACTCTAAATGATATTTCAAGATTTTCACCACCCCAAATATCCATGCCAGCATCATATTCTCCTAATTTTGTAAAGTATTCTCTATCCATTGCAAATAATCCTCCAGCCATTGTTGGAGACCTATTTGTTAATGGTTATTAGTACACAGTACCTTAAATATCTCATTTGTTTTTGATAATAAGAAAAAATATCAAACAAATATTTTATTGAATTAGAAAAAGTAAATATGATAAGCAAAAGTTCTTTACAGAATTATGTTTTTCGTGATTTCAAGATAATTATTGTTTCTTTAAATAGAATTTCTGAATCTTTTGTATTCACAGTCACATGAAACTAGAGGTATTATAAATTATTGGACTGGTTTTGATCTCAGCGCTATTTTGCTACAATGATAAAACTTTAGAGTCCCATTCAAAGGAATGTGCTTCACCATCCAATAATAATAAGACATATAGACTTTAATAATCTAATAATTGGAAGTAGACCATTTTGAGCACTTCTTATAAGACTGTTTTACCCTTTTATTTATTTTTGAATAACATTATATTACAATGTGTTAAAGTTGCTTAAAGATTTACTATTCTAATGACCTTGAAATTACTGAAAACTCTTCACCTACAAAAAATGTATTACTAGCATATTTTAGCTTTCCCTGTAGCTTATAACTTCAGTAAAAAGCAAAGATGTTTAAGGTGACCAAAGTTACTCTACATATATATATGACAAATACAATTGAAAAGTAAGTAATCATATATTTAAGTAAGTAAACAAGCATAGAACCTCACTTTATAGGCTGTATAAAATCTTCATCATGAACAAGTGTACCAACTGGCAAATTATCCCATTTAAAATGTAAACCCCAGTTAAAGCCACCTCTTACTAGAGGACTACCAGTATACTGAAATGTATCTGGATTAATTATATCAATAACCGGCATAGCTGTGATAGTTTTTGAATAAAGAATTCGTGAGAGAAGAGGCTCTATCCACTTTTTATTCACTTCTATGTGACTATCTAAGAAAATTAAAACTTCTCCTGTTGCTTTTCTTGCACCAAACATTCTTGCACGGATTAATCCTTCTCGTTTGTCTGTTTTATAATATTTCACTTTACCTTTAAAATTATTATTAACATATGTTTTAACATCTTCATGCAAAGCTTTGCTTTCACTCCAATCATTTACTAAGATAATTTCATGTAAAAGATTTACTGGAGTTCTATCAGTAATAGAATGCAAGGACCTCAAAAGTGTCATATAATGTTCATTATAAAAACATATAACAATACTAGCATTTGGTAATTTATTAGAATATTTCTGTATTTCACATAATTTATGTCTTGTATCTGGCAATTCTCTATGTAATCCAATATTATCTGATACTAAAATATTGAAAGAATAATTTTTATATCCTTCGTCTCGTTTTTGTTGATCATCAAAATTTCTAACCATTCCTAGCTCATCCAGACCTAAAATTAAATGTTTAGTATAATCAGATTGATACTTCAAAAAATAACTTTATTTAATATAGATTAACTAAAAATAAAATAGAAAATTAAAATAGACATTATTCTTTTAAGCATTTCTAATATACCTTGCCCTAAAGTAACAGCAGGTTTCACTGGTATAGGTTGTAATTGTTGTAATAATTTATCACTATTTTTAAAGTTATTTTCTTTTAAATTATGGATATGTTTATCTATTTTTTCTTCTTTATCATGGTGAACAATTAAATTATTATGTAATCTAAGTTCTTGATCACTATGTGCTTTCCAATCAAATACAGATAATTTTCCTAACTTTGAATTTTGTAACATTAACGCTGTTAGATTAACAGTGCTGGTGTTTTGAGATAACTTTGAATAAAGATATAAACTGAAAGCCCATGTCAATGAGGCTATTACTATTCCAAACATAAATGAAACGTATCTTGTTGACATCATCTGTAAATTATTAAACAACAATACAATTTATAAACAGAATATAATATTTGTATATTTATATGTTTATTACAAGTAGTTGTATTAGAAGTAATTTACTGTGATTAAAAAGTAACATGTACTTACTGTCAGTATATTTATTTATTAACAATTAAAATTGTAATTATTTACTTAAGAAGCATTCTGACATTTAAAAAAAATAACAGATGGTGATCCTACAAAATGTGTCACCATCTTGGAATTTATACATGTTACAGCTGTACTATTGATTTCTTAATATTTTAATAATATATATAGATATATGAGTACAATAAAAAAAAAATAAATATAGTATTTACGATATGTAATATATACTATTTCATTAAAAAAATTTATAATATATTAAATATTTTTATTCTTTAATTTAAAAGTATAAGAATCTTCTACCAATAGCCCCTGTGGCCTAATGGATAAGGCATCGGTCTCCTAAACCGGGGATTGTGGGTTCGAGTCCCACCAGGGGTAAATTGTAACTTTTAATTTTTTTTGCTTTAAAACTGTAATTATTGTATATTTTCATATTTCTGTTTTCATTTTTTACGGTAATGTATTTCTAACAAAAGAAATGAGATATTAAACAAATTTAATTTATTTGTGCAACTATTTTATTATTTTAATTGTTTATATCATTTTGGATTTTATACATATTATGATATATTGATTATTGAATTTTCAGTTTCTGTTTTATTTTCCATAGCTGCTTTATAATGAGAAATAAAGCGGGCGGATGGATCTTGAACTCCTTTTACCCATCGTGGCATCCAAAAGTATGGCACAAAATATTCATCTCGTCCCCCATAATGTTTTTCAAAAATTTTTCTAAATTTTAAAATATGAGTATAAAAGTAAATAATATGCTTTTAAGGAATTAATATCTATTAATAAAGTATAATAAAAATACAAAGGCACAAATATTTTACCTATAATAAAGAGCTTCTTTAGTTTTTGGAGTACAATGAGTGTACTTCAAATGAGCTTTTTCTAATTCCTCGTCTGATACATGAACAACCACAATATCATGTATGATTTGAAATAGCGATTTTTTAATTGATGTTACACCATCGCTGAATGCTTCCTTATGTCTCCATAATATATTTGATGGTAAGAGATTTATACCATCAAATGCAGATCTTAACAAATGTTTTTCAATTCTTTCTGTATTGGGTATTATAATTAAATTGTAATTCAATTGGCTATTTTGTTGTTTATAAAATTATACCTTGAGGCTGCCTAGAAGCAGCATTCAATGATAGGTAAAAATTTGTGAATTGAAGATCTAAGAATGGAACTCGTAGTTCCAAACTAAATGCACTGGTTGTCCTATCTGCTCTTAAGCCATCATATAAATAAATATCTTTTAATAATCTAATAGATTCATTATGAGCTTCTACAGGATTGGGAGCATCTCTAAAATAAATGTATCCTTGTGCAAGTTCGTCTGCACCTTCTCCACTGAATATTACAGTTACTTCTGTGTTGTGTTTAATGTATCTTGAGATAAGATACATACTGTAATATAAATTAGCAATCTTGAATATGTATTAATTATTTAATTAGAAAATTAATATATAAGTATAATAGTTTAATTTATAAAATATAATATACCCAATAGAAGCTCGAATTGTAGTAATATCAAAGGTCTCTAACTGATAAATAATTTTGTCTAAACTATTGATAACATCATTTTGTGAGAAAATTATTTCATGATGTTCTGTTCCTATATGATTTGCAACCTAATTAAATATTATCATATTTAATTATTAACATAAAATATTCATCATGGTACAAAAATATTGTTTTTAACCTGTCTAGCTGCAATAATATCTGGACTATCTTCCATACCAATTGCAAAACTTTTTATTCTGTATGTTAAATTAGCTTCTTTGGCATGTTTTACAAGTAAAGCAGCAATTAAACTTGAATCCAAACCACCTGATAATAAACATCCAATTTGTCTATCAGTCATTAGTCTCTTCTTCACAGCAGCTGAAAGTAACTTCCTTATGTTTTCATGTATATTTGTGTTACTCAATTCTAAAACAGAATTTATTACATTATTTTATTTCATCCATCTAGAAATTATAAATATTATTTTATGTTTTAACAAACCATTATAGGGAACAAAAGCTTGAAAATTAGGTTTGTCTCCAGGTTTATGATAGTTTACTTTTGTCAATAATTTTGTTCTACCATCACTTAAAATTTCATATTCTTCATAATATCCTGGTGGAAATGGTTCTAATATCCAGTTTGACTTTATTTGTTTTGTTATTCCCATAAGTCCCTATATAAAAATTAATACAATAAATGATTGTCTTATAACAAAATAAATTACATTTGAATTGTCACCTTGCTTTCTGAACAAACTGCAAGTTGTCCATCATCAGAATACAATCGAAAAAGAGGTCTAACACCATAAGGATCCCTACCAATAAGGATCTTTTTATTTTTAATATCCATTAAACAAAATGCAAAAACACCATCAAGCATTGTAGCTACATATTTAGCACCAAGATGTGCATACAAATGTATTATCACCTCAACATCACATTTAGTAGTATATGTAAATCCATGTTCTAAACCAATCTAACATATGGATAAAAACAAAACAGCTTTAAATAAATAATAATATTGTGTGATAAGTGACAAAGAAAGTTTTACCTTTTTATGATTATAAATTTCACCATTACATAATAAAAATAGATGCGGATATTGATAAAGTTTCATTGGCTGCATTCCATAAAGATTGTCAACAATAGCTAATCTATGAAATCCAAGATAACCATTCTGCAAACAAAAATAATAAAAATTTATTTATATTATAATATATTACATTATCATATATGAATAAGGAAAGTATGTGGAATTCTGAAACAGTTTCAGTAGAATCATACATTAACTGTATGGTCAAATTCAAGTTTGAATGCTTCTGGGCCACGATGTGCTATCTTTTCAAAGTTTTCACAAATGTAAGTCAAAGATGGTATATCTAATCCAAAGAGGGCCCAAATTCCGCACATTTTAATTTTACTTTTTTAATTTATGAGTCTATAACAAATTATTAGTTATATTATAACATAATCATCATTTAGATACATATGTCTAATATAAAATGCTAAAAACATTAAAAAATACCTTGTGAAGAATGTGTTTTATAAAAATTAAATCTCCTTTCTTTTCAGTTATTATAATATGTATAATAATTAAAATTTAAAAAGTGATGAAAACAGATTAAACGATTTCTTAATCCATTTATGCGCATTCGGCCACTACGTGTGAACACGTGTGCAGTATTCCACGTGTATGTACATATGCGACTGCGCATTCGGTAAACTCCATTTATTTAAACTGGGTGTGGGGGAGCTGTAGGGGGGACAACATGGTAGATAACTGAATCGTTCGAATAATGGGAATGCACCAATATTACACTCTTGTTTATTTGTTGTATGAACCAATGATCATAAAATTTTACATCATCAAATAAGTTTTACTTATTTATTCTTATATATACAACACATTTTTTTGTTTTTGTGCTCGAATATGAAGTAAAAGTACGTGTTTATAGATGGTGTGTGGTGGATGGTTACTAATGTATAATATACATCAGAATATCAAAAGTATTTAAATGTTACTTCAAATTACAAATAATCATTCTTATTAATCTTCCACTAATTCAATTAATATTGGAAGAATTCATAAAAAATAGTATTTCTAATACAAGGAATAAACTAATTGCTATTAGCTTTTTTCGATATGTTTGAAAATTTGGTGATATGCAATGGTGATGACAGTAGAACTTTAATTATCCGAATTAATGTGTTTCATAGTATTCAATTTATTAAACACATTGCCGAGCTCTTGTTATCTGAATTCAGGTAATGCGGCATATCGTTTATACGAACTCGTGGTTTAAGTTTGTATTCGAGAATAAAAGCAATATATAGAGTATTATGTATATATGAATATATCAGTAGAAATCAACTCATATAGAAATGAATAAACAGTAACGTAAAAGAGAATTAATGAACTTTTATTACTCAAACGATCCAGTTACCTGTTCTGTTTTATCTTTCTAGGAAAGAGAACATAAAAAAATGCTATTCATCTTACACTTTTTTCTTGTTTATATTTTATTTATTTTAGTAGATTGAGTTTTAGTAATATAGGCGTTTTATGTTGAGTCTGTGATGTTAAATTGTGAAAAGCCGCGTTTGTATAGCATACGAGTGAATCAAACTGATATGCGTATTGGACGTTCGAGCTGTTTTTTTAGTCAGCTGGTCACTTGTGAGACCGCCTTGAATGTTGGCATACAAGCATGCAGAGCAGTTGGCTCTCGCCAGGGCTCCAGGAAGGATGGGTGATAGGGGGTGTGTGTTTCTTAAGACTGCCACCGGTTTCTTGCGTGCCGGCTGCTTTACGGGTTATAACGCGACACCATAGCCTTAGTTATTCAATAAAACATCCTTACTTCGTGGTTTATTCATCCGTTTGATGTAAGAAGTATGATCGATCTATCCGCAAGAATAGAATAATCATTTGTGGGAAAGTTCTCGGTGACGAATCTTTTTCCATGGTGGAAACAGTATCATCGGCGTTTGTTACTTATTGTGTGTATACATTCGTAAAGTTTAAGCTCAACGTCGAAACTGGCATTTTCAAGGTTAGAAGTATCAAATACCCTGAACATGATAATGGTGTGCTCGGCATTTTTACGACGTTCTTAGGTTAAGTGGCATTCAATGTATCATCGTTGAATGACAAGTTTAAAAGGAGACAGATACTTGTGGTGTCAATTATTCCAAAGTTTCTCCTATAAATATTGCACGAGTGTACGTATTCCGCTTTTAAGCGCAATAAACATCGTTTATTGTTGTAAAGAAACGAAGAGACGAAGTTCGCCATTGCAAGAGGTCAAATTCAGTGTATTTGTGTGCACTTCTTGGTGCAGTGTAAATTTCCGCAAAAACAAGCTGGTCAATACATTGAAGCGTTTCGGAAAGGGAAATCTGTAACTTAACAGCTTGGTGGTTATAGTGCATATTAATTTTTCCAATATATATTAAGAATTATGCTAAATGCCTTTTCAGCTACGTAAATTTTGATGAACTAAATAAATTTCGATGAATTGAATAAAGTTTGGTTTCAACCGGTTGTAACGTCATCAAATCATTGAATTCTAAGACTGTGAACGTGTTAACTGTTTATGTTCATAGATGTTCCAAATGAAAAAAAGAAACGGAAGGAAGTGTATGCAACTGAATAATAAAAAAAAGTACAGCTGACGTGTGTTAGCAAATCATAGGGTTCGTTACTGACGTCACTTCATGGTTTGCATGATTTTTGTACTTAATGCAAAACCTAACCTCAACGCAAGCAATATAAATAAGTACTTACTGTAAATCGAAATCTGTTATACTTCAATTTTGATCAATGAAACGAATGAGGGGATCCATAAAATTTATTTTCGCAATCGGCTTTTAAAACGACTCGAAGGCAATTTATACTTAACATTTTCAATCTTGGAAAGTATAAAATACACTGTGTTTATCAGCGGTGTACGAAATTTAGTGGTGGAAAATTTGTTCAGTGAGTGCATAAATAATTAGTGAAACGCTTCTTGATATTGGCAATTTCTTTGCTACTGGTAAAGCAATTACTGGAGTACGATCATTGTTTGTTACGGATATAAGTACGATTATTCTACAAATTAACATCGGCGCTGAAAAAATTTTAAACAGCACAACACATCGTATCAAGGTAAATATGTATCTATACTCAATATTTTAGAAATAAAAATAACTATTTAAAATAATCTTTTTTCTGCAAAATTGTTTTCTCAACACTATTCTCTTTGAAATGTTTCAGTTTTTTGTTTTCATCCTAGAAATTATTACGTCTTTAATATGACTTTAATAAAAGGATTTATTTTTAATTCTTTACATTTTCAATTCAGCATTATTTTTTAGTATTTATACAAATTTTAATTTTAATTTTTAGTTATTTATATTGGATAGATTTAGTAAATACTTTTTAATATACAAAGTAAGTATTCGTGAAATAAGGCAATCCTGTATTTATTTGTCAATGTGGACAGGAAAGAGTTAAGATGATTTTTAATAAAATTTTATTTTGTTCAAATTGATTTTGATAATCGAAACATCTCATATAAGATACACAGCGTGCTGTTGTTGGACTTTAATAATAATAGCAGAGATATATACATACACCTGTTACGACATCGAAATAGTGTTTATATTTCAATGTATTTTATTATAACTATTAATTATTCGGTTTTTAATTTTCCAGAAATAAGACAATGCGAATCATGCTTTGTGTGATGCATTTAAAAAAAATTTCGCTAATAAATTGAAACTATTGATCGATGAGTGTATGCTATTCGAGATAATTATTATTTGCTGTATAATATAGTTATTTAACAGTATGAATTGAAGTTTTGTATTAAATTGGAGTTGTATAAGTATTATTTAAAATAAAGTTCCTTTTGCTCAAATCAACTTGTATGCAAGTTGTACGTTATAAATTTTTTACATAATGTTTCTTCAATTCTTATTAGTTACTTCACTTTCTCAAATTACATTTAAAAACAATTAATTCAAATTAACTTATATCAAACATAGTAATTAAAGGCGTAACGATTAAAATATATGGAAAGTATTGGTATTACAATTATATCTTATTAGTGAGCACAAGTTATTGAATCCTCAAAGTGAGAGAAGATATCCAAGCTTATAGGATGCAAGTTTCTTCTTTTTACGAGTCGCTGCACACCCGATTGTATGTAAATATTTTCGTAATCACTTTAGGCTGTTCACATAAGTACGATTGTCGAATGTTGCCGTTAGACCATTAATTATCCACATTAATTGCCGTTACGTGTGCGGCTAAAGCAGTCTCGTTCGATGAACCATATACATATTGCTATAAGTTATAACGAAACCTTTTCACTTTGCACATAGACAGACAAATGAGATATAATGAACTTATTAAACTACTACTGGTATAATGCTTATTATGTTATTAAATATTACATTAATTGGAAACCTGTTATTTACGTCGAAAAATATTCTAAAATATAATGAGCACCATTGAAATATATTGGGATAGTTTAAAGGGAATATTATGCCACGAATGTACAGTACAGTTTATAAACATCTACATACATAGTTATTAATTTAAGGTATTATAATTGAAAGATTACATATTGCAACTGATTAGATATTTTTTATAAATTTCAGCATTTGTCTATATTTTGATACTTAATCAAGCATATTTTATGTAAAAACGTTAAAGAATAATTATTCAAAGTTCATTTTTTTAAATTTATTTTATAGTAACTTCAATAAATATTAATATTTGTTAATTAGTGTAAAAATATTCTTGTTTATCCTGATAATGTACGAATCAGTATTTAATTATTTATAACAGCGTTTTCTACAACTGACACCTGTCTCCCTCGTATACCAATTTTTTTTAATAAGATGAACTAAATGTTTTGAAAATAGTCATTTTAGAATATAAGATCAACTTAATTAACATTTAATTATCTCAATATACATTTTAACATATTTAAAATTTGCAGCTAAACATGACCGCGGTGATTTCCCAGAAAAAATACTTCCTTTTGAAGGATTCTGTTAATAGATATTAGGGTCATTTACATTTTGCTAGTTTTTCATTCCACACTATTGTGTCGAAATTGTGTGGACGATGAGTAGACATGCCACTATTTGAATAAATCGAATTTCACAATGCTTCTCAACGTAACTTGGATTAGAAAAGTTAATCGTGTTGACTAATTACGTCACTGTCCTATTTTTCAAATCACTGCGATCTCGTTGACGGATAAGCTCATGTATGTTTTTGCATGAAACATTTCATTTGAACATTCCAATGTATCTGCTTCTTAGAAACTATGACAGATAAATTATATTCAGTACTACTTTTAGAATTGGGTAAACGAGGCAGTTGCCTCTGGCCCTGTGCTTAAAGGGGCCCCATTATCTTATCGTTAAGTTACTTTTACATTTCATAAAAAATAAATAAATATATAATTGTGCCAATCGAAACATTTAAGTTTTTAATATAGAATATTGAAAAAGTATTTCAAGTTAGGAATTATTGATTGATAGAATTGAGGTATACCATAAAATATGATTTCTTGAAGGATGTAGGTTTTTCAAAGTACATTGTTTTATTAATATTCAATCATTAACTCAGTCTTGTAACCTATCATTAAGATCTAAAATTTGTTAATTGTATTAGAACAGGGGTATCTTGCAATTACTATCTGCTGTAGGCCCCGCAATTTCTAAGGGCGGTCTTGGTTAAATTATTCATACTTTTTTGAAACAAAGAAGGAAGCAAGTAAACGAAAATGTGCAAATATTAACCAAGGAACCTAAAAATATTAAATATTAACCTAAGGGCCCTGAATACAAAATGGGAAAAATATGTTGCTTATTTTATGAACAACTATGGAAGATTTTTTTGATATTCCACCCGTAAGGGGGTTAAATGGGGGTTGAAAGGTTGTTTGAAAATCCGTCGATTTCGAAGCAAACACTATGAAAATTGGTATTTAGCTTTTTGGTAAAATAAGGGATGAAAATTTGTTTGAAAATCTGCCGATTTTGAAGTAAGCACTATAAAAAGAGAACACGGGCAACAGCTAGTAATATAATAAATTTTTTATATTACTATGAACTGTAAACAATATTTACCGGGAAGGTATGAAAAAGTGTGGGACGACTTTGAGCAGTCTCTTAATTTCATAAATGCAAATTAATTTTTACAAACACTTTACATCAACCTCGTTATCACCTGTTAATAGTTTGAAAATTGATGGGCAATATTGACCTAGGTTTGTTGCAGAACTAGATTTTTAAAGTAACTATGGAAGCACCAATTTCGAAACGGGCTGTTATCGAGCTACGATGCCTAACTCCATTATCGATTTTATTATTACATTATACTGTTCGCGTTTGATTAACCTATTCGGGTGATTCAACATCCTTGAAGACTCGTCATCGAATAAAGCGAAAATAAAAAGTTACATAGGAAACCTTATTGTTAGTAGATCGGTGTTTTTAATCCGTGGGGGGGGGGGGGTAAAATGTTTTCTGGGGTGTCGCTGTGCTTATTTGTAATTTCAAATTTTAAAGGCATTAAATATATTAAAGTGATTAAGTTGAATTAAATTTATGTTTTGAAAGCATTTTTTGTATCTTATCGAAAACTTTTTTCATACAAAGGGAGGGGTCGCAGCTTATTTAACTTATTGTAAAAAGGGGTTGGATTTTACAAAATATTGGGAAACACTGGCTTGCGTCTGTACTTCGCTAAAGTATGACCTATATAATATTTTCTATTTACGTGGTATTATTCTTCAGAACCGTTTACGTAGAAGAACATTAAAATACAGATACCGTTAAAAAGATTTAATATTTCGCGAGATATTAAAGGTTTTTAATTATGCGCATTTTAATTATGTTTGTTTCAATTCGCAAGTTTCAGTGAGAAAAATAGCCAAAGATTACAATACTACTTAATGTTCTGACAGACAGATTCTAACATTTGCAAAAATTTGTATACTGAATATTCGACTTCTTTTTTTAAACCATACGTTTTCTTATAAATTCGAATCAGATGTAGATTGTTTCGAACAAGTTCCTTTTTCAAAAAGGAAGTATATCAGCTTTTGTTAACTGTATCGTTGCACTTATGAAAAGAAATGAAATCGGAAAATTGATCTGCTTATACCATTCAATATTTTCTTCTTAACATTTTTTTATTTATTCCTAAACAACTTTGGGTTGTAACTCCAGTTGTATCCAATTGTCTGACGTGCTTTATGTGGATCAGTGCTGTCCAGTAATTGTCCGTATGGACAGTTTTTTGAGTATCTTATACATACAACAAATGTAGAATATAATAATCCGTGCAATTTCGTTTAATCCTTAAATGTATAATTTTTTCTTAGACCTTGAAAAAGATATATTATGTAAACATGTACATGCTAATGCAGGGAGAAATAGAGAAAAAATTTTTTTAATAATTTTTTTGTAGCAATTTATTAGAAAACCTTCTGTTGCATATCTGCAACACGATGCATTTACTAGAAAATAACACTGATAAAAATACAAATGCATTGTCTCAAAACAAAATAACTGTACCGAAGAAAATATATTAGTGCATATAAAAACTATTTTTCTACGTACTTACCATTGAAACTGAAATAATTGCACACCAATTTACATCCATTTCAGGTTTTCGATAGCCTTCGATTTGTCAATATCAAGTTCATATTTGACAATCTTGAAAGAAAAGAATGTGTTGCCACTCGATAAAATATATCATGCAGATAGCGATAATTCTACAACAGTATGCAGTAAACGAATACTAACGACTTTGAGGTCGTTTGAATGGTATGTTGTAATATTACAACGATATGCATTTAAGGGTTAACAAATTTACGATTGATTTGATCGCCGTCTTAACGCGTTCAGTGCTACTTGAATAGATGCATTCAATTTTAATTTGAATTGAAATCACTTCAAACGATGCTGCCGTTCGACGCATTAGCACGCGTAGGACAAAATTTACCCGATAGCTTATTAGATTCTACACTGAATGTTTTAATATGTTCTGTGATAGATCCTCGATAGATCTATCTATCAGCTATCAGAAGGGTATTGATCGAAGGCATAAATCGAAACTGAAACCATTTTTATTTATAACTGATCTGACAGATCTCAGTAATGCTCATTTTCCTTGTAATTCAAGAAACTGTATTCACTGTGCCCGTATTGTTTTCCCCAACCTTTTAGAGATTATTTTTAGATTTTTTTTGTTACAAAATACAATTTATGTGAGTAGGTCATAAATAAAGTAATAGGTATTACCGATAATGCCAAGAATTCCTATTTTCTTTTCAATTATCTGCAAATATTGAAATACAAGAGACAAAACTTACACAACTTCTTAGGCCTCGCGCTGAATCTCTTATGACGTTTAATTTAATTTAATTTATTTAACTAAATTGAATAAATAATTCAATAAAATTTGACGATTAAATTTATCGACAAGAACTCAGAGTTGCCGGAAAGGTATTCATCGAAGCCACCAAATGCAACTGAAATCGAAGATGCATTAGCACACGGGGGACAAAACTTATGCGACACTTTTTTGGCCTTATCTGTGCCCATCGTATTGTTGATTTTTACTTTACTCCAGAGCTCTACTGCCCATGACTTTGTCACCCATGGAACAAACTGAACAGTAACTGATATAGACGTATTCTGACTGATTAAATTAAATGTAAACTGCATAGAACGTCTTAGGTCCGGTTTAAATCACAACGGACCCGATATATCAGACATACCATGACACTGTTAACCCGTAATTATTACGGTCGCCATTTTGTCACGTATACGGTATGATGGGGTCCACAGGACCCCACGGAATTGTTTGGATACTTGGAGATAATTGAAAAAAATGACATGAAAAATTTTGGTATCGTGAATTATACGTATTACTTTATTTAGAAACTAGATAAATCATAAAATATATTTGGTAGTATCTTCTTGTTTGGCACCCAATAGATGTCAGAAGTATTCATCCGATTGACTTGAAATTTGCACACATTATTCTTTATAAAGGTATCTAAATTGCGGCTTACGATTTTTCAATTATTTTGAAAAATAAGAAAATGATAACTTTTTAACAAGGAGCAACTCCTTTTTTACTGAGAAAATTCAACTTTAACTGCTCATAAGAATTTTTAAAATTAAAATATTACAAAAATCATAGATAATGCTATAGTTTATAATATATTCAAATTTGAAGTCGGATGAGCAGATTCAGAGCCAAGTCAAAATCATGGTTTCGAGAAAAATGTCGATTAAAGTTCCAAATTCAGTTTTCTTTCATAAAATTGTCGTCCTCACATTCACCTTTCATACAGTTTCCTAAAATATATTTAAAAAGTGCATTGTAAAATAATTTCCTAAGATTATTTGTATACGTAAAATTAAGGAAATATTGGGTTGGAGGGAAAGTTCTGTCGTATTTCCCGTTTCCGTTAATTCATGTGGAACCCAAACACTTTGCTTTAACACAAACCCAAGAGATTTAATGTGATCTCCAACAGTTGTATGATGAATGCCAAACTCTTCTGCAATTTCTCGACTTGTTAAATGTGGATTATTTTCCAACATGAATCGCAAAACATCATTATCGATCTTGGATGGTCGTCCAGATCGATCACTTTCTTGGAGGCTCAGATCCTCGGAACGAAATTTCCTAAACCATCTTTGACAAGTACGAACATTTACAATATCTTTTCCAAATACCGCACATAAATTTTTACATGCAACCGATGCGTTGCTTCCTTTTTGGAATTCATACAAAATGCAGTGTCGTAAATGTACTTTATCTACTGACATGTTTTTCACTTTAAATATCACAAGTAAATGATGAACGGTAAAAAAGGACTCTTTTTATATTATACAGCAGATAAAAAAACAAAAAAAATTCCCAATCACTCACTAGCCAGATGTTTTTTTTATTTACAAGAAAAATTACCTGCCTATTTAAAATGCGACAGAACTTCCCCTCCAATCCAATATATTGATTTTGAAAAAAAAACCATCATAGAACATTACATCAAACGTGTCAATTTCACACGACGTGCAATTACAATTAGTGCTATATCTTTATCAGTTATTGGCATTTCGAAAAATCCTTTTAAAACAATATTTTAGACTTCAATAAAATGCAAAAAGAAAAAATTTCGATTTTTTGCAACCGTCTGGCTGGTATACCTCTTTAATATCTTTCTGCCGATCTGTTCTAATTCGACAATGTTTGTGGTGGGTCTAATAAGTCTGATGGTCACTGTGTCAGGATTGATGGAACAGTTGTTATCTTCGTCAGGTCTGCTGGTTTTAGTGGTATTTGTGTAGAGTCCGATGAGCCTGCTGGTATCTCTACAGAAATTGATAAATATACACATCGGTATCTGCGCTAGGTCTGATGAGTTTGATAACACGTTTATATTGGGTTTGATAATACCGTTGACGCCTGTACTGGGTCTAATGGCTGTTTACTAAGTCCTTATTGATGCACTCACTGTTGTATGCAACAAATTTTATGGACCGGATGTCTCTGTCTGCTATGGTAATTGTTTGCGTCGGATTTAGGGCATCTGTCGGTGTCTGTACCTGGTTTTAACCATTCCGTTCGTTTTATCGCGAGGTTCAATGCATTTTAGATGGATTTTGTTATGTTTGGTATTTCTGATTGCGCGTGTATAAACACCTGCCTTGTTTCCGTTGAGTTTTGTGCGTCTGATACATTTTGTTTGCACGTAATAAATCAAATTGTTTGTGATCCAGGGGATTGGTGTCTTCAGCATTGATTCTTATAAATCTGAAGTTACATGCACCTAATTCAGTGGCCTTTAACTCTAAGTTTACGGTATCCGTCAATTTAACGTGTTTTGGATTTCATGAGCAAAATTTGCAAAAAATTACTATTATTTCTAGCAATTTTTGTTAACTTTTAGTGATGAAGCGATACAAATGTACTGAAATTTATTTTCCTCTCAGTTCTGCAATTTCAAATTCTGTTCGATATATACCTTACTCCTTAGTATATATATATATATATTGGAAATAGATATATAAGAAATGTCCGTAAATCTAGTGTTAACCTTCTCGAAACATGGAACATCAAACTCTCTAAGATCATAAATTAGTCAACATATCAATAAGTATAATATTCGTATCTTTTATTAAAACTTATGCACATATATAAATACTATAGGTTACAGTTATAATGTTGCATAGTAACAAAAATAAATATGGTATTTACAAAAACTATAATGGCTAAAACAACTCTATAAATCTGTAGGTTTGTAATAAATTATACCTTCATTCCGGGGAACTTTATGTAATATTTTGTAATTTTGGATAACACTGGTTAAACACCACTAATTCAATCCGACGATTGTATTGTCGTTTGGATTGAATTATGTGAAATGTATTTTACTCGGATTGTATAGCAGAAGCTTATTATGTATTATCTATATTTAGTACAGTTGGCAACATACTTCTTTGTGCAGCACTGCTACTAATTTGTACCTATATTTGTATCCCTTATTATGTAATTTTAATTTATGCAAGATATCGGTTTATTATATTAGGGGGACCGGAAAGTAATGTCGTTTTCTTGCATTAAATTCAAACACAAATTTTTAACGAGTTTTTATTTTTAATCAATGATGTAATCACCCTCAACCATTATCAACAACCTTTTGCTATCTAGTGTGTCAATTTTCAATAATTATATCATATAAATAAAATCATCTTATAATAAATAAATGGATAAAAATCAGTTGGCTTTTGAGCAAAATATCTAGAGATGGAATGGCAGAAACGACATTACTTTTCGGTTCCCCTAATAGATATTTGCAAGGGTAGCAGATTTGCAGATCTTCCTTGCTTTTGAGAATATTTGGTTAATGGTGTTCAATTTTCAAAATTCGTTAATTACATATTTATGGCATATATATTTCTAAACGATGGCTTATTACATATTTTTAAACGATAGTGGTTAGCGATTAAATCTACATTGTTTTGCATCCTGGTTGAATCCCACTCTAATGTTCTCATCAATTCAAAATTGATATTTTGATCATTGGTAACAGCCTTTCTACACGCTAATAAATGTTTCATTAAAAAGCTTACTCGGTTCACACAATTATTCTAATTTTTCTCCCTTTTTTTAAATTCTTACGTTCCTTGTAATACATATGTGGACTCAAGCTTTTGGCCGGCAGTGCATATGCTTACACCACATTGCTTATAGAAAATATGATTTGTAGTAGCTAGTTGTAATTAACCCTTTGCACTCGAGAGGTGATCGTTAGTCGTTTAATGATACTAACTTCAAAAATTTTGAAATTCGAAATATTTACTATGATTCACGTACATTAAACTTCATTTAGTTTAGTTAAGTCGTATATTAAAATTTACATATATGACTATTTAACGTCCGGGTCTGAACTAAAGTCTGAAAACTTGCGAAACTATCATATGCTAGGATTACGATGTCCCATGAGAGGGGACAGCCGACTGCAAAGGGTTAATACATTTTTTACACTGCAAGGTTTTTGGTGTTTTTACATAGCACATATATTGATATTTATACAAACACAGCATTTTTACATTTGCACACGTAAAGTGTACGGAACAAGTGAATTAAACAGGTTATACAATATATTATGCATATATGATGCCTAACTTTTAGCAAAAATATGTAATAATAAATTCGTAAATACAATTGTTTTTCGAATTATGGTTTCGATTGAGTTTTCCTTTTTTTTTTACCGATGTAGGAGAAAAACGTGAAAGAAGCAGTGGCAAAAAAACGATAAATTAACGTTAAATAATCTGAGAGAATTTCAGTTATTTAAAACTGTACGACACAGCCATTTCTGTAACATTAGAATTAAAATTAAAGCAAAGTTAAAAGAAGAATTGGTATCGTGTGAGAATGTTTTTAAAGAAATGCAAAAATTAGAAAATTAGCCAAACAAATGTCACTATGTATTTTCGGAACTTGTAAATGATACGCATGCACAATGTGATATAAGATAAATGTACGTGTATGCATTGGTAGCAAACGTGTTAAGAAGACTTTCGGTAGAGCAAGTAGGTACCTATATCAGGGATTATGCCGGAAGCAAACACGTAGGCACACGCAACAGTATGATTAATTGCAAGGTCGGGCAGACGTGGCGGATAATTAGTTGGTATTGTTGCAGAAGAAAGAAGGAACGTCACCTCTGTCGGAAAATGATACGCGTGCATATTGTCACGTGCATACGTATATATGTATGTATCTGTAGTGGGTCGCAATGAAAAAAACAGCTTCCTAATTTTTATAAAAAACTGTATAAACATTTTATGCGTATTATTGTTTATTGTAAACAAACAATTCTGAATTATGTTAAATATTTAAGGAAATATGAATAGGCGTCCATAAAACGTGAAATTCTTCCTTAAAGTAGAATAGTAAAGGAAATCCTACTGAATGTGAGACATTGCGATTTGCTATAATTAGCATTAAAGTTTCTTATGCATAATTAGATAAACTGTTTTCTTTGCGAGGTTATTTCCTACCTTATTAAACATTGTAGTTTTAGATTAAACATTGTAGTAATAAAAATAGAATACCTTTAAATTAAAAATAAATTTTGTTTTATCTATGATTACAGTTTTATAAAAATTAATGCACGTTTAGTCATGGTGGATAATTTTCGGTACGATTCACTGTACAATATTTATATTCATATATACAGTGTCTGATAAAAATAATAGTACACCCTATGGTTTTCAGTATTCTTCGAGTATAGCAACGGAGATAAGTTCAAGACGAGAAGACAGTTTAAAACATAGTTTTATGAGTTCTAAATATTGTCTATGCATCTATATTTATTATTACTAGGATAGAATGCTATTTATTGATTAGCACAGAATACGAATTTTTTCAACTTCGGTCTTAAATTTTTGTCCGCTACTGTAATTTTAAAACAGAAAGGGCTCTTATCGGAGATTCACAAGCAATACTTCTTCAAATAATTTCTCTATAGTTAAACGAAATAGAAATGCAGTTCCATATTGACAGTCAGAGAGTAAAGATCAGAGTATACAAAAATGTTGCGAATTATTTCCTTTAATAAATTAAGAATTTCTTTCTAAAAATCAACGTTTATTTTATAAGGGGTCATTTGACTCCTTATGGTAAGAATAGGTATATTTGAAGTACCGGTACGTTTAGTATTAAGTCGTGCTACACTAAGATCGTGTTATAAGAGAATTACGTTATCAGAGCACTATCTTAAATTTTGCATCGTGTTATATTGGAACCTTGTTTTTACAGTACCGTGTTATAAAACGATTGACTGTATTACATTAGTTTCAAGAAACACTGGAGATCATATACAGTGGCTCCAAAAAGTATTCGTATACTGCATTATAAGGAAATTCATCTATTTCTGAAATTCTGATTTCAATGAAACTTTATGCGTGTACAGAGCATGGTGAATCCTGCATGGAACAATTTTTTTGGCGGCAAAATATCTTTTAAGGGGGTTGATAACAAATCTCAAAGTTCCAGCGATTTTTCACGCTTTGAATACAAGCTTTTCTGTGTTCTTTTTTAATGACAGGGCGATAGAGTATTAAAAATTAAACATTTTCTATTTGAAAGGTTTTGCTTCATCAAGTACCATTACAATGTTATCTTTAAAAAATGAGAGAAAACTCAGAAACTGTAACGTTGGTTTCACCCCTTTAAAATGGCATTTAGATGAAAAAAGAGATTAATTCATACGTATACTATTACGATCTACATAACCACAAAGTTTTATCAAATACTTCTATCAGACTCAAAATTTCAGGGTTAAACGAATTTATTTGTGACATATACAATATGTCATGTATACGTATATATATATACGGGGCTCCAGAAAGCATTCGTACACTACATTTCAAAGAAATTTACCTAATCCTGAAATTCTGAATTCAATGAAAGTTAATGAAAAATTAAAAGTTAATTATAAATAAGTAATTAAAAAATGAGAGAAAACTCAGAAACTGTAACGTTGGTTTCACCCCTTTAAAATGGCATTTAGATGAAAAAAAGAGATTAATTCATACGTATACTATTGCGATCTACATAACCAGAAAGTTTTATCAAATACTTATATCAGACTCAGAATTTCAGGGTTAAACGAATTTATTTGTGACATGGCGTACGAATACTTTTTGGAGCCACTGTAGCTATCATTTTGCCTCGTGCTTTATATCAGAAACGCGCTCGTTACATTCACTTCGTGTCGTTCAAGTCAAATTGACTTCGTTTTAATCTTGTATAGCTTTGTACTATTTTCCAGTAGAGCACTTCCCTTCTCGTTATCCGTTTTTCTCGGAATCATTGTTCCGTCTTTATGTTGGTTAAACAACATTAACCTATATAGCGGTGGCGTTGCTCGATCACACTAGACTCGGGGTAAAGCATCGCGTGTTTGACGAACGAGCTGCGAATTGCTCGAAACAGAGTTGCGGTTTTCTGTTTTTAGATTGTAGAATTGTGAAAGAGTACGAATCAAGTTTCGGTGTTTAAAGATACGGTTGTGTCTTCCTTTAACGCGATGATGCTTTTTGCGAGTGTGCGTGTAGGACTTTCGAAGGGATTAAATATCACGTTGAAGGATGAGGTCATTCGACTATTTTTGAATAGCGTGTCAGATTTAGGCAGAATTGCTAATGTCATGAACACAAAGAGGTTAGAACGAGTTGGTGTGCAATACTGACGTTAGATTTGTCGAGGTTTAATTTTTGTCTTTTACATTCAGTTTCTACAGCGCTAATTGTATTATTAGCATAAATGATGTTCTAGCTATTTTAATCGGTGTGTGTTTAACACATTGCGGACGAATGACGAAATGTCTCGCTTTTCCTATTTCATCGTTAGGGGCCGTTGACGAGATATCTCGTCTCGCATATTTCGTCGTTAGGGGCCATTGACGAGATATCTCGTCTCGCATATTTCGTCGTTAGGGGCCATTGACGAGATATCTCGTTTTTCCTATTTCATCGTTAGGGGCCATTGACGAGATATCTCGTCTTGCATATTTTATCGTTGGGGACTGATGATGAGATATCTCGTCTTGCATATTTCGTCATTTGGAACTGGTGACGAGATATCTTGTCTTGTATATTTTGTCGTTCGGGACTGGTGACGAGATATCTCGTCTCGCATATTTAGTCGTTAGAAGCCACTGGCGAGATATCGTGCAGTTGCTACGTGATAGTCAAGGGCAGTTTTTGATAATTTGAATTGCGAATTAATTACTTGATATTCTGAAATATGGATATCGAAAAAACGATTAACAATATTACAGAAATATTTGCGGAGAGTTTATCGGAAAATTAACGGAAAAAGAAGTGAAACTCGCTACGTTTGCAAGCTTTGCGGAGTTCCATTTCACTTAGTTACATATTTTACTAAATATCATACTTTGACAAATTTTTAGTTCGTACAAATTTTTACATATTGAAAAATATTAAAAAATCGTTCATTTCTAATGACAAATATTTCACGTGACAATGATTTTAACTACTAACAAATCATCGCTAATTTAAAAATATTTGACGTAAAAAAGTACCCTACTATTGAATACGGTTAGCAATAAAATGTCTGGTCCGCAATGTGTTAAAATATTTGTACGTTAGATCTGAATGTAGCATGTTACTATTAGGTATACTTGTCTAGCCTATTCAGTCGTAAATTATTATGAAAGTAGGTGATAAAATTTGAGAATTTTATTAAGTAAAATTGAACAATTGATTTTATGTGGTTTGGTACCAAATAAGCCTTTGTATGTACAATTATATAACAGTTGAACAATGCTTCGCGAAACTATTCAATCATGATTGAAATATTATTGATAGTAAAGAATAACCAATCAGAGTTAACCGCTTACTTTCAAGCATTTTATGTGCACTTGCATATTTTCATAATGCACTATTTTTAAATTATATTAAATTTGTTACCTATTAATTAGAATACTGTGCTACAAATTTGGACTATATTACACGTTGGCCTAGATAAGATTTCAATTTTATTTCCCAACATTTTATTTTACTTATTATTATTGTGTCATACAAAATTTGAAATCATTCCTGACATTTCATGTCTATAAGTAATGATAATTATTGTGAGTAACGATAGTATTAATATTAGTAATACTGTGCATAAGTAATAATATAATAATAATAATGCGAGTATTATCATCAATAAACAGTAATACAAATTATGTTTAAGTTATAAAAGTCATTTATTATCTTCTATCAATTTTTTCATTTCCAACTGTATAATGTTGTCGTGCAAAGAGAAAAAGTTATAATTCTGTCAGAAAACTTATTTGCTCGTAATTATAGTTCCTGATGCATAACAAACAGCTAGTAGCCATGCAAGTATGATATGCTTTAATATTTAACGAGTTAAATCACCGATATTTTCGTTTTATGGTATCTTTACATAGAATTATCTGTCGCACGTGCACACGGTATACTCCTTGGGATAAGTTTGTTCGTTTGAAATATTTGTACGACGCGAAGCTTGCAAACAGTGTAAGGAAATAGTTGCTGCGCCAAACTATTTGTGCGTCATTACCTTGTAGATGTTCCACGATAGATATCATCATATTGTATGACGAAGACTTTTTTTTTTATAAATCAAGCTACAAAGAGGATTTCCGAGTAACGTTCATACCTCGGTAACGAGGCATCGCATTCTTTGCCCTAATTACAATTAGGTACGTATATAATTATGCAGACGTCTTCCGTACAGTATTTATGTTTTGCAATATTTTATTTATTTTACAATAAAATATAAATGTTATCGATGACTACTTCCTCTCATTTCAATAGCTTAAATACCAGATACTCTGTTAACATTAGATTGCCGAATGTTGGGTGTATACCTATTTTGCCTGAAAAGAGTCAATTTGACTTAAACATGAAAATTGAAGTTTAAAAAAAAAATAAAACTAAATTTTTAAGAAAGTTTGTTCAAAACAATTTTTACATATATATGCTGTTTTTAAAATACATTTTCCGCAGATTTTTTTTATTACATTTAGCACAAACGCCCGTATTTTTATTCCTTTGAATAGTGAGTCAATTTGACTCACTCTGGTAATTTAGTGTTAATTGAAATATTATCATTTGTAGTTTGTCATCTGAAAAAGTGACTCTCGGTTTCTTAATTTTTTTTTTGTTGGTGACTCTGCATAAAATAAAAATAGTTTTATCGTTGTAATGAATGTTAATCAGAACAATTCTCGCATCATTACTGGAAGTTAAATAAAAAGATAAATAACTTCCGCGGAATATTTTTTTTTTTTTTTTTTTTAAATAAGTTACGTTAGAAATACGACAGTAGTTTCATGCGATAAAATTAAATCAAAAACACTACATATGTTACAACAGTTTGAAAGTTTCCCATTTTCGTTGTAATTCTGTACCTCGTTTACTATGCTTATTAAATAATCTTTTTATTATGTGCAAAATAGCATAAATATTTCATATTCATGAAAGTGTGTCGCTCTAGATACTACAAGCGATATCTCGATACGTCATCGCTTACATTAGGAATGCGTTCAACAGAACATTTTCTATCGAACAATACGTGATATATCTAGTCACGTACGTTTGTTTGTTTCCTCTCTGCGAATATTCAGATATGTATTTATCCTTATCGAGTAAGTGTTGTAACGAAAAGCTATTCAGGTTTAAAGTTTTTGTAAGTTACATTCATGAATGTTTTGAAAAAGATATTTGCTACTTATTGCGCATGGAAGGGAAAGTTGTAGAACGATTCGGCGGTACAATTATCTGCGACTAGTATGTGATTTTTAATTAGAGAAATGATGAAACAGTACTTACAGTAGCGGATAAAAGTTTAAGACAAAAGGGTCAAAGAAAATAAATAAATTAATTAATAAGAAATAACAGTATAAATAAAATTTGTGTGCTAAGCTAATAAATAAATAGTGTTCTACTATAATCACAATAAAAATGAATAGATAAACAATATTTGGGAACCATAAAATTATGTTTCACATTGTCCTGTCGTCTTAAATTTTTATCCGCTACTGTATATTAATTAATTAATAAGAAATAACAGTATAAATAAAATTGTGTTTTAAGCTAATAAATAAATAGTGTTCTACTATAATGACAATAAAAATGAATAGATAAACAATATTTGCTAACCATAAATTATGTTTTACATTGTCCTGTCGTTTTAAACTTTTGTCCACCATTGTAAATTAATTAATAAGAAATAACAGTATAAATAAAATTTGTGTGCTAAGCTAATAAATAAATAGTGTTCTACTATAATCACAATAAAAATGAATAGATAAACAATATTTGGGAACCATAAAATTATGTTTCACATTGTCCTGTCGTCTTAAATTTTTATCCGCTACTGTATATTCTATTTTTGAATTTAGTGTACAAGAACATACCAAATTTAATTGTAATAAATTTTGCAATTTTGAGAAGTTCATTATATTTATATTTGTATTATATTCGTATTTTGATATAAATTGAATTAAAAATGAACGTGTTTGTAGTGTCATTGCGAAGGGGATAATTAGGTGGCCAGTTTTAGGTAAGATGCGTTGTACAACCTTTATGTCATAAAATGTGAACACTTAAGTTTATGACTGACTCTATGATGCATAACAAAAAATATTCACAAATCAGATTTAAAGGAGGAAATTTTATATGCACACAGAAAATATGGACAAGTGAATGAAATAAATTATTCTCGAATAATTTCTTGTTTTAAGTAAAACGGATAAAACGTACGTAATGAATAATATTCTTTAAATTCTATGTCGAACAGTCAGTGTGAGAAACTTTGTCTTTCCGTCGTTGCCGACGCAGTAAACTCAAAAATTATTTTAGAAATTATTTCACAAAACATTTACTCAAACACAAACATAAAATATTACGTTACTTCATGTAATAAATAAACAATTATATAATTCAGACAAAAATGAATTCCTTGCTTCACGGCATGATTACTTTTAAATTACTTTCAGTCAACATACGTAATGGTATGTTATTTATGCAATCACTCTTCTTAATACCTAGCCAACCGAATGAGGAGATCTCCCATTTTTTCCTCGACAGAGCACCGCCACTTACTCTGTTTACTTTTGTCAATAATTAGTCTTGAATTAGTGTTGTTCACGGTTCATCAAATGCATTTTTTGCTTTTCCAAAGTACAATTTTTAATCGATTCAACACTGGTCCAAGACTAATAACAGAAGTAAACAGAATCATTATCATTAAGTGTTAACATTTTACTGACCGCTAGTGATTCAACGTACGCACTCCCGACCGGCACATTTTGACGTGGATGCATTGCTAATGACTTTATTATTAAACGATATTTTCTTCGCGTAATTGATAGTCTAATATTCTTTAAAAGTATACACATGATATCGTTCAGAAACGTGTTACCTTCTGTTCGACTTCTACGTGGTCAGGGACAGTATTTTAGTTTTCAAGGAGAAACAAGTAAATGAAAACCTTTTAGATTTTAATGTTTAATAATAATAATAATATAGATTTAACTAATAATTACAATAATGTTTTCTTATCTTTTATCTTAATTTTACGCAATCTTTAATTTTACTTTACTTTTGTCTTTCTTACTCACTTGCTCTCTCAGATCTCAAAAACGAAGCGAAGATCATACCATACAGCAATCATTCAGAACACACTCATTCTTTCCAACATACTTTCATACACTACATTCATACCAATCGTTCACACTAATTGTTCTCAACACCTTCGTATAAAGGAACATTATGAAATTTACAAACGAAGCATGCAAAAAGCCGATTAATAAGCTCCCGGTCGATAAAGTGTCAAAATATTTCATTTGATTTACTTGCTCAACCTTGATACACGGTATCTTTTGTTAAAGAAAAAGAATGTACGTGCTGAACCACCTTTCACGTTTTCACTCTTATCGCGTTCGCGTTCTTATCGCCGCTGATTGATACACATTATCGCGCCCACATTTTTTCCAATCAGTCCGCCTATTTTTATAATTGATCGTAAAAGTCGATATTAAAAAATTGTCAGCCGATCGCAGATAACTTTCAACTTCCGTCAAAAGAAACGAGCAAGCTCTGTAGTTTTGTCGCTTGTGTACCCTACGTTCGTCTCTGTCGGTTACGTTGTCGCCAGCTTGCCTCCCGCTTTATTTGGCCGAAGCGTTCGACCCGTTCTAACGATGAGTAATAAGAGATCGCCGAGGGAGTAGTGGTGCTGAGAGACTATCTTCTGCCGATGCAGACATCGTGGCGACAGGGATTTACCGACTGGGTCGCCAAGGCGGCTCGCCACCACCGTCATCCGCCACCTCTTTTCTTGACGTCTTCCTTTGTTGTAGCAATTCCGGATCGTCTTTGATGCATTATTCGCGAAAATCCTTGGCAACCGTTCCTCGAGAAATCTAGCGTGATCAAGTGGACGGGAAAGGTCGCGGGAGTTGACGGAAAAGAATTCTTCGCGTGTACTTCTTCTCAGCCAATGGTTAACATTAAACTAAGTACATCTTCTTTAACACGTTTGTCGGCCAGCAGAATTCAGCTGAGTTTTTCGCCAGGCCCAAATAGCATAGAAAACTGGGGTAAAAAAATATAAAAGCAGCAAAAATGTTAACTTTTTATTTTTATTCTATGTATTTTATATTTATATATAATACTTCAATGCTTATTCCACTGAATTCCTTTTAAAATTACAATTTAAAATCCTATTTAACTTTAACACGTTCATCGCTCAGCGTGATTTGGCTGTTTCTCGCCAGGCCCAAATCGCATAGAAAACTGGGGTAAAAAAAAAACAGTAAAAATGTTAACTTTTTATGTTATGTATTTTATATTTATATATATTATACTTCAGTGCTTATTCCATTGAATTCCTTTTAAAATTCCAATTTAAAGTCCTATTTAACTTTAAGAAGAAAAGCGTCACCCAAATATGGGTGAGGTGGCGACGAACGTGTTAATGATCATTTTAAAATTTCTTAACCGTTTCAGTCCCAAGCAGTGCGATCGCGCTGCTGAGATTTTATGTTGAGATAACCTAGCATATTTCGAACTTGTGGACAACTGATGGTGCGTTACCGATTGCCGAAGCACATTCAGATTTACTGAAACAAGTACATCGCACAGCTCCTTTTAATGTAAATAGTACGTTTTACAATAGATAGAATAATACTATAATAATGCAATAATACATTACAAAATAAAAATTTAAATACAAGCGTTATTGCACCTCTTGGTATTTCTCGACATAAAATAAAACAAGCGCTATCGCGCTGCTTGAGTCTTTTCGAACTCATTTAGAGAAAGCCCGGTTGCGCTGTTTGGGATTCGTCGACAGTGTTTTTTCAATACCCTCTGGGATTCAAACGGCTAAGATGCATAATCGTGAGTTTTTGACTGTTTTGTACGTCAGTATAACTGCGGGAGCGATGTATTGCTCCCGAAAGTTTCCCGACTTTTTCGTGACCGCCTTGTGTGGTCGACAGAATTTTTTTCCTCTTGATGAGGTTGATCTCTGAATGTTTGCACTGAGTATCTCTTGATGAGTTGTTCTGTGTCTTTGAGGGTTTGTACTGTATATCTCTTGATAAGCTGTTCTGTGTCCTTGAATGTGCTTGTACTGAGTTGTGTCTCTGAGTGGCTCTTTTTTTGTACTTGTACTGAATTTTGTTTCTGCCTGGCTCGATATTTATAGCAGAAGTGATTGCAAGCCCGAACCAATCACATTGCTTATAGTTATTGTAGGAAGGGAGGGCTGGCAACCACTTCCCTTCTACCAAGGCAGGTATAGGGTCTTTACTATACGTACCTAATTTAGGACGCAACATTGACTATCGTGAGTGTTACAAATTGTGCGCAGGCATAAGTTACATGTATAATTTCTTTTTCTTTGTTATTCCTCGTATTTCGTGTACTATGACCATTGTCGTATAACATTATCATCGTACCTGATGTGTACACACACCATTTCTACATAAGTGCATATTGCTAGTAATCCCGTATAGGGTTTCACAGCTTACTAAATAAGCAGAAAGCTATGGTTAAATTGTTAATTGGAAAAGGAAAGGTTAATTCGTCACGCGAATTGTCGATATTTCGGAAACAGTAATTATTTCTTCTAGAATTCTGTGCTTTTTAATCTGTCACTGTAAAAAATAACTTGTGAATTATTTGTTATGAAAAATGTTATGCAGCAAACAATGTGTAAGTTGTTTTAGGTGGTCAAGTTGCGAGACTCACCCTGTATATTATTGCACGTACGTTTGCGAGAACTGACATCACTGTAAAATAAAATTAATTGCTCTTTTGATAATTTTTTACTTCTGGACATTAACCCGTTAAGGACCGATGCTGTACCAATGCAACATTTCACTTGCAATCTATTTTTAGACAATTCGTACCGTTAAATTTCGTACCTCTGCATTGAAATTATGAATTAGTTCTTTCAAATTCATTGATACGTTTAATTTTCCACTTTCTACTTACACGTAATGACTACATGTTGGACATTATTTATTTTTGTGCATACTTTCAGCATTCTCTCGCCCTTTTTATGTTATTTAATTCCTTTCGATCTAAAACAACAATGTAAATAAATAAAAAGTTGGATAATTCTTCTTCACCTTCAACAAAATTGTCCTTGAAAAGTTAAGGGGTACTGGTATTTTTAATTCCATACAATATAGTACAACTTCAGGGGGACATCTTCAAGTATTTTAATCCTGTTTTGCATGTTTATCAGTATATTGTTGTGTCTTATTCTATTACCATTTTTATCACTAAGAGTAGGAAGATCTTAAGCAGTCTGTCTAAAGCAATCTATTTTTGACACGAATGCATTAAGATTTAGGGAGAGGAAGACGACTTAGTCATGGAGAGGAAGTCTCAGCTGAAGTTTCAAGGGTAACTCTTGGCCTGACTCCGATTTCATAACCCCCTCTGTCTTTTTCGGTTTTGCTCTGCACAATATATATTTTCCAGCGTTCTTGCCGAGAAGATGCCAAAGATGAGATCATACGCGCATATAAGCAAACATTCCGAGTAAATCTGTGTGTTGTAATCGTCGGTTCTGTTGCTTACCAGCTTCAAATACATACTTCGTTAGCTTAATAGTTGTTCAACACGTGCCTCGAACTTATTCGAGAATCTTATCGCAAATCAAGTAAATTTAACCCTTTGCACTCGGAAGATAACTCTTCGCATGTTTCAATAGAACCTACCATATGTGAATTAACCCTTTGCACTCGAGAGGTGATTGTTAGTTGTCTAATAATATTAATTTCAAAAATGTTCAAATTCGAAATATTTACTAAGATTCGCCTACATTAAATGTCATTTAGTTTACTTAAGTGATATAATAAAATTTACATATATGTCTATTTAAGCTTTGCATATAACTGATAAACAATCTAATTAGAGTTTGAAAATTTGCGAAACTATTATTTGGTGGCTAACAGTCACCTCTCGAGTGCGAAGGGTTAATAGGGAGACGAAAGAGTTCGGATAAAAGAATTTTTGAATAATAGAACAATTACGTTTCCTTATGCTAAATTTCATTTATTTAAATGTACATTAAGAAAGTCAATAATTTTTTTAAGTATTTGTGTATCCTATATCCGTTTCACTGTTAAATTTCGTAACTTTTAAAAATAAAGAATTATTATTAGATAACACTCTGTTCGGATAATAGAATATACTGGTACAGTGTTCCAGGTAATCGGTATTAGGACGAAAGAGGTTCTATGGTACTTAACTAAATTAAATAAACTTTAATATAAGTAAATCCTGGCACTGTTCAATTTTAATACTGCGCTATTGAAGATTTCTGAAGATGCAGAGTTACTCTTCGAGTGTAAAGGGTTAAATACGAAACGTGTTAATTATCAATTATCGTTTGTCTTATCCGAATAATAATCAAGCACCTTTCTTTGTCCAATAAATAGTTATCATCGATTCATTATGGAAAGGGAATCAGATATTTCCGATTTCTAAATATTTTGTGTTATCATTTCGCTAAAAAATTTCATTAATCTGATGCGATAAATAAAGGAACTGTTACTGATAGCTTAATATATTCTTTCAAATGAAGAATCATTTTCTGACAAATTAGGAGTTTCTTAGAATGAAATTAACAAACAATTGATTGTAACAAAAATTCGAGGAACGCAGCAGGGTTAACTCTTTCGGTTACGAACGCGGAATATACAACGGCTCAAAAAACTATTTGCAAGAAGAAAATTCAACAAGAAAATTCACCCGATTCTAAAAATATGTTTTCAATGGAACTTCATGTGCATATAGAGCATAATTAATCGCATATGAAACGATTATTTTTGTCGGGGCAGTCTTTCAAACAGAGTGGAATCAACCCCTGAAAGTTTTAACACTTTTTCATGCTCGAAGTACATATGTTTCTGAGAATCTTTTTTGTGACAGGATGATAGAGTACTAAAAATTAAAAGTTTCTTATCTGAAAGTTATAACGTGAAGACGAGAAGAATCACTGATACTTTGAACGTTCTTTTCACCTCCTTAACACTAGATTTAGAATTTCTTAGATTAGAATTTCGTGAGCAGAATTTGCAAAAACAATTACTGTTATTCCTAGCAATTTTTGCTTACTTTTATCGATGGAATGATACAAATATATCCAAATTTATTTTTCTTTCAATTCTGTAATTTCAAACTCTGTTTGATGAATATCTTATTCCTTAGTGTATGTATACTGGAAATAAATCTACAGGAAATGTCCATCAATCTAGTGATAAAGTGGTATTTCGATAAAAAAAATTAATTCGTACATATATTACTACACTCTACATATTCGTACTTTCATTAACATGAGCGTAATCATATTTGGGTGACGCTCTTTTTCTTAAAGTTAAATAGAATTTTAAATTGAAATTTTAAAAGGAATTCAATTCAATAAGCATTGAAGTATAATACATATAAATATAAAATACATGAAATAAAAATAAAAAGTTAAAATTTTTGCTGTTTTTATATTTCTTTACTCCAGTTTTCTATGCAATCGGATTTGGGCCCAGCGAGAAACTCAGCCGAATCACGCTGGGCGTCGAACGTGTTAAAGACAAAGAAATTTTTCTGTGAGTACGAGCACATAATTCATATAATTTTGTACGAATATCTCTTCATATTATAAATATAAATCGTACTTGTTACTATGTTAGAGGAACGATCGTTCTATTTAAGGAGCTATTCTACTGTGACGGCTCGAAATCAAGACGATTTTTGGGAATTTTTTGTGGGTAAACTAAACAACATATCATTTTGCGGCTTGGGATATTTGTTTATTATAACCTTAAGTTTATTTAAAAATTTTTGCGAGCCAGGAGAGCATATGTGTGTAAAATTGCAGAACGTTTTTTATGACGTCGTGAAACAAACAGCCTTCTATGGCTGCCATGATTCCAGCTGTTGTAGTGATTTGAAAACAGAAAATAAACAAGATTCTTAATCTGTATGAGTGTGGCTATCATTGGTACCAGAATGGTTTGAAAATACTGAACAGAAAAAAAAATGGCGCTGGTCTAAAGAAAAATTTTTAAATTTTGGTAAAAAAATCGGAATGTTTTACATCCCCAAAATTCGAAAAAAATTCCAATTGAAGCAATTCTGGTAGGGACGAGAATGACACATCTAATGAACACATCTGCCAAGCGGGAAGTGAATCGGTCAATTCGTTATGGAGCTATTGTGGCAGCCATTTCCAAAAATGTGGATTTGAGAAAAATGCGTTTAAAGTTTCAAGTACTGTTTAGGTGTATATAGAAAGTTTTGATCATACTTATAGGCTAATTAGCTATCCCAGGGCCGTACAGTACACCTTCCTTCTCTTCGTAGAATTCCTATAGTAATATATTAAAAGTTTAGTATATAATAAAATTTTTATTAAAGTCTAAGAAAATGCAAAAAAAAAATCGATTTTTTCAATCCGTCACAGTAGAATGGCTCCTTAAGAATAATTGTTATATAACTCTTACTGTTAGAAAAATGTGCACACAAAAGCAAGCTTGCCACGCTCGATGTGTACACTTTTGCCGCGAACTCCCTGTCAGCAGAGGGATTCCATAGCGAAAGGGTTAATCGGTTCAAACGCAAAGAAAAAGAGGATCTCTAGAACGATACATACTGTGAAACACAATTGGCGCGGTAGAACACGTGAGAACGTAATTGACACGGCGAGCACAACATGGTTAATGCCGATCAGAGAAACAAATAGAACACACGCTTTATCTAATTTATTATGCAAACAGTTTGCGAAGCGCAAGATCGATGCAAGTTATTGGTTATCGAGAACAGAATTTTTGTTTTCTTTTCTTTTACATTCGAAAAGCTTCTTTCACCTTTCATGCTTTTATTCGTATTGCTTGACAATCTGCTTGACATGAAATAAATCGGAAACAAAGTATATCGCGTTTTCTATTCGTGATTTTATCAGATAAAAATACGTTGAAGACCATCATGTAACAAGACAAAGTTCCTTTTGTTTCAAAGGAATCGATATAATTTGATAAAGTAGTAGCAATCATTTTGCGTATAGTAGCGGACATAAGTTTAACTCTCTATGGGCCCGTGTGACTTTCAGGTCATATGCTAATTTATTGATATTTTGACAAACAATTTTAGTTTTTTTTTCATGAGATGGCGTATACATATTAATTCTATAATGTTCTATAATATAACATTGTTTAAACTGGAACATTTTTTTCATCTGCATATGTAGGATTATAATTACTGATTTTCCTTTCCATTAATTTCTTTATATTTAAAACAAAAATTTGGCCCGTACAGGCCAAATAAAATACAAAGATATGCATGAATACGATGTACGAAGATAACGTAGATTTTCTTGCATGCGATTTGATATATTGCAAAAATCATTTTATTAAATTTGTCTCTATCTCTGTTTCTACAGATCGAAATTAATAACAAAAAGAAACACATTGAAAAAATACTAACAGCTTTAGCTTTCAACAATTATTGAAGCATATCTAAGAAAGGTGTACAGCCTTGATCTGTAATAAGCAACTGCTTTCTGGCTCAAAATAAGCAACTCTCTATCCTCTCTTTTTTATTTGAAAACCGTCTTTTAACAGTTAATTAAGCATATCAAAGAAAGATGTACAGTCTTGATCTGTAATAAGCAACTGTTTTCTGGCTCAAAATAAGCAACTCTCTATCCTCTCTTTTTTATTTGAAAACCGTCTTTTAACAGTTAATTAAGCATATCAAAGAAAGATGTACAGCCTTGATCTGTTATAAGCAATTGCTTTTTGGCTCGAAATAAGGAACTCTCTATCCTCTCTTTTTTATTTGAAGACCGTCTTTTAACAGTTAATTAAGCATATCAACGAAAGATCTACAGTCTTGATCTGTAATAAGCAACTGTTTCCTGGCTCGAAATAAGCAACTTTATTTGAAGACTGTCGCAGAGTGAAAGGTCTGAGAAACCGAGAAACTTTAAATTTTTATGGTTAGACGAGCAGCGACGGAGTCGCTTAGTTCCAGAAAAAGGGAGCACATATTCTATTCTTTTCCAAAAAATAACGTCGCTGCTCTGTCGATCGCTATATCGTTTACCGCCAATTCGAGTCTTTCGTTCGTTCTCTGTATGCTCTCTCGTCCTGATCGAGAACGATACCTGATAGCAGGCAATCGATCTCGATCGAGTTGCTTATTTCGGAACAAAACTATCGAGGTCCCCGAATGACCCCACCTTGGTACGCTAAAGGTTAATTCAAGGACACGTTTCATTTTTCTCGCTTCGAATGCTCGATCATCTTTTTTCCCTCGCGTCTCGTTCTTCGTGCAGTTGCGAAACAGCTGCGATGCGATCTCGTGCATCTGTATTCGAGAGGAGGCGAGGAGACGCGCTTCGCGTGGAATTTCTCCTCGGGGAGACCCTCCTCTGGCTGGTTTCCACCATAATTGATGCGGAGCACGTGCTTTCAGCGTTCGTCACGTGGTGGCGGATCCGCCAGTCGTGTCGATGTTTTCCGTGATTCGCGCAAGAATCGCATGGTTTAGCAACGTGGATTTATCGTTCACCGTTCACCATGTGATTAGAAATTGCTTTTTAAACGCCTGATTCTTTATCAGTCGACTTATTCTTCTGACTTACGTGGAAATAAAGAAAATAAAAAGTAAATTATAATTATGTTATAGCATTTAATTCTGGCTCACGTGGAACTTAAAGAGGTTTCACGAAGTCCATATATTGCCGCTCTTCTTCCACTTTTTGCTTTTGGCATTGCGAAAAGAAATATGTATACGGTCGAAGCTTGGGTTTGCAAAATAAGCAAATTAAGAGGTTGGATAGAATTTTTATGCAAGTTGAAAGAGAATCATGTTATATCATTTAATTCTGTATTAATCAGCTTATAGTGAATCTAACGATCAAGTTTAATCTTTTTTTATGCGTTACCCAAGCTGGCGTAGTGTTGCACTCGACGACAGACAGTACATAACTCAAGCCTAATTTAATCACTAAAATTAATTAGTTAATCCGATCAATATTCCAATTAGTGATCTGACAACGACAGTGTATCTGAAATAGGAGTCGAGTGGCAGTGTTCTGCTGACACGTACACTGCCACGGACGCATACGTGAATGCAGAATTCAAAGTATTAGTATGAATGCAATTTTTCTAATATCTCTGGAACTGAAGCCGAACAAACATTTTTTTTTAAAGAAAAAGGTTGTTTAGAGTGATATTTATTCGGTCCTTAGTTAATAAGAATTAAGACAGTGGTGGTATTGTAAGCTAAGGGTATCAGCAAGATATCTACGATCATTCGAGATGTCTCCAAATATTCGATCACACGAGAAGTCTATAAATATTCGACCACGCGAGAAATCTATAAACGTTCAATCACGCAAGATATCCACCAACATTCGATTATGTGATATATATATAAGCATTTTTACCGCATGAGAACACATCCTTGTAAGCATCCGATCAGCACACACTCGCCCGCAGGCCCTTGATCGCAGCACGATCCACTAGTTTGAATTCAATTTAATAATATAAAAAAAGGTGTGGTCAATTATTCAACTCAGCCATTAGAAGATACAAATTGCATTGGGTATCAGTACGCCCGAACAATTAGTATCCAACAATATTCTTTATAATATTATTGAAAACCGTCGAAATCGGGGAGGTAATCGAGAATTTCATTAGTCGTAGAAAATATTTTAAAAAAGTGTCTCGCAAAAATTACACACTTTCAGGAGAACCCTTTGAAGTAGTGTATCGCTTTCGTGAAACTTTTAATATCTCAGTAAAATTCCGTAATGAGCACCCGGACTCGTTCTCGATTAACGCATACATGAATGTTTCGATGGACCGACGGTACGCGTGTAACGTTTCCGACGAATCCCACTGCTGTTCGTGTCTATGGAGTGAAATATTGGCACGAGCCCCATGTGTCCTCTGGAAAATTTGCATCACACGTACGCTTGCTGTACTTTTCCAGGCTACGGAGAGTGGAAACTTTCCCTCCTTTATTACTTGTAGTATTCGTCCGACCCCACGTATACGCATTGAAGTCGATACAACCTTTTGTGATATTATTATTATTATTATCATTATGTACGGGTCAAAATAAACCCTTTTGTATATACGTACAAGCAATACAATGATTAGTCGTAGGAGGCTATCAGCTGATGAACGGTTCGTTTAACACAAGATTGTCGGATTGGTGGATACTAATTGTTTGGGCGTATTAACACTAGAACTACCACAGCAGTCAAAATGACTGGTTGATGATTACTTATAGCAACCTTATAAATTCACTGTGGTAAAGCTTCCAAAATTTCCTATGATTTTCCGTAGAAGGTATAAATAAAGATTTATTTCTTATGTATTCCGTATTTTTTCATGTAATTTCCAATGTGATCTCCTCCGTGCAAATAAGTACGCTTTGATTGTCGGTAGTTCTAGTATTAATACCCAACGCAACTTGTATCTTCTAATGGCTGGGTTGAATAATTGACAACACCTTTTTTCTCTACTTATTAAATTTAATTCAAAGTAGTGCTGCGATTAACGGCCCACGGACGAGTGACCTGGTTGGATGCTTACAAGGATCTGTCGCGTGCGGTAAAAATGCTTATATATATTAGGTCGAGTCATAAGTAACTTCCGTTTTTTATCAGACATTTATTTTGCTCTCATTAAATAACAAAATTATATTAATTTATTATGTATTCACCACTATTATATATAACCTTTCCCCATCTTTCTGGCAGTTTATCAATTCCTTCCTTGTAAAATGTGATTGGTTTGGACTGGAAGAAATTTTTGATAGCCTGCCTGACTCGCTCTTCAGAATTGAAAGTTTTTCCATTCAGGAAGTTTTATAAAGAACAGAAAATGTGGTAGTCTGTTGGGGCAAGATCTGGGGAGTAAGGTGGATGTGGTAAAACAGACCATCCAAGCTGAAGAATTTTTTCTTGAGTCACCCTTGCTGTATGTGGTCGCGCATTGTCGTGTAAAAGAATGACGTTTTTGCGATTGACGAGTGCAGGACGCTTTTCATGGAGTTTCTCTTGCACTCTTTGCAACTGCTGAACGTATCTATCTGCAGTAATCGTTAAATTTGATTTCAACAACTCGTGGTGAATTATTCCTTGACAATCCCACCATACACACAATAAAATCTTTTGCCATGGATATTTGCTTTCGGATCTGATAGGGGTGGTTGATCCTTATCAAGCCACTGTCTTTTGTGGACTATATCCTCATAGGTAACCCATTTTTCATCGCCTGTTACAATCCTGTTTAAAAAAGGCTTAATTTTTACCCGTGAGAGCAGACTTGTGGCGATTGACATGCGATCTTCTTTATTCTGTTCACTGAAATTGTGAGCTACCCATACTCCTAACTTGCTGACTTTCCCTAATTTCTCCAGGTGATGGTTAACAGTTGATTGTGATGTATTCAACCTTTTTGCTATACCTCTTATTGATTGACGTGGATTTTGCTCGAATATTGCTTTTAAAAGGTTGTCGTCAAAGTCGGAAGGACGTCCCGCCCTCGGTTCGACTTTTAAGGTCGTATCTCCAGAACGGAATTTTATAAACCAATTTCTAACTGCCCGATCAGTTATTAGTCTTCACCATATACTCTGCATATTTTTTCAGCTGTCACCTTAGCACTATTGCCTTGTTTAAATCCCCAATGCATTACATGACGAATATGTACTTTTTAACTCTCCATTTCAGAGATTAAAAAATACAGTTTAACGTAACGTGTATCACACAAAACAGTTCATAAAAGACTAACTAAAGCCTCGTCTATACAGTGAAAACAAAAACTTCTTGTCATGGTTACTCATAGCGAGTAGATACGAACAATAGATTCTACTTAACTGCATTGGAAGTTACTTATGACTCGACCTAATATATCTCGCGTAATCGGATGTTGGTAGATATCTTGCGTGATCGAATGTGGCTGAATGTTTATAGATATCTTGGGTGACTGAATGTTTATGTGATTTGTCGTGTGGTTGAATATTTGTGTAAATGTTTAGAGACATCACAAATGATGTGAGATATCTCGCTGCTATCCTTAGCTTACAACACCGTCACTATCGAATGTTTAGAGATATCTCGAATAATCGCAGATATCTCGCTGATATCCGTGCAGCTTACAATACCACCATTGTCTTTATTCTTATTAACTAAGGACTGAACACGGATGAAACATGAAAATTGAAGTTTAAAAAAAAAATGAAACTTTATTTTAAAGAAAGTTTATTCAAAACAATTTTCACATGTAGGTTAAAGTTGTTCAACTCGTACCACTTGAATTTTGAACGAACTACAGCGACAACAGCGCATACAACCACAAGCAAATATACATTTGAGTCCATCAGATCTTTTACCAATTTCGTTATAATAAATAACAATAATATATAATAACCCAAGTTTCGAATTACGTATTTAATTTCTATTTTTTTTTTTTTTTATAAATCCTAGGTTTTATACGGATTTTTCCTTAAGGGGAATGACTTGAGCAACCTTACCCTATATACTGTTTTTAAAATACATTTTCCGCAGATTTTTTTATTACATTTAGCACAAATAGCCTTACTTTATGTTCCTTTCGCATGACACTTGAATTTGACAAATCACAGGTGAGTCAAATTGACTTACTCCAGCAATCTAGTGTTAAAAGTAGAAAAAGAAGTTGTAGGGACGTTATGGAAATATAGGAAATTCTGTTATTTTTATTTATTTGGTAGAGTGAGATGATATGCTCAGGCGTGAGTAAAATAGAACGAAGGGCTCAGAATATAATAATATATTTGAAATAGTTTAATAATAACAACTTAAACAACTTTTCAACTTAGCAGCTACGTTCTTACTTCTTTCACGATCACACTCTTTACCTCTCTGCGCTCGCATTTTCCCCATCATATATTCTTCCAAACACTCATTTTCTTTCTTTCTAATTCTAAACCCTTCTTACTCGATGCATTTAGTCTCGTTCACGAAACACTCGAGTCCAAACATTCTACGTTCACACGACTATTGCTCAACTCAAATAATTAATCAATATTGCTCAGCACTCTTCACATATTCCTAAACTCGGATCTATTTGATCGCATTTTTACAGAAATAAGTGACCAAAATTGATTAACCCTATAATAAACTTTATCAAAATATTGTTAATGAACAATCGCGCAACGAGGTTTTAATTATGGGAGTTCAATTATAGATTTATTTATTGCTAATATCCATTTTCATTCATAAAACATTCATGAAAATCCAAAAGAGTTCAAGTAAAGATGTCATGTTTGTGACGAGGAAAGTTCTTCCTCATTTGATATCTTTTTTTTTTTGTTTGTTTTGACAAAGTCATCTAAAGTCCTTTGTCTTTTCCTATTTCGTTCAACAATCAATTGCCAATAGCAACACACCGCATCAATGACACTTCGTCTTGCCTTTGAACTTCTATCAAAATTAAGTCATTTTGTACAAACTGTAGGAATGCGATCGAGCGGATGCGAGTTTGGGAAAGTCTGAAGAGTACTTGAGTTGGGCGATTGTCGTGTGAACGCAGAATTTTTGGACTCAATTATTTGTAAGGCGTGAAAGATGAGCACTGAAAACGTCGCAATTGAGGAATTTTAGGTGGTCGTGACCGAATGCACCGAATGAGAAAGGTTGACAATTAGTGCTAGAACTACCAGAGCAGTCAAAATGACTAATTGGTAATTATTCATAATAATGTAGGAATGCGATCGAATAGATTCGAATTAAGGAAAATCTGAAGAGTGCTTGAGTTGAGCGATAGTCGTGTGAACGTAGAATGTTTGGACTCGAATGTTTCTAAGGCGGGAAAGATACTTGAGACAACGTCGCGATTGAGGAATTTTGGGTGAACGTGACCGAATGCTACAAGTGAGAAAGGTTGACAATTAGAATAAAAGGAAACGAGTGTTTGGAAGAATATATGACGGGGAAAATGCGAGCGCGTGGCAGAAAGTATTGGACGGTGAAGCAGAAAGTGTTTGACTAACGTGAAAGAAAGGTTTTTGATTGTGAACGTAGAAAGAGTGTTGAAGTTCCTAAGTTGTAAAGTCGTTTAAGTTGTTATCGTTAAATTGTTTTAAATATACTCTTATTAATACTTTAATCGCTTCACTTTTATTTTTCACACGTGAATTCCATCTTCCGTTCTACAAAAATCATTTTATAGAATTTTTTCCTATAAAGCTGATCCATAATTTCCGTAGTGGCTGAACTTTTTTTTAGAAAATCTATTGAGAGTTCCTTTTGCCCCTCGTATGCGACACATATACTACAAGTATCACTACCGTGTACGATTTCGGGGAATCCAAATACTACCGCGTAATACTGAAACAGTGTTAAGCGGAGCCGCGTTAAGCGAGGTCTTACTGTATTCGCCTTTTTAATATTCATTTAAATAACTGGAGTTTAGTATAGAAAAAGTAACTGTTCTGTTATTCGAAAACTCTTTTATCCGAACATTTTCTGATTCCCTACTGGTTCGCATACGAAAGGTTTTACTGTGTATATTTCACAAGCAAGCTGACATGCGAACATTCAATAATAGTTCATGGTTCTGAGAGAGTGAGATGATGAAATATCGATTATAATATTCTCCAGTGACTCTGGTTAGATAATCAACTAATTAATGAGATACTTACTCGATGACAGTAATACAGTTCACTTAACGTAATGACTCCGTTCGAGACTTCCGGAGAGAACACTTTAATTGCTGGCAAATTGCTTTCGGACCATGCCAAAAAATCCCGTCCGAAATAACTTGTGGTATAATTCATACACTGCTTGCCAGTTGAAGCAAACAGATTACATTTGTGCCGTTAGGCGTTATGTAAAGGGAAAAGTGACTTGTGATTGTCCCCGGTAACGTAGAAGGAACGATTACTGTATTGTAATCGCTGCGAATAAAATGCACGTGAATTCGTATTCTAATTATTCTAATTATTGTTACATAATATAATATGTAATTAATAATATAATTATATTATATATAATAATGTAATTGTTACTACGAATATCGATTAAAAGTTTTCGATTCTTGAAGGATAAACGAATTCTGAATTTTTATATTTCATTCTCTGGAAAAAGTAACACATAAAATACCAAAAAAAGGAGCGAAAAGTAAGAAATCGGATTGGTATGCGTAATATATAATTAATAATGTAATTTTATTAATACAATAACATCATAATATAATAGTATATATAATTAATAATATAATTATATTAATACAATAACATCAAAATATAATAGTATATATAATTAATAATATAATTATATTATACATAATAATACAATTTTTACTATGAATATCGATTAAAAATTCTCGATTCTTGAAGGATAAACGAATTCTGAATTTTTGTATTTCATTCTCCGAAAAGTGTAACACGTAAAACACTAAAAATAGGAGCGAGAAGTAAGAAATCGAATTGGTATGTATCTTTTGTGAGAAGTATAAACTTCTTTATAATTTATTATGACTAAATGATGGCAAATCAATAATAATTATACATTTTGGTGACTTTTTTACTATACAAGAAATCACAAATGTCATTTAACCAGTTAACTGCGTTCAACGAATATATTCGTCGAACCAAATCTCTATTCTGTTGCGATTGACGTGTATACTCGTCGTGTAAAATAAAAAATTTCCATTGACTATAAAAATGGAAAATTTTAATAAACTATAATAAGGATATTATTTGGTGGTATGTTTTCTTTATATCATCAATACAACTGCTATGTTTTATTTCTTTTATAAAAAACATAACGGAAAATTAAGTCGAGTGAATTTTTTATTAAAATTTATTGAGAAAATTGTTGAAGAAAACAACGCAGCAAAAACAAACTACTCAAATTGGTTAACCATTTTTTACCGGCAAAACCTACACGGTTCATCGGAAAACATTTCCCCAATTTTATGTCGGCTAATCGAAAATCCCGCAAATCCCGTTCGAAGATGTGCCATCTGTTCAAAAAATAGAATCCATTGGTTGTATGACCTGCGAAGAGTCATTTTGTGTTGTAGCGTGTTTCGAAAAATATCACATCGAAATCAATTAAAATTCATAAAATTATTTTCTTTTTTACGTATTTTATTATTTTTTGACAAATTTTAAGTTCTTAATAACAATAACCTTTCTATTTTAATAACAATAACTTTGTTATTTTTATAACATTTCTATTTTGTTTCGTTTATATATTTATTCATATATTGTAATTAAAATGCTGTTTCAAAAATATTTTTATATCACCAATATAAGTATATTCCAAATAAAACGTATTACTTTCATTAATTCATATAGCGACAAATTAAATCCGTCCCATGAGCATAAAAATCTTCAAATAATTCAGTACTCAAAGGGTTAATCATGTGCTTTTGTCTAGCTCTGAAAATAAAGCAATTAATTTCTTCAAAATCCGTCGATCTACTGGTCGTTGTTCTAGAAAAATACGCTCATTCGTTAAGGGTTAAAACTAAATTCCACAGTTAACAGGTTAAACGCTAACTCATCGCTATCGCAGAAACGTGCTACGTCCGTGGGCGTTAGCCTTGAATCAGCTGTTTACTTTCAATGTTGACCGGTATTAATACAACGAGTGTTCTATAAAACCTGTATGTTCAGTTGTCGGCCGTTCCTTCGTTATACACGTATTATCTACACCTGTGGTGGTCGCTACACGCATTCGCGTATAGTAAACGATACCTATTGCCTTTAAAGAGGGAATTATTCAATGAGCGAACGTTGTAACAGAGAGCGTGTGGTGTGTTCATTTGTCTGTTCCAAAGTAATTTGTTTCGTTTCTATTATCTGCGAGGAGTTTATTATTAATCTTATTTAATTTTCGAAGATTTATCAAAGCGACAATACAGAGCTTTAACCCTTTGCTTTCCTTTGTCTAGTGTGACTCGACATAGGGAGTTACTGTGATAAAAACTGACTTCATTTGTTTATTTTAAAATAGTTTGTTTCGTTTCTATTATCTGTGAGGAGTTTATTATTAATCTTATTTAATCTTCGAAGATTTATCAAAGCAACAATACAGAGCTTTAACCCTTTGCTTTCCTTTGTCTAGTGTGACTCGACATAGGGAGTTACTGTGATAAAAACTGACTTCATTTGTCTATTACAAAGTAGTTTGTTTCGTTTCTATTATCTGTGAGGAGTTTATGGTTAATTTTATTTAATCTTTGAAGATTTATCAAAGCGATAATACCGAGCTTTAACCCTTTGCTCTCCTTTGTCGAATGTGACTCGACATAGGAGTTACTGTGATAAAAACTGACTTCATTTGTCTATTTCAAAGTAGTTTGTTTCGTTTCTATTATCTGCGAGGAGTTTATTATTAATCTTATTTAATTTTCGAAGATTTATCAAAGCAACAATACAGAGCTTTAACCCTTTGCTTTCCTTTGTCTAGTGTGACTCGACATAGGAGTTACTGTGATAAAAACTGACGTCGAATTACATTCGAAATTTTTAATGTGCCATTTTAAATACAGTAGCAAATAAAAATTTAAGATCAAAGAGACAACGAAATTAAAGAAATATAAGTTACAACAAAGCTTTAGAGTTTAATAAACTATGTTTAATATAATTAATAAAAAAAATAAGTACCACTCAAGTAATTGTTCTTGGAAGCAAATTTCAAATAAAACACCTAAAATACTAATTGAAAAATAATTTGGAGTGCAAAGGATTAATGTTTAACAAATTTTCTTCTTTGAGATGTAAAGTTACATAATATATTAAAATATAATAATTTTATACGTTAATTTGTATATGAAATCATTTTAAGTTAGCTGTAAGAAATTATATGTATTTTTCTTTTTCTGTAAGAAAGGATTAATTCGAGCATGATCGTAAAAAACACATTGAAAATTTCCGTGAATATCTAAATATTTGGTTAGAAGTTTTCCAGGAAACTAAAATATCCTACTTGATTCTAAAATTATCTTAAAAAAGAAGAAAAATAAGATTATATTGAGAAATGTTCTTTTCTGGCTTCAATAAACTCATTCTTCAAAAGGTTTAATATCGTGAAATTACGAAACTTTTGTTTTCCCTCCGTTTCTTATTTCGAGATGGTTGCGAAATATCAACAGAGTTATGTATCAGCGTTTATAAATAATTCTCGCACGATCTGTCCAACAAACCTTCCTCAATTTTAACCCAAAACATCTAGGGAAAACTCTGCACCGTTAAATGCATCGTGACGAATAGCATTTGTTTCACTCCTAGACACTTGGCACGTTCCCTGGAAACGAAATCTTCCAATTATTGCGAGCCGTGATGCGCTCGTCAGTGCATCGACCTTTATCGATTTCACTTTCAGAAATACTTCCGCGTCAGAGGACGATAATAGACAGAAAGCATAAAGGGTTACCCGTGTATCCTGTGTAATAACATATAATATTTAACCCTTTGAATGCTGTAGACGAAAAAAATGTTCTACCTGATCATTGGGTTCGAGTACTGTGAAGTTTATGATCTGTTTACGCACTCGTCAAGCACAATTTTTGGATGACCAATGTTCGACTGATCCTGAGTCACTGAGAGGACTTATCTGTCTATTGTAAATAGTAAAGAACCCCTGTTATTCGTCTACTTTTCACATAGGATCTGAATACGTCAAGGGTCAGCTTAACTCATTGAAGTGATCAGTGATCATTTTCATCCCTTCCAAATTGAAACGTATAAGACCGAAGTAAGTTGTAAAGGAGAGACATTTTTCTTCGTAGACATTTTTCCAATTTCGCTGTAGAAACCAGGGTTGTATATAGAAACGTTTCAAAATATATACAGAATGTTCTCGGCAATAGCAGAGTGCCTTTTTCTCGGTAATTGTAAGTTTATCGAAAAAATGAAACAGAGAAAAGTTTTAGTTTTTTTGTTTATCAATACATTAGTGTGTACCAATTTTTTATATTTTCAATTATTTTCAAGAAACGGAGGTGACCACATGTTTTTTTGTTAATAAATCGTCTAATCATTACGGATCCGCATGCTTCAATTCGTTTGTTATTTAAAAAATTTCTCGGTTAGAAATGTCGATAAATAAAATAGTGGAAAATATTTTAAATCTTTCTTTCATTTTTATTCTTATGCTAGCTTGAAGGCCATAGTGTGGGGCATGGTCAAACTCACCTTGATATACGTTTTCAAAAAATATGTAGCATTCTATTTAAAAAATTGATGATCATCTTCGTTTCTTGAAAATCGTTGCAAATATAAGAAATTGGTATACACTTGGTATATTGGTTATAAGAAACAATAAAACTGTTTCCTCTTTCATTTTTTCGATACGTTTATCATTTCTGAGAAAAAGCTGGCTAGTGTTCCCGTGAACACCCTATATAATATACGTGAAACCATATCCAGTGTATAAATATATCGCGTTTCTAGCCTTGGGTTTCTAACACACAGTTGTCGCATTGGGTATCTCGTCTCGTTAGACAGACTGTACTATAAGGAACTGGTAAGTTGGTGAGTCTAAGGAATGCGGGTCTAATTGGTCGTAGCCTCTACAGGTCCACCTTTCTCAATTATAAAAGTAACTGTAAAAAATCATAAAAATAAGACACATATATTTTTGTTATTGACTGAAACAAAACAAAAATCGACGAATCGAACTGGATCACATCACACAATTGGGTGGTGCGAATGAAGTATACCTCTCTCGCTCCTATGCCGTTCCGCTTGCTCTTTATAGTACAGTCCTGTACAAATTTTGCTTCGGAGCAGAAAGAGCTTCTCCTGTTCTGCTGCTATTGCTCGAAACATATAACTGTCTTGTGATTCTCAGGTGACCACTTCCTACCATCTTTTGCTACCTCCCACCACCTCCTACTACCTCCCACCATCTCCTACTATCTCCCACCACCTCCTACTATCTCCCACCACCTCCTACTATCTCCCACCACCTCCTACTACCTCCCACCACCTCCTACTACCTCCCACCACCTCCTACTACCTCCCACCACTTCCTATTATCTCCCACCACTTCCTACTACCTCCCACCACCTTCTGCTATCTTCTACTACCTCCTGCTACCTCGTACTACTTCCCATCACCTTCTATCACCTCCTGCCACCTTCTGCCACCTCTCGCCACCTCCCATCATCTCCAGCCACCTCCCACTTGCCGTGCAAGCTCGCGACCAATCTATCTTGTGTCTTATGTCGTTATTCTTTTCTAAACTATCTGTGTCTCTTATGACTGATTACAAAGGTGGGAGACTAAACGGCGTGAGGGGTAGTTCCTGTCGTGAACAGGACTGCTACAGTAGGTAATACTTCTGTCGGTACATATCGATTCTGTTACGCGTCACCCTGTACAACGAAGGCGTTGGTTCGTATTATTTTTGTCGATGAGTGTACGCTCGCGTGTCTGCACCCGCCATCAGGCGAAGGAGATTGGATCGTTAACAGGTTTTATGGGGAACGAGAATCGGTTACGTCACGTATCGAACGGCGTAGCCTATGAAATTGAGCAAAATCGTAAATTTTTTGCTAACGACGTTGCTTCGCTTACGCTCGTGCGTGTTCAACTCTCTGTTTCACGCGAAAGAAGATATTTATATTTGTTTACACTCGCTTCGGCTTAAATATCTCAATAAAAAACGTTTCTCTTTGCGTAACCTTGCTTTTTCTTGCCAACATTATTTTTCTTGTTTTGTTTTTTGTGCGCCTGTTTTCCCTTTGATTCGCTTTGTACGTATATCGAAACAAAGATGATTAATACAGGTAGGTCTCGATTAATGCGAATGATAAATCCCAGGAACTGTTAGCACTATTCGAATACGTGAAAGATATAATTAAAAGATTCTAAATATACATTATCGTATGTTTATTAAACTACGATTGCAAAAAAAGAAAACTGAACTTCTTCATCCGTTAATATGAGGTAGTTGCACACACACTTACACGCTGAACTAACATTGTCTGAGTTTATTAATTGCACAAAGGAGAAGAATTCGAGACTATATGTTCTGAAGATGTTGTGTTGCTGGTACTGTAATTTTACATTTTTTTGAGGGGTTGCTGATGAAGTGGTGGTTCGAATAGTGGTGGAAAAGGTAGAGTTAGTGAAGGAAAATGAGTGGTTGGGGTAGTAGAGGCGGTTGCAAAATTCTTTAAGAACTTTCCCTTATTGGCACAGAACATAAAACATTTGTCAGACAAATATTCTTGTTACCTCGATTGTACCGATTAACCCTTTGGCTGCCACGCCGAAATCACATATTTCGCTTAGGACGCCACGACAGTACACCGCTAGATGCAATATTTCATAGAAATTAATCTTTTATTTTCGATGTTCTAATAAAAGTTTTTAATCGTTCAATGGGGCCTTTTTTTACTTCAGAGTATCTTTCAATTAGTGGTAATGTTTAAAATCCACTAACTGTCTATTTTTATTCAACTTTTATAATTGTAAGTAGTTGAAGCGCTCCGGTCATCAATGATCACCATGGCGGCACAGGAGAAACCGTAACCGGTCATATATGACCAACGTGGCAGCCAAAGTGTTAAGGGTGCCGCTATGGGGTGTTGGCTCTTTGGTTGGCTCAAGTGGTAACAGTACACTTCTTTAGTAGTTCGTGGTAGTAATAAGATTTTACGTTTTTCATATTCACAATGGATTATGCTTTTTGTTAACACATTGCGTACAGATCGCGAGATATCTCGTTTTAATACTTGCTTATATATGCGTATCCACGATTTGAAATAATTTCATCCGTTTGTTATTTTGTTAAATTTATCTCGTTTTGTACTAAACAAATATATTAAAAATATATAGTAACATTTAAGAATCTACAAATGTGAATTAACCCTTCGTACTCGGAGTATATCTTTCATAGAAATTAATTTTTTATTTTCGATGCTCTAATAAAAATGTTTAATTGTTCAATGGAGCATTTTTTACTTCAAAGTATCTTCTAATTTGCGGTAATGTTTAAAACGCACTAACCGTCAATTTTTACTCGGCTTTTACAACTGTAAGCAGTTGAAGCGCTCCTGTCATCAATGACCATAATGACATCACAGGAGGAACCATGGTCGGTCATACGTGACCAAAAATTTCTTTTTAAAAATCAACGTTTATTTCATAAGGGGTCGAACAACTGCAACTACTTATGTTACGAACGATTGTATAAATATCACCGTTGGCGAGCAATCGAACCTGCGTGAATTTCGCCGGCGGCAGTGTACAAGTCCGAATCGCCAAAAACACGAACTTAATTCATAATGCTTTTCTTTTTCCATTATTCACTATAAAAGGAGTGGTTTTATAAGGTTTTTGGATCGTAGAATCCGATTTTGATATCCATTCTTATGTAGAAAGTCTAATTTGTGTTTTAATTCTTTTCAAAATGATTATACTGGCCTCATATGTGACTCATAACTATTCCTTAGATGGTATCAGTAAAATTTATTTATAACAATAACCTCATCATCATTGGAGCATTTAAAATGCAAAAAAAATATAAATAATACCAAATTTCGAATTAAACGGCGAAACAGACCGTTTGACTACACCCGCGATATTTTTTGAGTATGGTGTTCACTATAATATTTCTTGTATTTGTTGTTTACTTCTCAAGCTTCTTTGGAAAGTGCACCAATGAGTATGATAGCGTTTTGAATAATGTTCAATCCGTGAGTTAGAATTTTAGGTGCAAAGACCGGCATGTAATTGCAATTGTACAATTCTACGTATCTTTCTGCAGATCGTAAGCATTATTTTTTAAATTCTTCTATTTTTATTTCATATTCACTATCAATTGTTCGAAAAATCAGTATAATAGTAAGCGGAATAAACGAAAATGGTTTAAAACATGTTTGAAAACCGAAATAATACGTTGATATCGTAAATCTGACTTAACAGCAAAAATATTAATTTCAAGGTGGCTAACCGCATTTCAAAATACTTCAATATAGTTGTACTTTAGTTACCATTCCAATTATAATACAAAAGGAAACATCTTTCACTTAACATCGAAACATAACGACTCGAAGCATAACGTTTATCAAGAGATTTCAGCATTTAACTATGTATTTATTGTTATAATTCTTAGGTCTGCAAGGTTCCGCAAGAAATTCCCATGCAGATATCTTCAGTAGGTTGCAACGTATGGTCTCATACAAAATTCGTCGTAACCTCTCGTAACCTCCGCTTTGTAATCGTCAGTAAATGAAAAAAAGCGGAAAAACATAGGGATTCCTTTTACGATATTTTTCAAAGAGAAAGATAAGTGTATTCCAAAAATTTATACATATTCCTATAGCTGAAAGAACACTCTTCAAAATGACTTACTTGGATTTGCCCAAATTCTTACCCCTATAAAAATATAACGACGTTGTTCAGTCCGCAGGTAACGAATTTTTAACCATCAGTAAATTGTAAACCAGGGATCCCAACGGAGTCGGACAAGCAAAGTGTTTTATTGCATTTGGGACCCTTGGTCAATTACGGTTAACGCGTACCGTCTATTTTAGGATTAGTTGTAGAATACCCACACCAACACGCACCTACGAACACAGAATCTTTAACCCCACTCCTGCACTTATCCACCACCCTTAACATTTTGTCCAGGCGTTAATTTTAAGAGACATCGCAGAACACTCACCCTGTAACCTTTAAACAAGACGGAACTTACTCGCCAACATAGTAAATCACTCTTACTAAAAATTAAAGTTTATATAATACGATATAGTCATTAACTGAACCAGATCACCTTAGAAGATATTAGTTGCATCGGGCAACATTAGACCCGAACAATCGATATCCACCAGACGTAAAGTATGAAATTTTAGAAGAAAAGTGTAATCATTCTAGAACCTGCATTTTTCCTGGTTTTCAAAGTTCTCTCAAGAAATTCTGAATGACTTATGACAACCTTCTTGCATGGAGAAGTTGGTCCATGGATATAAGAATCTATGGTTAAAATTTCGTAGATTTCCAACGAACTGGAAAATTTGAATTAAGTTTTGGGCTTTATTAGTCGTTAAAATTATTAGATTAAATTTAATTTTATACTTTAATAAAGTTTTGGGCTTTATTAAGAAATTTTTCATCCTAAGTTATATAAATTATTAGATTAAATTTAATTTTATACTTTAATAAGGGGGAAATTTTTCATCGTTATTAAGAAATTTCCCTTAAAATTAAATTTATCATCTATAATTTATTAGCCATTATATAAATTATTAGATTAAATTTAATTTTATACTTTAATAAAGGGGAAATATTTCATCGTTATTAAGAAATTTCCCTTAAAATTAAATTTATCATTTATAATTTATTAGCCATTATATAAATTATTAGATTAAATTTAATTTTATACTTTAATAAAGGGGAAATTTTTCATCGTTATTAAGAAATTTCCTTTAAAATTAAATTTATCATTTATAATTTATTAGCCGTTATATAAATTATTAGATTAAATTTAATTTTATACTTTAATAAGGGGGAAATTTTTCATCGTTATTAAGTAGCCATTATATAAATTATTAGATTAAATTTAATTTTATACTTTAATAAGGGGAAATTTTTCATCGTTATTAAGAAATTTCCTTTAAAATTAAATTTATCATTTAAATTTATTTATATAAATTATTAGATTAAATTTAATTTTATACTTTAATAAGGGGGTTATTAAGAAATTTCCCTTAAAATTAAATTTATCATCTATAATTTATTAGCCATTATATAAATTATTAGATTAAATTTAATTTTATACTTTAATAAGGGGGAAATTAAGTTTGGGGATTTGGACCACTGTGCAGCGTAACAGCGATTCGATAAATGTGCGGCCGGCAAAGTGTTAACGCAAGGAGTTCTGTTTTCAAAGTTTTCACCTCGAGCGTGCGTACAAAGTTGTGTAATCGTCTACATTTTCGTTCGATATTCTTGGTGAACACGTGTGCGCGAAGCACGTACGCGGGAAAGTTTGAGCCGTACACTTCAATCGCAGCCGTTTCCATTTTTACTTTTTCCTATTCATCCTGTTTTTGTCATCGTCTGGGAGAACGATCGATGTTGAACTACGGCGGTCACGGTACACAAGAATGGAAGGCTTCGTCGATTTTTCATAGAGCTAGAGGCATTATTATCGTTAATATCGTTCTTACGTTGGAATACACGTGCCCCAGTTTCTGCAAAGATTTTATGCAACTTTCGTTTATCGTATTTCGAACTTGTACGGCAGAACATACTGTCCTTTGTCATTCGCTTAATGATAGATGTAGAATAAGGTAACACGTGTTTTTTTTTCTGTTATATACAGTAGCGGACAAAAGTTTAAGAGGACAATGCAAAACAGTTTTATGGTATGCAAATATTGTTCATATACTTATTTTTATCACCATTATGGCAGAATACTATAATTAGAATAATATAATTGATTAGCGTAGAACACGAATTTCTTATTAATCAATTTATTTATTGGTTTTCTTCGAACTTTTGGTCGTAAACTTTTTTCCGCTACTTTAGGTACGATTATTTGTAATTACTGTAACAGTAGGAAAGAAATTATACTTAATCAATTATTTTTCAGACTTACTCAAAATCTTAGTAGTTTTCTACAATAATAAGTATGTGAATGCTATTATTAATTTCAATGTGGATGTTTAGATATAGCGCGAGTCTCACAACTTGATCACCTCAAATAACTTGTGAATTGTTTGTCATAAAAAAAACCTCCGAAAATTCCTCTAAAAGTCCCCTTTAGTACTACACAAATCTTATTTCAAGTATTTCTTTTTGCGTCTAATGATTTCCGAATTATTTGAGCTGATCACGTTTTGAGATCTATCGTGCATTATACATAATTAATGAATATTTTTAATTGAAGGAATTATATTTTATTTCTAAAATATATACGTAAAATACACAATAATCATAATGAAAAGCACAAATACAACGTAAATTCTCTTAAAAATATTTTAATAATCATAAACATGTCCCCAAGGATCATAGATCTTCATTTACTCCTAACGATATCAGTTATACTCGAGATGATATTTACAAACGGTCATAGATGAAACCGATAGATTTCACCTTTTCTTTAACCGGAAAACAGAAACACGGTGTCAATAATTGAGGAGTGAACGGTGGTGTTCCCCGAGCGTTCTCAACAACCAGGAACCTTTCACTTCTTTCGTGCGTTCGCTGATATTACTCGGCCACTAGCATTCTCAGCGTTACTGTTATTGTTCTTGCCCGCTTGCACGCAACAGAAACGAACATACAGCGGCTTCAAAAAGTATTCGTACATTATGTCACAAATAAATTCGTTTAACCTTGCAATTCTGAGTCTGATAGAAGTGTTTAACCCTTTTAGTACCGAACGACGATATATCGTTGCGTATGCCATGGCGCTTAACTATTTGCATCGCGAGAGAGCATATCTATCTGAAAATAAATTTATAAAACGTTAGAAATGTTTCAATTTTTTCTTTTATTCCGTGATATGCTTCTTGTTGAATTTTGTAAATATCATTCTTACTTCCGTTTTTATGAGCTTTTTCTCAAACCTTAGCAAATTCTTTAAATTTCCTCGGTACTAAAAGGGTTAATAAAACTTTGTGGGTATGTAGATCGTAATAGTTTTCACTTTCACTTTAGTTTTCACCTTCTTTTCACCTAAATGCCATTCTAAAAGGGTGAAACCAGCATTGAAGTTTTTGAGCTTGCTCTCATTTTTTAAAGATAACTTTGTAATGATACTTGATGAAGCAAAACCGTTCAAATAGAAGATGTTTAATTTTTAATACTCTATCGCCCTGTCATAAAAAAAGAACCCAAAAAACCTTGTATTCAAAGCGTGAAAAATCAGTGAAACTTTGTGATTCGTTATCAGTCCCCTTAAAAGATATTTTGCCACCAAAAAAATTGCTCCACGCAGGACACACTATGTTCTGTACACACACAAAATTTCATTGAAATCAGAATTTCAGGATTAGGTGAATTTCCTTATAATTCAGTGCACGAATACTTTTTTGAAGCCACTGTACATACACTCTCGGACAAAAAGATAGCATATATGAGTTATCTTTAACTTTAAGGTGAAGCATGTAGAATTTTTCAGCTTTAACGAATGAAATGGTATTATTACGGTTGTGGAATAAGGGTCTCGTTTGAAAGCCAAAGAAATGTTGCTACCTTTGTTGTCTAGCTGAGGAAACGGTTAAAATTCACGGACGAAATGATAGCACGGGTATAAAAGAGGGCTGAAGGGGTTTTGATTTTTGAAAGCGAAAAGTAGTTTCTTATAGAGTTTTGTGTACTGGATTTGAATCTGCCGGAAAAAATTGCCTCTCACATCAGGTGTTACGGATATTTGAAGATAAAGATTCAAAAATGTCCGATTTTCGCCAGATTTGCGAGAGTACATCTCGAATAGTAGTTTGTTTTCAACATTTATATTTATTGTATTTTATAGTACAATTCTTCTTTTGCAAAACCAAATTCGATTTGTCGTTATACATTTTCTGATTGTCGAGATATATCAATTTAAAGTTATTCTGTTTTAATCGATTAGCCATATAAGCTACGGTTTTACTAATAAGCTACATACGTCACTTGAAAATTAAAGATATCTCATATTTGCTATATTTTTGTCCCGGAGTGTACTTACTTACCTATCTGCGAAACCTATATTTTTCTGCGACCACCGATAAAAGTCTTTCGCGATGCTCTTCCGTGATAACGCGGCGATATCGATGTACGATACAAGGGATCGTCTTTTAGATGTTACGTCAAATATTTGTCACAGATTTTGGCATTACCCTTGTCGAAGAACGAGCTTGGTTGATATAATTGCACCAACACGTTAATTTAAAGCAAGGCGTGTGAGGTTGATAAAGAATCGATGACGACAACTTTGAATGGATAATTTTCTATTATAATCCTTTTGCGTCTTTGTTTGGGGAATCGTAAAGATGCCTATTTTTTTCTTAAAGCATTGCCATACTCGAGTCAACCCTTTGTACTGGAGGCGTGACTCTTAGTTGTCACTGATACTACTGATAATACTGATTTCAAAGATCTCTAAATGCATAAACATTTATTGAAATTCGCTTGCATTAAGCTTTATTTAGTTCAGTTATATATATTCTAACATACTAAAATTTACGTATGCAAATATTAACCTCTTTGCGTTTGAAAATTGATAAAATTTTAATTTGGTAGAATTGGTAAAGCTTTATTTAGTGCAGTTATATATATTATAATGTACTAAAATTTACGTATGCGATTATTAACCTCTTTGCGTTTGAAAATTGGTAAAATTTTAATTTGGTAAAATTGATGAAGCTTCATTTAGTTCAGTTATATATATTATAATTTACTAAAATTTACGTATACGATTATTAACCTCTGCGTTTGAAAATTGGTTAAATTTTAATTTGGTAAAATTGGTGAAGCTTTATTTAGTGCAGTTATATATATTATAATGTACTAAAATTTACGTATGCGATTATTAACCTCTTTGCGTTTGAAAATTGGTAAAATTTTAATTTGGTAAAATTGGTGAAGCTTCATTTAGTTCAGTTATATATATTATAATTTACTAAAATTTACGTATACGATTATTAGCCTTTTTGCATCTGAAAATTGGTAAAACTATCATTTGGTAAAATTGGTAAAGCTTCATTTAGTGCAGTTATATATATTATAATGTACTAAAATTTACGTATGCGATTATTAACCTTTTTGCAACTGAAAATTGGTAAATTTTAATTTGGTAGAATTGGTAAAGCTTTATTTAGTGCAGTTATATACATTATAATATACTAAAATTTACGTATGCGATTATTAACCTTTTTGCAACTGAAAATTGGTAAAACCATCATTTGGTGATCGACAGTTACCTCTCGAGTGCAAATGGTTAATACGTATTAGGTCAGTTATGAAGACTGAACAAAAGACTGGATCGATTAATTTGAACGTAAAATAACGTTTTTGCCAGGCTTTCATAATGAATTGTCTTCTCAGTTTGTAAAGTTCTTTTCGCAAGAATGGCATTGATATATTTGTGAACAGATAAGAAAGTGATTGAAAACGATGATTACATTGGTGATCAGAATATGATCGTAATTAAAAATATTTTATCAGTTTGATTTTACAAAATAAACTTAATTACAATACGTATTTATAAATATTGCAATGCAAATATTTGTTGAAAGTTTTAATCATCGCAATTTTATTGCTGTAGAAAATTAGCTGGATATTGAAAAATGCGATGTTACGTGGTAAGCGTAAAATAAAACTTTGCACTTTAAATTAATTAGCTTTCGTGTCTCGCTCTCGCTATATACCACGACGACCTGCATCGTCTATATCAGAGAAACTTCATAATTAATTTATGCATTTATTTAAAAGCGTGTCAGAATAACGGTTCAACCCTAAGGCTACAAAGTCTGTGCCTCTTTATGGCATGAAAAAAGTTAAAAATAGGGATCGTCGCTCCACCATAATAACATGGTGAACCGGTTTTAATCAGTCATTTATATCCGATCAACCTCGTAACTAAGCGATGTCAGCTTCTTTCACGTTATATCGATGCAATATTTTGTGAAACGTACAAAAGTATCGTGGTTGATAAATTAGTATGCGAATTGTTTGCCTTGTAAACATCTTGAATGCAGCGTGATGAATAAATCGCGTTTAACGATACACATTCGTGGACTTTGGCAGTTTGTAGAGAATATTAATTTTGTTGAAAGTATACTTACGTATTTAATAAGAATTCTTAAGCTTTGAATCAGTTTGTATTTTTGGGAAACCACGAATTTTGTTATTCGTTTACTTTTTATTCATGAAGTCGATGTTATTGTAGTAGTTCTCTTCTTTTTTTTTACCAAACTAAGTGAAGTTTAATATAAGCGAATCTTAGTAAATATTTTGCACTTGAAAATCTTTAAAATATAATTATTGGGTTGTTCGGAAAGTAATTTCGTTTTTTCCTAACACAGGGCTTAATTGTATTTTTTCATAGTCAACTTCACACTTAACACATTGTATGCCGGCCCCGCGAAAACGCGGGTTTGGAAGTCTGTTGCTTTAGCGCCGGGTTTGCGATAATACAACATTCTTTTGTTTGGCGATTTGTTTGTTTCTATTTTTCGTTATCGTTAAATTGCATATAATGAATATGCAAACCAATTTTAGTGTTTTACAATAATGTATAAAATTTTAAATATTTTCTTCACCTACAGTTTTAAATGCCTCAGATGCCACCGGCATACAATGTGTTAAGCCGCATGGTCATTATATATTTTGACAGCATATATAGCAAGGCTTGCTTGTGAAAAGTTTCGATTGATTCTACCCAGTAGTTTTCGGTTGGTGCTCTATCAAATATGGAAGGTAAAAAGCAACATTTTCGGCATTTTTTACTTTTTTACCATCGAAAAGGTAAAAATGCTGTTCAAACAAGGAAAAAATTATCCGTTGTGTATGGAGAAGATGTATTGACAGAACCACAGTGCCAAAACTGGTTTACAAAATTTCGATTCGGCAATTTTGATGTTGAAGTTGCAGCATGTTCTGGAAGGCCAGTTGAGGCCGATGAAGACACAATGAAGGCATTAATTGATGCAAATCGGCGAATAACAACTCGTGAGATCGCTAAGAGATTAAATTTATCGAATTCGACCGTTCATGATCATTTGAAACGGCTAGGTTTAATCTCAAAACTTGACGTATCATAAAAAAAACGAAATTACTTTCCGAACAACCTAATATTATTCGTCTAACAATCGCTTCTTGAGTGCAAAGGGTTAAACGTGCTTGTGATTATAAAAGTGGTCTAAGTTGGAAATTGAAGAAAAATCATTTTATAAATTGAACGGTATGGAAATGAGTGAAATCGCGAAAACTGAAGATATGAATTTTGGAAACAATTGTTGACTTAGATTACGTTCATGATCACCAGCATAAATATCAGTTCGTTGTCGGTCATAAATTAATCATCGAATGCTACATGAAACTCAATGTCAGGATTGCACAAAAGTTGTGTCTCGAATTTGTCCTACACGAGCGTAGGCGTTCGTCATAGGTACGTGCTAAGATTGCAAACATACTGGTGACGAAACGTCTCATCCAACATCGAAGCATCGACACTCGAACCTGCTCGACCCTACGTTCGTTCGACGAATGTTTACACGACAGAAATTAAATGAAATAGCCGAGATCGGACAGGAACGAGATTAAATTGGATTCAGGTTCTAGGACTATCTGCAGACCAGTACATACAGTGGCTCCAAAAAGTATTCGTTCACTGTATTATAAGTAAATTCATCTACGTCTGAAATTCTGATTTCAATGAAACTTTATGCGTGTATAGAACATGGTGTGTCCTACGTGGAGCAATTTTTTTGGCGACAAAATATTTTGTAAAGGGGTTGATAACGAGCCTCAAAGTTTTAGCGATTTTTCACGCTTTGAGTACAAGCTTTTCTGTGGCCTTTTTTATGACAGGGCGATAGAGTATTGAAAATTAAACATTTTCTATTTGAAAGGTTTTGCTTCATCAAGTACCATTACAAAGTTATCTTTAAAAAATGAGAGAAAGCTCAGAAACTTTAACGCTGGTTTCATCCCTTAAAAATGGCAGTTAGATGAAAAGAAGAGATTAATTCGTACGTATACTATTACGATCTACATACCCACAAAGTTTTATCAAATACTTTTATCAAGACTCAAAATTTGAGGGTTAAACGAATTTATTTGTAACATGGTGTACGAATACTTTTTTGGAGCCACTGACCATTCTTCTATGCACGCTTTTCACTCACTACATTTATATATACATATATTCTGTTTTTAAAATACATTATCCGCAGATTTTTTTCATTACATTTACTTCTACTCCTTTCATCTGATATTTGAACTTGAGAAAATCATAAGTGAGTTAATTTGACTCACTCCGACAATCTAGTGTTCAATTTGCATTAATCGAGATCTATCTGATATTCCTTTTGTCATTTCGTATGTAGGTATAGTTCAATTACCTGGCATATTTGATTATCCGACACTACCTCGGTCTCAAGATAATAGTTTCAAGATAATATAATCCCATGATAATCAGAATTCTATTGTGTACGTCAATTGTTGTTTGTTTACGTGCAACGAGAATACGCTAGTTCGCATAAGATAAGAGAGTTTAGATAATAGGAGCTCGGCAACATGGCTAGGCGACGTCATTGGTTTGAATAATAGGAGTTTGAATAAACAAAGTTCGAATAGATGGCGTTCAAATTAATGGATGGCTATGCGACGTCATTGGTTTCAATAGGTGGAGTTTGCATAAACGGAATTAGAATAGATGGAGTTCGAATAGATGGCGTTTAAATAAATGGACATCTGTGCGACGTTGTTGGCTCCAATAAGTGGAGTTTGCATAAACGGAATTCGAATAGATAGAGTTTGGATAAAATGAGTTCGAGTAGATGCAATTTGAATAAACGGAGTTCGAATAAAGAGATATCTGTGCGACGTCATTGGCTCCAATAAGTGGAGCTTGCATAAACGGAATTCGAATAGATAGAGTTTGGATAAAATGAGTTCGAGTAGATGGAGTTTGAATAAACGGAGTTCGAATAAAGAGACATCTGTGCTACGTCATTGGCTCTAATAAGTGAAGTTTGCATAAACGAAATTCGAATAGATAGAGTTTGGATAAAATGAGTTCGAGTAGATGGAGTTTGAATAAACGGAGTTCGAATAAAGAGACATCTGTGCGACGTCATTCGCTCCAATAAGTGGAGCTTGCATAAACGGAATTCGAATAGATAGAGTTTGGATAAAATGAGTTCGAGTAGATGGAGTTTGAATAAACGGAGTTCGAATAAAGAGACATCTGTGCGACGTCATTCGCTCCAATAAGTGGAGCTTGCATAAACGGAATTCGAATAGATAGAGTTTGGATAAAATGAGTTCAAGTAGATGGAGTTTGAATAAACGGAGTTCGAATAAAGAGACATCTGTGCGACGTCATTCGCTCCAATAAGTGGAGCTTGCATAAACGGAATTCGACTAGATAGAGTTTGGATAAAATGAGTTTAAGTAGATGGAGTTTGAATAAACGGAGTTCGAATAAAGAGACATCTGTGCAACGTTATTAGTTCTAATAAGTACAGTTTGAATAGATGGCGTTCGAATAAATGGAGTTCTATTGTAAAATGTGGCTTTTTGCTGGTAGCCTGTGTTGTACCGTGAAATTTATCGGTGAAATAACCAAAGTGTTCTTTTGGTAAGTGGTGTAAGCATCTTCTTGCACGGTAACTGTGTATGCAGAGGCATCGTCACGTGTCCCGGATCGGTCCACGAGCCCAATACAGCTTTGCGTCACTCTCTAGCACGCGGTAAACAAGTATTCGCGAAACGAGTCTGGCGCGTCGCCAAAGATCCGCATATGTTCCCGCGGTATCTGTCCGCCCATATCGCTGTCACTTTAATTTACTCCTGTCAAGATTGTATTAAACAACGGTATCCCCGTCCGAACTTCCGGTAAATTTGACCGTAGAGCATGTGTTGTGCGGAGGAATCAATCGGAGTCTGTGTTTTGTTGCAATTAATTCCTCGACTAATACGAATATCAACCTTTTCCCTTCAACTAATCGTGTCTTGTTTCCGTTCCCCCCTTTCTTCGGTTTCATTTCGTTTTGTTTTTCGTTGGCTAGACGTACAGTAACGGACAAAAGTTTAACACGATAGGACAATGTAAAACATAGTTTTATGGTATGCAAATATTGTTTGTATACTTGTTTTTATTGTCATCACGGTAGAACACTATTTATTGATTAGCATAGAATATGAATCTTATTTATCGTGCTATTTCTTATTAACACTTAGCCGACCTAATCGGGAGATCTGCAATTTTTTCCTTGACAAAGCAGTGCCATTGATTCTATTTTACTTTTGTTATTAGTTGGTCTTAAGCTGATGTTGAATTTATTAAAAATTGTATTTTGGAAAATTTATGAACAGTACTAGTTCAATACTAACTAATAACAAAATTAAATAGAATGAATTGCAGCATTCTGTTGAGGACAAAATGGGAGATCTCCCCATTCGGTCGGCTAAGTGTTAATTAACTAATTTGTTTTCTTTGCCCCTTATCCGCATTATAATTATCCGTATATTTTGTCTACAATATGAATGGTTTAAGCGAATGTTAGTTTTAAAGAATTTTTGAACTTAACTTGTTTTTGGCATGGTGTGTATGTGCTCTTTATAAATGACTAGCTGTTACCCGCGTTTTTTTTTATAGTGCTTAAAAATCGTTAAATAAACCTTCATCCCTTATTTTACCACCTGGGGGATTGTTTTTCCAAAAACGCTGAAACACAAATGGCGAATTAAACCTTTCTTCTCTGTGTTTTGTAGTTTATGAGAAAATTAAGGTGTGCTTAATAATTTTTGTTTTTCTTTAGAATTTTATCGTATCTAACCTATAAATTATTTAAGATTATAAGTAAACGTTGGAAATGAAAAATAAGGCGGGGAATAAAAGAATGTTTTACTTTGATATATGAGAACATATGAGGTTGTGATATTATGTTGAAAAATAAAATTTTGCATTTGCGAGAGAGTGTAAACCTTGAAATTTACTCTTCTCTTATAAGGGAACATCGTGAACTATTAATCACGGATTTGAGTGAAACTTTGTAGGATTATAGAGTGATCTAAGACAAGAATAATGGTATGCTTCGTTCGGGTTCAATCATCCTTTAACCCTTTCGCTACGGGCGAAGAATCCAAGCTGCTTGAACGTTTTCGAACGAACAAATTTTTTTCCAAATTTATAAATAAAGGGTATTCCAGGGTATTTATAACGTCTTAGCATGCGCTCTTTAATTTACAGTATGAGAGGAAATAACATTATGCAATATTGTTGGATTTTGACGTGGTCAGGGGCAATATTTTTAGTTTTAATGGAGAAATGAAAGCCTTTTAGATTTTAATATTTAATAATAATAATAACATGGATTTAATTAATAATTACAATAACGTTTTGTTCTTATCTTTTATCTTGATTTTATGCAATTTTAATTTTACTTTCGTTTTTTTCTTTCTTACTTACTTTCTCTCTCAGATCTCAACAAACGAATTGACGATCATACCATACAGCAATCATTCAGAACACACTCATTCTTACCAACATACTTTTATACACCACATTCATACCAACCATTCACATTAATTGTTCTCAACATTTATAATATAATATAGTGGCATTTTATGGAGGGCTATTATAGTGGCCCGTAGTACCTCAGTGGCATCTTATGGAAGGCCCCTATAGTGGTTCGTAGTAGCGAAAGGGTTAAGGGTGTGAAAACTAATCCCAAAGTCAAATCGACACTTCCGCCTTTTCGCGTATATTAAAATTAAAATAAAACTCAAGAGTAAGACAACACGTCTGACTATTAAAATTAAAATAAAACTCAAAAGTAAGACTACACGTCTGACTATTAAAATTAAAATAAAACTCAAGAGTAAGACAACACGTCTGACTATTAAAATTAAAATAAAACTCAAGAGTAAGACAACACGTCTGACCCCTTCGACGTTACATTTATTTCTGTTCCTTTTTTTTTATAATATCAACCGTCTCTTCGTTACCACCTCTGGCTGAACTTTGCCGCCTTTATTCAAATTTTCCTTCGTTGACAGCAGTCTAGAAAATGCTTGATGCATGGCATTTTGTGAGCCGGCTCGCCTCACAGATGCCTTGAACGATTCTGCGCTAACACGTATATCTCTCAAAGTATAAGACACAGAAAAAAATGTTTTAAGTCAAAGTTTAATGGTATAATGAGCGCTACAATCGTACCTTAAAAAATATTTTTGAAAAATTTTCCTTCTTGAAAAAAAGTACCCTTTATACATATGGTTACCTTCGATGAATTATGCTCTTGTTGCATTTGTATTGATACAGTTAGCGTGGAAAGTTATTTATCTTATCGGTGTTACGTTTACTTTACCAATATTATCTACCGCTCTGCCCATTACATTTGAAAGATAAAATTGTTCCGACATTGCGTTGGCTTCAAGGAGCCAGAGTATCGTGTATTCAAATTGCTTTTTTTTTATCAAGGTAATTGTGGAACATTAAAGGTTTCGATGTATGAATTGCGCGAGATTAAGGATTTTTTCCCTTTAATGTTTTGAATACTTCGAGGATTTTTTGATTGTTGTGCAACGTTCTTAATTTCTTAATATTTTATTATTCATTTTATTAATATCTTAATATTTTATTTTATTTACGTTTTCAATCTTTGATTGTACTTCAAAAATGGATTCATATTTATTACAATATTATTATTTGGAGCATGTGAAAAGTTCAAGTTTCTTAAACTTCTTATTCGTATAACCACCATTAAACTTCAAATCTTTATGAATTTATGGAAAGCTGAGATGATAAAGCATAGAACGAATATAATGTGCAAAAACGTATATAAAATATCTATAAAATTTAAGGAGTAAAACAAATCTTAACTTAATTTCTATTTCTTTACTTATACAAGCTTGAATTTGCATAAGAATATGTAATATTAATATTATAATCAGTGATATATAAAGTTTGTACATTTAAGGATCATCATTTTTCTTTAATCATATAATTACATGATCTCTTAAATAACAAGTCTGATTCTCGCTATTATATAATATTTGTGATACGAAAATAGCAGTAGGATGATTTTTATATTTCTTTAAATAACGAATAACTTAACAGTAGATTCATAAACATGCATGGGAAATACACTATTCATAAACATTCGTTTCACAGACAAACATATTGTATTTTTATAATTTGATTTTTGTTTCATAGAACACAAGAGGAATAAAACACATTTTAACCCTTTGCACTCGAGAGTTGACTATTAGTCGCCTAATAATACTAACTTCAAAAATTTTCAAATTCGAAATATTGATTAAGATTCGCTTATATTAAACGCCATTTAGTTTAGTTAAGTGATATACTAAAGTTTACATATATGATTGTTTAACTTCCGGGCCTGGCTAATAAACAAATTAACTAAAGTCTGAAAATTTGCGAAACTATCATTTGGTGACCAACAGTCACCTCTCGAGCGCAAAGGGTTAAATATAGCTTTCAAAGTTTGTTGTAACTTATATTTGAAATATCCCCAAAGCGGTATTAAGAACGCTGTAAAATTATTTAGTTACATTACTTTCATCTTCTGTTTTCACTGCCAGCTCTATTAGACTCCACGAAAATTTCATTGTCGAATGTCTCCAAAACGTAAGCGCCCGTTTGCCCAAGTCCCATGCTTAGAAATATTTGAGTATCACTTATAGGGTTAAATATAGCTTTCAAAGTTTGTTGTAACTTATATTTGAAATATCCCCAAAGCGGTATTAAGAACGCTGTAAAATTATTTAGTTACATTACTTTCATCTTCTGTTTTCACTGCCAGCTCTATTAGACTCCACGAAAATTTCATTGTCGAATGTCTCCAAAACGTAAGCGCCCGTTTGCCCAAGTCCCATGCTTAGAAATATTTGAGTATCACTTATACATTAAATTTGAAACTCCAATAGGTATCTCAGAATTTTCCCAAACTTTTCAGAAGCTCATAACAATAAGAAAAAATGAAAACTTGAATCTGAAAACTTGTTTATTAATGATTAATTTTTTGAAATGAAAATGAACACAGTAGTTATTCCGAGCAATCGAAGTGTTCATCTTTCTATCTCTTCTACTTTAAAAATTACAAGTGTTTACGTATATTGTGAGGTCTGCGAGACGAATGTTTATGAATTTGGGGTTAACGATGTGTTTTCAATATGATCCAAATTGCGAATAGTATTTACATTTCATGTAAGAGTAATTCTTTCATATTTTCGCTAAATCTGGTTTATATTCTCGCGAAGTACTCAATTCTGTTATTGAACAAACTGTACCTGTTGCTACGTTAGCAGTAAAAGCCTGTAAACGAATGACCTTTCATCGAAATTGTATTTTCTCCTTCTACCCAATACTCGTTCTTTAATTGCTCGACACAATTTCAACGTTTAGCTCGTATCTCTGGCTATGTATTTTCCTCAGATTTGTTATTGATAATTATTAATCGCGAAAAATACCAGCATTGCGTATACTTTAGAGAAATAATTTATACAGATTTTAGAGTTAAGTAGAACATTTTATTTTCTCGAAAATAATTTTTAGCAAAAATATTGGGTTGGCAACTAAATGATTGTGAATTTTGTCTATAGATGATTTTAGCACATTCTTTCGTTTTGTCAACGTGTTCAAAGCACCTAAACTATATTGTTTCCTTGTTGTTTGAACTTCCATCATTAACCAGTAAGATAATTTTATCGATTATTTATTTAGTTCGTTTTTATCCCAATCTAAAGATGGAAGAAGAAAACGCGCATTTCAGCCAAATATTTTATTGTATTATTTCTGAAAAGGCAGGAACGCATTGCAAGCATACAAGATGTTGTATGGGAATAAAGCCTTAAAGAAAAGCTTTATTTATTTATTTTATTCCATTACTACTTGAATGATACAATTTTTAATGATGCTGATAAAGTGGAATCTCATTTAATTCAATATTTTGCTGGTAAAAATTAGAAGTTTTATGAACATGGAATTATGACACTGTCTAAAAGATGGCAAAAGATCGTCGACAAAAACGGACAATACCTAATTTAATAAAGTCATATTTTTAAATAAAAATTTTGAATTTTCATTCTTATTTAAAATCCGCAATCACTTAGTTGCCAACCCAATATTTGTTCGTAAAAGTTTTCACAAGAATTTAAATAATTTTTTATTTATTCGTTAAACATTTAACGATACAGGAACCCGTAAGCATCGACTAAACTAAAGCTTGTGGGATTATTTGAATTAATTATAATCGTAAGTGAGTAGTCGATTAACAGTTTAAGAAATTCAGCGTGTAAGAACGCAATGCCTGAATTATTACATTTTACTCCACGCTGTGCTTAATTCCTTATAAGTTATCCGTGATCGTGTCAGTATTATCGGTAAGTTCATTAACTTAACCTTATGGGTGATAAAGTTCGATTTTCTTGAATGACTTATCGATCTATCAGTGCTCGTTTAACACGTTCGTCGCCCAGTGTGATCCGGCTGAGTTTCTCGCTGGGCCTAAATCCGGTTGCATAGAAAACTGGGGTAAAAAAATATAAAAACAGCAAAAATTTTAACTTTTTATTTTTATTTTATGTATTTTATATATATTATACTACAATACTTATTCCATTAAATTTCTTCTAAAATTTCTCAGTTGCGATGTTTTCAGTGCTCATCTTTCACGCCTTAGAAACAATTCAGTCTAAAAATTCTACATTCACACAACTATCGCTTAACTCAAGCACTCTTCAGACTTTCCCAAACTCGCATCCGCTCGATCGCATTCCTACAGTAGTAATGTTTTTTATTCAGTAGTTAACCCTTAGCGCTCCGTGTATTTTTTTCCTTTACATGCAACAGTTTCTTTATCAGACAATTCTGATTTCTTCGTAGAAAATCTATCTTTACCATCGCTTAGCTTTACATACATTCTCAACTGTAACATTCTTCCATGTCCATAACTATAAAAATAGGTCAGAAAATAACTTAATGACAGAGCATCTGGAATGTAATTATATCAAATATAGAATGTCTCCGTAGTGGAGCAAACGGAGCGTTAAGGGGCCATTCTACTGTGACGGCCCGAAATCAAGATGATTTTTGGGAATTTTTTGTGGGTAAACTATACAACATATCATTTTGCGGCTTAGGATATTTGTTTATTATAACCTTAAGTTTATTTAAAAATTTTTGCGAGCCAGGAGAGCATATGTGTGTAAAATTGCAGAACGTTTTTTATGATGTCGTAAAACAAACAGCCTTCTATGGTTGCCATGATTCCAGCTGTTGTAGTGATTTGAAAACAGAAAATGAACAAGATTCTTAATCTGTATGAGCGTGGCTATCATTGGTACCAGAATGGTACCAGAAAGTACCAGAAAGTTTTGATCATACTTATAAGCTAATTAGCTATCCCAGGGCCGTACAGTACACCTTCCTTCTCTTCCTAGAATTCCTATAGTGTTGATGCTGCAGTTCTACGAGCTGTACGAGCCTTTTTCGACGCCTATTGGCTTTTTATCGCTACGTGCCTTTTGCGGATGTTATCGCGATTATCAGCGAAAGTTTTGGTTATTGGGCCAATTACGATTCCCATACAGAGTTCTTCATATTTTCAACCGAATTGGTGTTTCGCAAAATGACTAATCCATAATATGTAGTCAAATTGTTGATATCGGCTAGCTTCCTGGATCCTTTTCCTCCTATACCTTTATTCTTTTTCTTCACACTTCCCAATCAAGTTGCAAACCTTTTTTTCACGTGTAGAACACATTCAAGCTTCGTCACTATCATATTATCGTAAAGATTCAAATCTATAATAGAATTCCGGGCTTACCGGGATAAGCCGACCCCTCAGCTAGCTGCGCGCGGCAGAACGGCGCTTCGTGTGAAGGCATATAACGTCGTTAATTTTTCGAATTCTGTTAAATCCCTTTGGGAACAAGTTTTTAACATGTTAAAGTCTATGAAAATGCAAATAAGAAAAATTCGATTTTCTCAATCCGTCACAGTAGAATGGCCCCTTAACCCTTTCGCTTCGGCTGTTCAGTCCGCCGAAGTACCGTCACTGAACGGCGGAATCACGCGTCAGAAATGTGCACAGTGCGCATTTTTGTAAGTCTTAACCCTTTTAGTGCCAGGCGAAAAAGAGGTGCCTATGCGAGAATAACCGGCCGAATTTCACGGTTTTACTAGGGTTTGGGAAAACGCTCATAAAAACCAAACAAGAAACAATATTTACATGATTCAAAAAGCAGTATATTAAGGACGGAATAGAGAACAAAACGATGACACTAGTTTTTCTATATTCATTGAAAATTATATAAATAACAAAGGTATAAAAGATCATAAAGAAAGTAAAAGTTGAGTTCTCTCTTACAAAACGTATTTGCACATACAAAAAGTCATCTTTTCATCATAATTTTATGTAGACCATTTATTACAAAGTATATACTTTGCATTTCCAATGTATTTTGTAACAAGATAAATAATATTACATAATAAAAATAAAAAATCATTTGAAGGTACATGGTACTTATGTTAGATTCCGTTAGCTCCAAGCGATAGGAAAAAGTCGTCTACAAAGAGTTAAAACGAAATACTACTTTCTTTAATTCTCTCGTAATGAAATTAGACCATTTATAACGTATTATAAATTTATTTTGAGATAGAGTTCACCTGCAATGCGAATAGTAAAGCGCTACAAGACGCGGGCCGATATATCGGCCTCCGGCACTAAAAGGGTTAAATAACAATTATGCTGAATAAAACAATCGCTGCTCTAATGTAACAAGTATATTTACATTTTTAATATGAAAAGGCTTACAAAATTATTGAAATACAGAATTGTTAAAATAAAAACTTATTAAAATACAAAATATATCTAGATGCCGCCTATAAGCGGCGCTCGAAACGAAAGGGTTAAAGGTTAATACAGTAGTTTGTTTACACAGTTCCTTCCATATACACTAGTTAACATTTTTTTAATGGATATCGCATGAAGTACTCGTACATGAGATGCCAATTAACTCGTCCCCTACCAACCGTCACATATACGTGACACATCTGTTTCTTACCACAGCCCGACGTCACATATATGTGACAAACGTTTCTGGGCAATTTACCAAGGCATGTTTAAACGTGTCGTGTATTGAACAAAATTGTTAAGCTCTAAAACGGTAAAATGTATGAAGACTGCAACTTGGTCTGCGCTCGCATTAGGTTATTTAGAGTTTGTACAGCGTGTTTCGTACTACGTGCTTCCAATTTCGTCGTTTCGAATGGTTTAGCACGTACTGATAGTCTTGATATGATTAAGGGTAAGCTGGGCTGGCCGATGATAGTGACAATTGAAAATATGCGAGATTTGCTTGTACTGGACTATTTTTTAATGTAATGTTACTGCTGTGAAATGCCCAGCCTTTATACAAAAAGCCAAAGCAGGGCTTGACCAATCGCAAGCCTGTCACCGCGCAGGAAGAGTGGGCCCGTTAACCCCTCTCCCCTATCGAGGGCCCGGGCAGGTATAGGGTCGCAACACAGCGATTGGATAGGTGTTCTGTCCCACGGAACGAAAGCGGTAAGTTTGTCTCGGCATATTTATGACATGAGCGTTCCGATATTGCTACTTTCGAAGATTAAGAAATTTAAACCTTTTTTGCTTGTTTTCTATTTGCATTTATATAATGTTTTTTGTCCTATAATCCATTTCTTCTAATTTAACGTGACACATATTTATATGTCACACATGGGCTACAACGTTTCGTTTTTATATGCATCACATATTTGTGTCGGTTTAAACGAACGTTCATTTTACCTTTTTAATATTCTCTAAATACACATACGCAAATATATTTTATAAATAATTTATATGTATGTAAATATTTATATATTAATAAATGTTTACATTTTTAAATATATACATATAATGATTTAACACGTTCGTCGCCACGTCACCCATATTTGGGTGACGCTCTTTTTCTTAAAATTAAATAGAATTTTGAATTGAAATTTTACAAGGAATTCAGTGGAATAAGTATTGAAGTATAATATATATAAATACAAAATACATAAAATAAAATAAAAAACGTTAAAATTTTTGCTGTTTTTATATTTTTTTACCCCAGTTTTCTATGCAATCGTGTTTGGACCTAGCGAGAAACTCGGCCAAATCGCGTTGGGCGACGAACGTGTTAATATTATAATAATAATTTATAAATAATTCGTAATTTGATAATGGATTATAAATTTATAATTACATATTAATATAAAAAATTATTTATATACATAAAATTAGTCATATATTTACGAAAAAAATCTTGGCCTGTGATGGATATTTTCCCCTGGAAATCCTGGTAGCGAACGGGTTAACGTCTGTCGTCGTCAATGTGTTATGGTTATACGTTAAATAATCGTGTAACAAAAAAACGAGACAAATTTTGTAGACCAACTTTTGTAATCGAAGTTCTACCCGTAACGAGCAAAACCGAGTTTTACTTCACTGCCGTGATTTTTCGTTTCGAAACCGTCGATCGATAGAGAGAAAGAGAGGTGGTGTGGTACGTGGAAAGTTCACCGACGAAAAGAATTGCCCGCTACACGTAGTTAGTTCTATTGTTTTTTTTCTTTCACGTATAGTCGCAGTGATTTATTTACCCTTCCCGCTGCAGCGAAGACGGATCGTGTGCGTGGCTGTATAACATCCTATCTATAGCAGAACTTAATATACAGGCAAACGTTTCCACGGTTACGAAATAGAGGGTGCACTTACCGCAATGCGCCAGTGACGTGTTCACAAATGCAACAATACGCTCTTCGAATTTTTTTTTTTTTTTTTTTTTTCAGAGAACAAACAAACTTCAGACAAATACTTTTCTTTGCTCGTACTTTGATGTTTTACAGTACTTATGAATTAGTTGAATTTAATCGTAGCTCATAGTAGGTTACTCTGCCAGCGTTGCGTATACTTTAGAGAAATAATTTACAAAGATTTTAGAGTTAAGTAGAATATTTCATTATATTATAGTTCATTAATTAATTATAGCTCGTAGTAGGTTACTCTACATTTGCTGCATTTGCGTACTGTTTTTTTTTCTTTGATTTGTTAGCCTGAGAAGTGTAATTGTAGTGCAATTTCTAAACAACTGTTTAGGTGATCGTTGCTTCAGCGTATCGCTAAGGAATCTTCATTTTTTATTAGTTTAGAGATGTTTAGAGCAGTTTTATGAGCTGAAATTTTTATGAAATGAAAGGAAATCATAACTTCTAGGTGGATAAGAAACTGTTACAGTGAACAAAGGCAAATGCATGGATCGAAGGGAGTATAATGCGTTCTTCGAAACTGTGTTTATGCACGTTATGGATTATAACGAAAAGAATATTTGTCACAGCTTATAGTATTTTGTAAATTATAATGTTTACAAGAAGGGCAGAAAAATTTTTTTAAACATCTCAAGAACAAGATCTTCAATAGTAGTGGGTTCGAGAGGAAGGAGGTGTACTTGGAAGTTAGGGACGAAGATTTTTAACAGTTGTTCCGGCTATCACACACATGTGTGTGCGGCCATTATCCCTGTCGCTCTGACGGGCGTATATATACGTCCTCGAAGAATGACCATTAATGCACGAAGAGCGTATATATACGCTGTAGAAAAGTGGACGCTCAGGTACGAAGAGCGTATATATACGTTTGTTAAGATTAACGCTATTCCTACCGACAATTCACGTATACCTATTCCTACCGCGACATTTCCACGTAAGACAGATTACAAATTTTTCTCAGAAAGTAAACAATGAAACAAGAAGTGAATTTGCGAGCTGTGCTCGCCAGCAGTGTGGACGCGGCATAAGAATTTCGACCACTGCGTTCTACTAGTCTTGTGACAAAACTCGCTAGCTGCGGTCAAAATTGCCCTTTCTCGTGCTAATATAAAAGTATTAATAAATTATCAAAGTATTATTTCACAAATAAGAGTTCATTTCATTTAGCAATATAAAACCCCATTCCCAACATTTTAATTAAATCATTATTGTGCGCATTGAACAGTCAGCTTCAAGTAGAAATACAACACATGCAGACATTTTTATTAAGAAATATGTCTCCTTTTGATATCCGTGAGTCTTTGTTTTTACAGCAATTTAATTCTGGAATTTGTTTCTATAACCGACTACCAACGCGTAAGAATCTGAAAAACACGACATTTCATTTGCACAACACTGTAATAATTATTATTCCAACCGGATACGCTTTCTCGTTCAACGTCCGGAATTTTGTGCTCGATGAAAATCGAGCGCTGAATTTAATCAAAGAGCCGGAAAGAAAGAATCGACGAATTGGATTCGTCAACCAGGATTCGAAGTTGGATTTTTGCTCGCCGACTGATTGAATTCAATCAATCAATTTATCCAGGTCAGCGGCCATCTTTTTTCCCCCCGAAGCCTAAAGTTTGAAACGAAAAACGTGATTCTCTTCAAACACGCAACGAAATCAACGATCGGATATAGCTAGGAAAACGAAGACAAATTCGGTGTTGAGTTTAGCTTGATATAATTGTTAGGATGAAAAGGATTTGTCGATGGGTTAGCATACGAATCGAATCGTTTATTTGCTGAACAATAGTTTTACATGCTCCGTTAAGCTGCAAAGACTATCCACAAATGTTTGTTGCCTAAAGAAATTAAACAGCAATATTGATCAAAGAGATTAATTATTCTTCTTATTATTTTTATCGTTAATTTGTAAAAATTTGTAAATGTATAATGATGATAATATTTTTAAATTCTAATCCCACCAACTGTAATATTTGTAGCATAGACGAGGGTGGCTTTTAATGGTAGTCCAAACAGGTGTTAAAAATGTTGAAGTTATTGTTCAATTTTTAATACTGTTCAATCATAATTATCGGTTAGAGATATTTATAAATCGCGTCGTTATTCAACATGTTTAACATACACGTGTGTATTTATAATAAGGGTTTCGATGAGAGGGAGAAATAAAATATTGTTTATTGGCAGTAACGAAGAATCTCTTATTTACACACAAAAATTTTTACCGTTTTGATAATTTAATTTTAAAAAGCATTAAAAATGATTAAATTTTCATTGGAAATATTTTCTCATATCATTTGTAGCTTTAAAGATATATAGATGAATAGAAAGTCAACCAAATACAGATAAGGGGTAATTTTACCATGAAGGATTGAATTATAGTCGATAAAAAAAATAGTTTACATCTCTTAAGATTCTCAACAAACTCACAAAGTTTCAAAAAGTCAGACTTTTCGGGTTATCTAATGTTCCTTTTTAATTGATGCACGTTTTAATTGATAATTTTCCTCATCTCGAATCTTCCCTATTTTTATGCATTTTGACTATCAACAATAGGTATCTAAGTGCTCTTTTTCTAGACTGTCGACTGTAATGTTGATAATATGTAAGATATCAGGGATGGAGGCTGGCGTGTGATGGATTCAAACAAATTTCACGAAGATTTAATATGTGTGCATTAACCTTAATGTTGTATGTTTGTTTCAACCACCAAAGCAAAGAATCATTCTAATCATATAATTAACAGAATTAATACCTTCTGAGGTATACAGGGTGTTCGGACAGCCCTGGGCTTAAATTGAAAGAGTAACTCCCTGAGACATTCTAAGACGAAAATCAAGAGTAACGATTTTGCGTTTGAGGCTTTGTTTACGAGTTATAACTAGTTAAAGATATCGTTTAATCCGGACCGTTCTACGCTTGAGCATCACTGTGGACTCAGCGACGTTACCGACCGAGTTGCCTCGGTTACCCGCTCTCAAGAGTCGAACGGTCCGGATTAAACGATATCTTTAACTAGTTATAACTCGTAAACAAAGCCTCAAACGCAAAATCGTTACTCTTGATTTTCGTCTTAGAATGTCTCAGGGAGTTACTCTTTCAATTTAAGCCCAGGGCTGTCCGAACACCCTGTATATGTCGCAGGGAAATGATGAAAATATGGATTTGATTAAATCCCTAAGGTATAGGATCACGTCACGGAAGATGTTAAAATAACAACTCTGTGGGGTGATTTCCCTGAAGAAAGTAAGTGATTTGATCGAATCACTTAACTGTTTTAGCGAAAAGATGAAATAAATTATTAATTATTAATTATTAAATGTAGGATAGTTACAATAGTCATTGAAACATAAATTATTTATTTGAAACTAATTAACAAAAGAAATAGGTTCGGGTTATCTTTTCACCAAAACGGTTAACACTATTCCTATCGACACTTCACGTATACCTATTCTTACCGCGACATTCCCACATAAGACAGACTACAAATTTTTCTCAAAAAATAGACAATGAAAAAAGAAGTGAATATTGAAAAATGTATTATACGTATATTTGAGAAAAAGTCTAAAGTTTAAAGGCGATTCAATTACGTTGTATCTATGAAATTTTAATCGAAATTTTAAAAACGGTCATTTGACCGGTTGTGGTAGGAATATTGTTCAAGGATTTGATCAAATCACTTACTTTCTTCAGGGAAATCACTCCACAGAGTTGTTATTTTAACATCTTCCGTGAGTTGATCATATATTTTAGGGATTTATATTCTATTAGGATTGCATATATCTATATTTAGGAATATATAATTCTTACTAAGATTTTACTAATTTTGTTTTAAGTGCGACTAAACATTTTTATTTAATACTAGAACTACCAGAGCAGTCAGAATGACCAGCTGGTGATTATTCATGGTAACCTTATAAATTCACTATGGTAAAGCTTCTAGAATTTACTATAATTTTTTGCAGAAGGTATAAATAAAGATTCGTTTTCTATGTATGCAGTATTTTTTCATGTAATTTTCACTTTTATATTTTCCATGCAAATAAGTACAGTTTAATCGTCGGTAGTTCTAGTGTTAATTAACAAATAATCTAACTCACATAACTGTTCACATTCATTTGCAAATTACACCGTGTTTAAAACAGAATGTAATTTTTTCCTAAGACACGAAGGCGTTCGTTGGCTTGTAAGCTCAGCTAATTTACACCTCTTATACCCCAGTTTCGAGTTTCTAAAATAAAAACGCCGGCTCTACCAAAAAAGAGAAAAGAATATGTGTACAAATTTTGAATGCGAGTGACTGTATTTAATAACGAAGTTACCATTAAGTAAAATCTGAAAGCAAGCAAGCAAGTTTCTCGAGGAATCTTTCAGCATTGAAAACCATCAAGTGATGTTGGTCAATAAAAGGAAGGACGCGTTTCTTATACAAGGTGTCCCACTTCAATCGTTCCACGCGATCACCTTCCAAACTGTTCGTTATTTGAGAACTGTTACATGCAAAGCAATACTCGTTCCAATTTAAGGAAAGGATATTTTATAATGGGTAGAATTTTGTTTCAGATAGATGCACTTCTGAAATTTCCAGATGTGTTTTAGCTTTTTAAATGAAACAATATTTTTCGTTTAGTTAAGCATGTAATACATATAGGAAAATTCTATAAAATGATTTTTGTAGAACGAAAGGTGGAATTCAGGTGTGAAAAATAAAAGTCAAGCGATTAAAGTATTAATAAAAGTATATTTAAAACAATTTAACAATAATAACTTAAACGACTTTACAACTTAGCAACTTTAACACTCTTTCTACGTTCACAATCAAAACTTTTCTTTCACGTTAGTCAAACACTTTCTGCTTCACCGTCCAATACTTTCTGCAACGCGCTCGCATTTTCGCCGTCATATATTCTTCCAAACACTTCTTTCCTTTCATTCTAATTGTCAATCTTTCTTACTCGATGCGTTCGGTCACGACCACCCAGAATTTCTCAGTCGCAACGTTTTTTCAAGTTCTCATCTTTCACGCCTTAGAAACATTCGAGTCCAAACATTCTGCGTTCGCATGACAATCGCCCAACTCAAGTACTCTTTCGACTTTCCCAAACTCGCATCCACTCGATCGCATTCTTACATAATTTAAAAAAGACATACTGTTCTATGTAAAAACCGGGTCTTTCCCGTACATTCGCAATCGAGACCCAAGACAAATAATCTTTACAACAGACAGACATAGAGTCAAACGTGGTCTTCTTCCTCGAAATCCAAATGATGCCAAAAGCAGATAGAAGCGTCCTCCATTCCTGCAACTTTTGTATTGGCAAAGCTCGATAAGTCACACATAGCCACTAACATCAAGCAGGTCTAACAAGGAGAGTGCAAGACCTTCGGGTCACCGATTTAGTTGAAACCTTGCACACTTGTAGATCTAGTCATTCTGTTCACGAAAATATAGCACTGTAGGGGCAAACATTCAATATTTTTCGAGATCAATATGATTGAAGTTTTATTATAACGGTAAGTACAATTCTATTCACTGCTGAACAGGTACTGCAATGGTTTACCGGGAACGTACAAGGATTTGTACGCCGCGGACTCAAGTTCAAATCCGTAATGGACTTTACTAATTTTCTTTTCTTTCTTTTTTCAATGTATCTTTTTTATTTTCTGTTCATTTTTTGTATGAACGACTAGCGAATAAAATTGAAGTTTTCTAGTAAGACATTTGTGGGGTATGTTTATTTGCTGTACTGCGATTGATTACACTGTGATAGATTGACTGATAGATCGAATGTATGACTGTGATAGATTTAATGTATAACTGTAACTGTGTATCTGTATCGCGCCCAGGGAAGTTTGAGTTTTATATTCTCTGAACGCGTCGAGAAGGGGAAAATGTGGTGACATGGAAGGGACTCTCTGCGAGTGTTTTCCGGATTCTAATGAGGCTGCAATCAAACACTCGTGGTAATGACGATTGGCTGGCCGTTTGGGCCTAATGACGGGCCGATGTTCAGGCCCTGTTGTAAAGTGTTTGATGCAGCCCCTTAGAACACCCGCAGAGATTCCGTGTCCCCATACATTTTATTTACAATTTATTTAAAATTCTACATGTTTTCACGAACAAAAAATAAACAGAAAGTAAAAAAGGTACATTGAAAAAGGAAAGAAAAAAAGTTCGTAAAGTCCATAACGGATTTGAACTTGAGTCCGCGGCGTACAAATCCTTGTACGTTCTCGGTAAACCATTGTATTTCAATTTAAATTTCTATTTATTGTTGTCATAGGTGATTTACATATTATGTTATAATGTATCTTAAGAACTAGTTTGCGTTTCCCGTCCAGGGACATCTGACGCTTTACATGTGTTTAATTCTTTTCAGAGCCTATAGTATAGTAAGGTAAACCATTGTAGTACTTGCTGCACACTTTGAATAGGATTGTACTTACCGTAATAATAAAACTTCAATCATAATTATCTCGAAAAATATTGAGTGTTTGCCCCTATAGTGCTATATTTTCGTGAACAGAATGACTGGATCTACAAGTGTGCAAGGTTTCAACTAAATCGGTGACCCGAAGGTCTTGCACTCCCCTTGTAAACCGATATAAGCGAAAGCTGAAGGTGCGGCGTTGTCCAAGTGAAAACAAATGACCATCGCCACATGTTCTACGTAAAGATTTGGCTCCTTCGGGTAGAACAAAATTCTGCTTGTTATAAGATATCTACATCGAAACTGGGTAAATTTGTTCGACGCGTTTCTTCGAATAAACAAACTTAGTAGAAGGAATAAAATGGGTCACCCTTATAAGACGGTGGTTAAGATCTTATTCAGACATACCATTGTCGCGATACTTCTTAGATCCTTTTTCTCTGTTTCTCATTAAAACTTGCATCAAAGCGCGGCTCAAAAGGCTAGCAAGGTCGTTTAATTAAAAACTTGTAATACCCTTTCTCTCGCGCCATCGCGTCTCCTCAAGAACATTGATGCTTCGTCATCCGGAAACATCTTTGTTCTTCATCTTCAATTTTAATTCTTTGTCGTATAATTCAAATGATGACAGCGGATGCAACGATTGGTAAAAACAGAGCATTTATAAAAATTAAAATAGCCGTGAGACTCCTGCTTTTCACAATCGATCCATAAAATGTGTCGCGAGTCTGATTCGAGTTTTTTTCGTCTGAATCGCTAAATGTGCAGTGGATCCTCGAAGTTCGAACAAAAATGTCGAGGAAAATTCGATTTCTAAACTTTAATAAAAACTCGAAATTCGAACAAAGAGTTTCGAACAGTTTAATGGTAATATAATGGAACATTTAAAAACAGTATTATAAAGCAGACAAAAACAGATAACATCGATATTTTTCAAAACAAACGTCAAATCCTAGTGATAGCGATGAACCACAATCCTCAAATTGCAGGAAAATTATGAGTTAATTGATATCATAGAATATTTTCATATTGTATGTCTCATCGTAAATAGAAGCATTTCATTAATTAAACCTGTTTTTATTCACTACGTACCAATATGATCTCTTGAACACATCGGCAGGCACTTAACACTCCCGCGACAGGGATCTTATTAACATTTAACTAACTGTAGGGTGCCACACCTATTTACAGATAGGTCTGGTTGTCTTAGTTCAATAAGTGATATCCAACATCTCATTTTTTGATTGATTTATATATGTACACGATGAAACCGTAATTATGAAATTTAAGTAGTGCTCCTTCACATTGATGAAACGAACTGCATGTTATTTCTAAGCCATTCGCTATATATACTTACTTATTGTCACCTGGACAGATCGTAAAAAAAAAATTAATTTACGTTAATATGCATATAATTGGTTGTATATAAATTTCACGTGTATATTGTTGAAACTACGAAAAATTTATACATAGTTAATTTTTACATTCGATCATCGAAACTGTCTCAGAATCGCATCCACGTTTCATTCATTAATGTGTAATTTTATATTGTTACCCTGAAGCAAGAACAAAAATAATATTTACTAAAAAAATGTTTGCTTTTTTATTTGGTTAATACAAAAGTAGATGTTTCTTTATCGGGCCATGAAATTTTAGAAATTATTTTATGTGCGCCGTAAAATAAAGAAAGTTAACCCTTTGAGTGCTGAATACTCTTGGTCTAAGCGCTTCGAAGGGACGGCGAACTATTGCTGGAGACGGAGTATTATTACTTGTACACTGACAATCGCGTTGCAGTAAACGAAAGATCGAAAAAATTGGCAAACGCATATTTTCGTCCATGGTCCCTACGAGTGATTTTCGTCAACACTAAAAGGTTAACGCCGAAACGTGTGGCCACGGAAAAAATCATAAGGTGAGGGAAACAAAAATTGACAAACGCATATATGCGTCCATGGTCCCTACGAGCAACTTCTGTCAAACGCATATATGCGTCTATAGCACTCAAAGGGTTAAAAATCGTGGTAGTAGATAGACAGATAGATATATTTATATTTTATTAAATACAGTTTGAGAATTAACATCACCAAATTTCGTCTCAACATTCCAGATTGCACGTAATCATTATGTACTTAATTATTTAATTACTTATATACAGGGTGTTCGGACAGCCCTGGGCTTAAATTGAAAGAGTAACTCCCTGAGACATTCTAAGACGAAAATCAAGAGTAAGGATTTTGCGTTTGAGGCTTTGTTTACGAGTTATAACTAGTTAAAGATATCGTTTATTCCGGACCGTTCGACTCTTGAGAGCGGGTAACCGAGGCAACTCGGTCGGTAACGTCGCTGAGTCCACAGTGATGCTCAAGCGTAGAACGGTCCGGATTAAACGATATCTTTAACTAGTTATAACTCGTAAACAAAGCCTCAAACGCAAAATCGTTACTCTTGATTTTCGTCTTAGAATGTCTCAGGGAGTTACTCTTTCAATTTAAGCCCAGGGCTGTCCGAACACCCTGTATACATATTTAGTCCTATTCTTTGCTGTCACCCATCTTTTACCTGTACTTTGCTTTCTGGTCTGTCCTCTGCTTTTTTTCTTAAGATGCTTTCGAATTTTCTTATGTACTTTATTTCGGGGTTAAATCATGGTAGTATATTAACCCTTTTAGTGGCGAACGACGATATATCGTTGTTCGCAACGTTTGCATAAAGTGCCAACGACGACATATCGTTGCGTACGCGATGACACCTAACTACTCGCATTGCAAGAGAACTTTATCTCAAAATAAATTTATAGAACATTATAAATGATTCAATTTCGTAGCAAGACAATTGAAAATCCTTTTTATGGATTTAAGTTTTTGTTATATTCTATGCTTCTACAGCGACAAGATAAGAACTCTTATCGCTTGCATCGGTGGCATCATCCTTTAGTTCTATGGTCCGATATCAGTTATTTTGTTAGAATTGATTGAAAATGCAATATCTGTACTCCATACTAGGCGATTTACATAAAGCTATGATCAAACGACGATTGTTCTTATGTGCAATTACTGTTTCTAAAAAGAGAATTGATCTTTCCCTTTTTCATACTGTTTTATATTTATGTTATTCGTATGACTTTCAACAAATGTTTAAATACAATCAGCATTAACTTATTCTCCATTTACTTGGTAATATGCTTCTTTTTGAATTTTGTAAATATCACGTTTATTCTGGTTTTTGTGAGCTTTTTCCCAAACCTTAGTAAATTTGTCAAATTAATCCGGTATTTTTCGCATAAGTACGATACTTTCGTTCGGCACTAAAAGGGTTAATTAATTGATCGATATGTTATTTTTTTTCTCGACGTCCTAGTTATCGTCTTTGATTACGAATTGCTCGTGCACCTTGTGCTAAAAGATTCTCAGCTTTCTTTCCACTTTGAGGGATCACAAAAGTGTCGCGAACGATCTTTCCACGGTGCCACGAGAATGTTGAAAAAGCGACGAAATAATCGCGCAATGAATAGTGAAGCAGATACCGTGTACACCATGCTTAATGTTTCGCAGAGTCTTTCATGAACAAAAAAGGAGGCTTCTTTGAGAAGCTGCAAACCTCTAACCTTCAGTCCCCTGGATAATCTTTCTTTTTATAATATTCCTGTCTTAGCAGGTCTACTTGTTCTTTGAATTCTTTTCTAAGAGAATTTTAAAGAATAACAGATCGTTATGTTAAGAATTCTACCCATCGTTTTTTAAACGATGGATATCGATAAGTGGGATTTTCAGAATAATCTTGAAAATAATCGTATAGAAATACAATTTCTGAAGAATAATGAACGTGTTTAATTTATTCTTTCGTTCAATATCTAAATAAGTCACATTGTTTTTACATTTTATGAAATATATATAATTATATATAATTCAAAAAGTATACTTATAATTCTATGGTTTTGTAAGGAAATTGATTTAGACAATTCTGACAGCTAATAAAACATTCCACCAACGACAATATTTTTCCAGGTCTCGCAAATAAGGGCAACGCGTAAAGTTACAAAATACATGTAAGCGAGATAGCGTAGCCAATCATTAATTAACAACAAACCTTGCTCTGTCTTCCAGATTTCTCGATGGAGAGTTCCGGTGGCGATAAGCAGAACGAGTCGGACGAGTGCGATGTGACCGCGAATAATCAGCAACAGAACAAAATGACGGGGCAGGAGGACAGTAACGTGAAAATAAGTAAGGACTTGGGCGAGCAGGAGACGTTGAAGAACTTGAAAAACTTAGAGAATATTAGTCAAAATGACGAGGCTTCGAATAAATTATCAAAGGCTGTGTCGCAAGACGACGAAGACGACGAGGACCGCGACGAGGACGAGTGCAAGGTCTCCGACGAGGACGAGCTCAAGGAGGAGAAAACCGACGGCAAAAAGGACGAGGAGTCGTCGAGCAGCACAACGTCCACGAGCACCTCCGACGACGAGTCTGAAACCAGTTCGGACGACAAAACGGAGGCTTCGAAAGCCGAGCAGCCCAAGATGGTCCCGACGGAGGTCAAGAAAGAGGATCAGACGTCGTCGAAGAACGACGACACCACCGACGACAGCGACATCGAGGACGACCTGATCTCTGCCATCAATTACAACACCATCACCTCGTTGGCCGCTCTCAAGGATATGCTGCAGTCCTCCGGCGAGGATTCGGACGGCGTGGACAGTTTCTTTCATCACTACTTCCTGTCTCACGTGAACAGGTTGCCGTCGAGGAACCAAACGCATAGCCCTTACCCGTGGGGCAGGAGGCTGTCCGAGTGCAGAGAGGAGGACGAGTACGAGAATGAGGACGGTAAGAGGAATATTTTATGTGTGCTATAGGCAGCTGGTAAGATGACGAACGGGGCGACAAAGGGGCAAGAGGGTTACAGTTGGACACACGTATCCGCGGGTAGTTTGAAGAGTTTCTTAAGACTATTCCTACCGACAATTCACGTATACCTATTCCTACCGCGACATTCTCACGTAAGACAGACTACAAATTTCCCTCAGAAAGTAAAAAATAAGAAAAGAAGTGAATATTGAAAAATGTATTATACGTATATTTGGGGAAAAATCTAAAATTTAAAGGGGATTCAATTATGTTGTATATATGAAATTCTAATCACAATTTCAAAAACGGTCATTTGACCGGTCGTGGTAGGAATAGTGTTAACCCTTTTAGTGCCACGAGAAATACCGGACCAATTTGACGAATTTGCTAAAGTTTAGGTAAAAGTTCATAAAAACCGAAGTAAGAATGATATTTATAAAATTCAGAAAGAAGCATATTATGAAATAAAGGTAGAAATTTATAACGTTTTATAAATTTATTTTGAGATAAAGTTCTCTCGCGATGCAAATAGCTGGTCGCCATTGCATACGCAACGATATATCGTCGTTCGGCACTAAAAGGCAGTCAGCTCCACTATGTGTGCACATTGCTTGTCGGTGTTTAGTTATTTAAGAAGTTATTTACATATTTACAAATTTTATTATTATTATTATAATTAAAAATACAATTTACTATAGTTAGCATTTGATACACTGGTCGTCGCGTGTATGCTGACTATAGTCAGCACCTGTAACGAAAGGGTTAACACTCCTGCGCTGTTTTATAAATTTATTATAAGAGAGAAGACGTACATACGTGGCGCGCAGTAGCTTATAAATAAAACAAACGAAAAACGCGGGAGAAAAAAACATTTATAGTTTTTCAGTCTAGTTAATTATTTACTTGACCTACACCGTCGTGAGGTGTTACCATTGCTGACATTATTTTATTTTAGGGATTGGCAGTTAGCTTTATTATCATCTGTTTTAACCCTTTGCACTCGACTGTCCCCTCTCATGGGACATCGTAATCCTAGCATATGATAGTTTCGCAAATTTTCAGACTTCATTTCAGACCCGAACGTTAAATAGTCATGTATGTAAATTTTAATATACGACTTAACTAAACTAAATGAAGTTTAATATACGTGAAACATAGTAAATATTTCGAATTTGAAAATTTTTGAAGTTAGTATCATTAAACGACTAACGGTCACCTCTCGAGTGCAAAGGGTTAACAGAGTTAATCGAAATTAATTAACCGAATTTATTCGATGGCATTCGATTACTACCTGTATATATAATATACGAATATACAGTAAGAAGAAAAACTGAACACACATAATTAATTTTAACAAAAATAATGTTTATATTTAAAAAGGAATATCAAATCTAGGTTATATGTACTATATATTTATAGAATTTTTGATTTCTTACTATGTAATTAGTATTATTTGATTTTTTTTTTTTTTTATATATATAATATACGGTGAATTTGATTTGTAGAAGAATAAATTTCGTTTGCAAAAGGGTGAATTTAATTTGCAAAACCTGTATACGTACTTATATACTATTATACGCAATGAAAACGTTATCATTATCATCCTTATTTTCTACTGCACGCTTTGTTATCGCCCCCTTGGGACCACGACGTAACAATTATCCGTGAAGATAGATGTTATAGGAATTATTGCTGATCGTTATCTTCTCGATTTCGGTTGTTTCTCGAACTGCTCGGAAACAAGAGGCATACAGATGTTTACTGTATGAGTGAGATAGGGAAAAGTGTCGATGGTACGGGTCATCATTCATTACGTCTCTCAGATAACGTGCTCAGCTCGCCTGATCGAAGCAGTAGCTGAAAGTGGTAGGGATGAGTCTGCAATAATTAACCGTTTGAGTCCCAGGGGGTATTGAAAAAACACTGTCGAAGAATCCCAAACAGCGCGACCGCGCTTTCTCTAAATGAGTACGAAAAGACCCAAGCAGCGCCGGTAGCGCTTGTTTTATTTTATGTCGAGAAATACCAAGCGGCGCAATAGCGCTTGCATTTAAATTTTTATTTTGTAATGTATTATTAAATTATTATAGTATTATTATACTTATTGTAAAATGTACTATTTACATTAAAAGGAGTTGTGTAATGTACTTGCTTCAGCAAATCTGAGCGCGTTTCGACAATCAGTAACGCACCGTCAGTTGTTCACAACGTTCGAAATGTGCTGGGTTTTCTCGACATAAAATCTCAACAGCGCGATCGCGCTGCTTGGGACTCAAACGGTTAAAAGGTGTGACAATAAAACGTGCATTAATGTGTTAGGTTTGTCGATTTTACGTATCTTATATTTTTTTATAAATGTATTCATAGAAAATAATGATGCTTGTTTTGCTATTATTCTGAGAGATATCTAAAAATAAGAGAAAAAGGAAAACGCTAACATAGCGGTTCTTAATTTTTTTTTAAAGAATGGAACATTTTTGATCGTGGCAAAAATTTACAAAACTTGTTGAGGTCATAAATCGGTCGAAACAAAAATAAGTACAATATGCATACGTTTCATTAAGAATTGTACATAAAAATGTAGACTAAATTGTGGTAAAAAGAGAAAGCAATGATTATTTATAGAAGCTACAGTGACTAAAAACGTTCTTTACCAAACTCCTCTATACCGATCTTAATGTGATTTCGGGGCTTGCCGATTTTTCCTTCTTTTCGAGAAATATCTTGCAATTATTTTCTAGTTTTGCGGAAAATCAATGTTCCGCGGAATCTCGGTTATAACCATTGCACTAACACAAGGGATAACATTATTTACGCTTTATTATATATCTTCTTTTGCGTAAATTTAAATAAAAGATTAACATTTCCTCGTCCAGTAAATGCATTATTGAAATAAATTTTGATCGAATAAGAAATTTTAGTGGCGTATAAAATGAAAGTGTTATTCGGTCCTTGTTACGTATTATTTAAGCAAAAGTTACCTTCATAACGAATATTTTTTAAAGTATCACGATCAAAACTTGTCCTTTTACGTTCTATTACCATGTCAGTTACTTTACTTCATTATAAAGCATTTATCGTGCTGAATTTGTTACTTTTCAGTATGTAACAAAGAATTGATCTACATAATCGTATGCATAAACAGTGTTGTGTTTAGTTTTGTAGCTGTCTTATTAGATGCTTAACGAAGTTTTACGTAGAAATAATGCAAATTATGTTTTCCTTCTTTTTTCACAATGACTGTATTATTTTATTACGCGTTGAAAAAAGATTGAAGCCGTATTGAAGTCTCGTTTATTAGAATTTGACTAATAGGATTATTCTGTGAGGTGTTTGTAATTTATTGAACTAAATTTTCCATGGAATTTGAGAAGAGAAATGACTAGATCAATGAAATCTTAATGAGACAAGTATTTTGATAAGATAGTAAACTTACAGTGGTAAACAATTAATGCATCAATACAATTAGATATTTCTTTCCCCAGTGATATATAAATCGATAAGGTATCGATATTATTAGGTTATAAATAAGTCGTTTATATACCTTGTGTATTGTTGTCACTGAAATACAATTATATTTTTACACCACCAAAAATACTTTAGTTAGTGTATAAAATCAAATATAGACAATTAGAATTTTATAACAACAAATTTTCAGGAAATCAAGTATTCTAAATATTTTAATGTTTTATTAATGTTTACTAATCACGAATTAATCATATAGGCACTAACAAAATTGGATAACGATTTTTTAGATAATTGTTAATTATATAAATATTGTATTAATTGTATAATTATCTATTTTCTTGATTAGCCCACGAGTTTGACGCAACAACTACCAATAATTAGGGTATACCTGTTTGCGACAAACAAATCAAATTGAATATTACATGAAAAAATATCTAGCATGAAGGAAATATATAATAGTAATCATAGTAAAAATCGTGGTAAATTTTCAGAAGTATGGATACTGTAGAGAATTTGTCAAGTTTTAATAAAAAAGTTATGAAATGGCCATTTTTGACCTGTTTGGTAATTCTAGTGTTAATCGAAATCTGTTATAGATAGATATATTTATTTCTTACTGAATACAGTTTAAAAATTAACATCACCAAATTTCGTCTCAACATTCCAGATTGCTCGTAGTCATTATGTACTTAATTACTTATATACATATACTTGTTTAATCCTATTCTTTGGAGTCACTCATCTTCTATCTTTAATCTGCTTTCTGGTCTGTTCTCTGCCTTTTTTCTTAAGACGCTTTCGAATTTTCTTACGTAATTGCATACTCGAAATCTGTTATAGATTTAATTGTAAGAACCGAATCGATTCGACTCGATTCTACATCGCGTTACACGAACAGTCTATGGGCAGATCGCGAGAAAAACAGCATATTACGAAATACGATTCGAGCATTAAAACGCGTGAGCAGCTATTAACAGGAGCTCGCACTCGTTCAATGAGAGCTAAGATTAGCGTGCACGGCCAGCGATTTAGCTTCGTTCAGTTCCGTTTGGCAACGTTTCTACTAACAGCGCGAGAAGTCACTTCCCGCTTTGCTTAAGTAACGACACGCTGCATTTATACATTATTAGCTGCTGCCCGCGTTTTTTTTTTTTATAGTGCTTGCTTCAAAATTGGCGAATTTTCAAACAAACTTTCATTCCTTATTTTACCCCCTTAGGGATTGATTTTCCAGAAATGTTGAAACACGTATTATTTCTTTATTTCTAACCAAAAAGCTAAACACCAGTTTTCATAGTGTTTGTTTAAAAATCGGTGGATTCTTAAAGAAACTTTCATCCCTTATTTTACCCACTTGGGGGTCGATTTTGCAAAAACCTTGAAATACGTATTTCTTTATCTTTAACCAAAAAGCTAAATACCAGTTTTCATAGTGTTTGTTTAAAAATCGGTGGATTTTCAAAGAAACTTTCATCCCTTATTTTACCCACTTGGGGGTCGATTTTGCAAAAACCTTGAAACACATATTTCTTTATCTTTAACCAAAAAACTAAATACCAGCTAGTGTTTGTTTGTTTTAAAATGGCGGATTTTCAAACAAACTTTCATGCTTTATTTTACCTCTATGGGGATTGATTTCCCAAAAACGTTGAAACACGTATTTCTTTATTTCTAACCAAAAAACTAAATACCGGCTTTAATAGCGCTTGCTTAAAAATTGATGAATTTTCAAACAACCTCTCAACCCCTATTTAACTCCCTTAGGGGTGGAATATCAAAAAATCCTTCCTCAGTGGATGCCTACGTCATAAAAGGAACCCATTATCCAAATTTCATGTTTCTAGCTTCAGTAGTTTAGGCTCTGGGATGATAAATCAGTCAATCAGTCAGGACATGTCTTTTTGTGTGTATAAATAGATTGCTGAAACAAGAGAAATGTTGATGCTTCAACAATGTTTTTATCGATCACTGTCTTTATCATGAATGATCGATGTCACTTTTGAATATCAAAAATAGCTTCCCTTTTAATTTACCATTTAATGTTATACGATATAAAACTTATAATCCATACACTTAACTAACTATATTTACCAAATTTTATTTATTTATTGTATTTTAGTAATGAGTGAGGTCCCCAGCAATTTTTGTTTTCTCTATAATTTTGGAAATATTCAACTCGTGCACATCCTTTTCTCTAGCTTTTTAGTTTATTTTCAGTTTTTCGTTCAAAAATGCAATTTATGTAGTGTTTTAAATAAAATAATAAATAGAATTCGCAACGCGAAGATCTTCCATATTTATCAGCTGTCTGTAAATATTTAAACAATTCTATCGAAACCTGCGGACCATATAAGTGAGAAAATGGTCACCATACCAGTTACGAGTTAACCCTTTGCACTCAAGAGACGATTATAAGTCACAAGTTGATAATTTCGCAAATTTTCAGACGCAAAGGGTTAAATAGTCATAAATGTAAATTTTAGTACGTTACCTAACGAAACTGTATGACTCTTTAGACTCCTTTGTCAAGTGTGACTCTACGTCAGTTTTTGTCACAGTAACTCCTATGTTGAGTCACACTCGACATTTTTAAAGTGCCATTTTAAATACAGTAGCAGACAAAAGTTTAAGATCGAACAGTAAACGAAATTAAACAAATATAAGTTGCAATAAAACTTGAGAGATATATTTAATATAATTAACACTAGAACTGCTGACAATTATAGTGTACTTATTTGCATGAAAGAGATCAAATTAAAAATTACATGAGAAGATAGTTAATACATGGAAATAAATCTTTGTTTATATTTCCTGCAGAAAGTCATAGTAAATTTTGGAAGCTTTACCATGGTGAATTTAAAAGGCTGCCATGAATAATCACCAATTGGTCATTTTGACTGCTCTGATAGTTCTAGTGTTAATAAAAAAAATAAGTACCATTCAAGGAATTGTCCTTTGAAGTAATTTTCAAATAAAGTACCTAAAATGCTAGCGAGTTATTGGCAACAAAATTGAAAAATAATTCGGAGCGCAAAGGGTTAATGTAAGCGAATGTTAGTGTGAATATTTTGCATTTGAAAGTCTTTGAAGTTAGCTTTATTAGACGATTAAGAGTCGTCTCTCGAGTTCAAAGGGTTAATATATCATTAGACTGAAACCATTGTATCCGTTCATAGCAATTATCAGTTTTTATATCTCATTAATTGCAATTTTTTTCCTTTTAAGTAAACAAAATTTCAGTTATAGAAGCTTAACTTCAGTGATCGTAGTCACAGTAGTGGACAAAACATTAAGATCAAAGAGTCGACGAAATTAAACTAACTAATTTATAACGAATAGCATGATAAACAAAATTTGCGTACTGTGCTAATCAATAAATAGTGTTCTATCGTAATAACAATAAAAATGAACATACAGACAATATTTGCAGACCATAAAACCGTGTTCCACGTTGTCCTCTCGTCTTGAACTTTTGTTCGTTACTGTACTTTGTTTAATTAGTTTCTCGTTAAATCAACTTTTTACCTGGGATGTGCAAGAGCAATGGGAACACTGTTTGCAATTATTCGCTTCATGGAACAGTATACTAAACGCGCGGACAGTTACTTCATTCATTCGATGTTTATTTATAGAGTGTCCCCGGAAGCATGAGATTCCAAGTTTTTAATGGTGTAATAGTTTGAAGAGCTTGCCAAGGCTTTCCTGTTTCACTTCCTTATCCAAACATCCAGCTTAAATATCCGAATGTAACGTGCTTCGTGCATTGTGGCGTGTCGGTGACCTACCACAGTGAGCATAATCACGAGTTCCACGTAAACCAAATATAAGAGAAAGTTGAAACGGCTAGAGTTCAGCATGTAATTTTTAAATAAAATCCGAAGTTAACTTGAAACGTTTTTTTTTGCTGAATATTTTGGCGGGAGTTCTTTTGTGTTCAGTTTTTGGAAATTTCACATCTCCTTTCCATTTTCTGTAATAGACGGTACAGCTTCTTGCGTGTGAACTAATAAGGAAACAAATGTGTTCGGATAAAAGAGTTTTCGAGTAACAGAATAATCACGTTAAGTTGGCTTCAATAAAATTATCAGAATCTTCTAAAAAGTAAGGGTTTTGAAAAATAAAAATTAATAATATACTTAACATGATAATTATAGTAATTGAATCTTTTAAAGTAAAATAAGGATGGAACGGAATTTTATATTTATTAGAGTTAGAATTTATTGGATTATTGGATCTTGATAAATGAAGAAAAAACATATGAAGAATTACTGTTATTAAAATGATAAATGGTATAATAAAATGAATTGAATGAAATCGATTAAGAGTAGTATTATTAATAGAATATCCTCCTCAAATTCATTCAACAATTATTTGACCACTGAAATTAAATTAGTAATTACTATTGCTCCTCAAAAAGGTAAAAGTATTTGACCTATGTTAAATTTAATTTATTAAAATAAATATTATGTAGGTTAATGTTTTGTTTAAATATTTATATATGCTATATGTTTTTCACTGTTAGATTTCAAAAATTTTGAAAAATGAAGGAAGTAGGTTATTGAGGTACAATGTTCACATAATGGATGTTCGGATAAAGGAGGTCCCTTACCATAAATAAAAATTGCTTTTTCTTGCATTACATATTGTTTGAATATTCAATCACTAGCATGTACTAATATGATTATTAATATAATAAAAACAACCCCTATATTGCATTTTATATATCTTTAACACGTTCGTCGCCACGTCACCCATATTTGGGTGACGCTCTTTTTCTTAAAGTTAAATATGATTTTAAATTGGAATTTTAAAAGGAATTCAATGGAATAAGTATTGAAGTATAATATACATATAAATATAAAATACATGAAATAGAAATAAAAAATTAAAACTTCTGCTATTTTTATACTTTTTACCCCAGTTTTCTATGCAATCGGATTTGAGCTCAGCGAGAAACTCAGTCGAATCACGTTGGGCGACGAACGTGTTAACCCTTTCGCTACGAGCGGTGACTATAGTCACCCAACGACTGATGCTCGCTATGTACGAGCGGTGACTATAGTCACCCCGTGAAATTTTGCGAACAGAGTATTATTGCATTATGCGATAATTTTTTAACCCTTTCCTTTCTACGACTGACCATAGTTACGCTCTGCGTAAGATTCCACGGTATTGAACGTACGACGGATAATTACAATTGTTCCATAAGTACACACTTTTGCCGTGGCAGCTTATTCAGCGGGAATTGCTTGCCGAAAAATCCTCCCGTAGCGAAAGGGTTAACCATTTGACTGCTGAATACTCTGAGCCGAAACGCTTCGCGTTAACGGCGTACAGTCGGCAATAGCTATCGCTGGGGACTGAATACTTTTTCAAGCAATCTGAAACTGTTCGGTGGTGTATTAAATTTTAATATAATACAGAATCGAATTACTGTTACTTTATCCAATCCAAAATTAATATCTTTTAATTTTTTAAATACTTTTTATCTTCAATGTATATTGTTTATTCATCAAGGGTAAAGTTTTGAAACGTCATAATTTGATAATTATAATGTATTTATTAGCATATTGAACACTTCGTGTATATCTTCGGACGGTCAAGGAAAACTAATAAAACATATACATCGGCCGACAATAACATTTGTCTGGGAACAGATGAAACGAATTTAAGATATAGCGAAAATTGACGAAATAAACGAGATTTCGGTTTTTCTTGTTGATAAGCAACAAGGTATGTTGTTTCTGAATGTTACACGGATATGATAAAATAATTTCTTGACAAATTCAGTAAGACAGCAGTAAATGATCAAAGCCGTCGCCGAGCGCACATGTGCGCCCATAGGACACAGCGATAGTTCTCGCAGGGCGCATATATGCGCCCATAGCAGTCAAAGGGTTAAATACTTACGAGTCACAGAAACTATTATTTAAAGTAACAAAACATACAACAAAATATACAGTTATAGACAGTTGATATAAAAATTCCAGAATAACAGCAATGAAACCCAATATTGTCTGAACAGCATAGAAGTAGCTTTGCGGGTTACAATTTGCCAGCCACGGATCAACTTTTGATCATTAATAATCTCGGTGTTAAAATTATCAGTCAGTTACGAGAACAGCTATTTGGGTTAAAAAAAAGCATAACTGTCGTCTCGGTTATGATGCAGTACGCTCTAAAGTCTGGCACAGAAGCGTGTGTCGAATCGCGGCACCGCAGCGGTGAAGTCGCGTAACAACACAGGTCTTTATAACGAGTAAACCTTGAGAGAAGCGGGTGCCACAAGTGCGACCGAACCGAAGAAAGGTCCATTTATGCATAATCGTGCCCTGTCCGTTCCGAGTGTTTACATGTTTTAACCCTTTGCACTCGGCTGTCCCCTCTCATGGGACATCGTAATCCTAGCATATGATAGTTTCGCAAATTTTCAGACTTTAGTTCAGACCCGGACGTTAAATAGTCATATACGTAAATTTTAATACACGACTTAACTAAACTAAATGAAGTTTAATATACGTGAATCATAGTAAATATTTCAAATTTGAAAATTTTTGAAGTTAGTATCATTAAACGACTAACGGTCACCTCTCGAGTGCAAAGGGTTAATTATCATTTTATATTATTATTTATTTAATCCTCGCCTATCGGTATAGGATGATTCCAATTTACAATTTTACAATCTTATATTTGAAAACCAACTTATTTTCTAAATTCCTAATTGCATTTTCTATTTGCTTCCCTATTTGACACTAATTGTACCTTTAACACGTTGAATGCCACGCCAGTTTTACAGGGTTTGTCCGTGGCCCCACGACGAATTTTCTATTATACAATACATACACTGTTGAAATATTACTTACAACAAATAAGTGTAATTACTTTTAGATATTTTTCACTGCATTAACTTCTTCACGCCATTGCATTAACGATGGTAATAATGAAAAATTGATAAGTATTGACATTTTTCTAAATTATAACCCCCACGGCATTCAACGTGTTAACAAAAAACTACTTCTTAATTGTTTAACTTATTTTTCTTTCTTATATCTTTGTTATATTCATTCTTATATCTAACTTAGCCTATTCTATTTGTAACTTCTGCTCTTCGGTCTTTGTTAGTCTTTATGTCTCCTCCTCCTCTCCTTCTTTCTCTTCTTCCATCTTTTGGTTCATCGCTCTTCTCTTTTTTTCTCTTTCTCTGTTTATTCTTTTCATTTCTCCTCTCGACTCGTTTGATATAGTTCTTCTAGTTTGCATGCTCTAATTTATATACGATCGAAGTCCGGGACGTGTCCATAAGAAACGCGCCAGTCGGTCTGGAATTTCATATTGTAAAGTATTTGAGCATACAGCAAAATGCAGTTTCCAATCGAACGTTCAGCTCTAATTGCATTATGCTTAAATGGAGAAAAGAAAGAAAAGACGATGTAGCGTACATCCGTTTTGACAAGTTGGTGTAGAAATAGGAGAATTTAATCTTTATAAAGAATTAGTGGATCATGAAGAAAAATTTCATGAACACTTTAGGATATTGGAGTATTCTTTTAAGTCAGTTAACTGAGGAATTTGTTTTTAAAACTCCTTCACGGGGTGCGAAATCGAAATCAAAGAAGGTTTACTGCTAATATAAAGAAAACGTATCACTAAATGATGACATCTATATTATATTTTACTGAAATTTTGAATTTTTATATTGAACGGTAATTTTTTATTTTACACTATGTGTATATGTTACGGTAAATCTGATTAATCCGGTGATTATGTGTAATTGCTGGTTATTATAGATAATTACCACTAAGTTTGGTAAATGTGATGAATTCTTAGGTGTTGGCGTCAGTGACAAACATTGAGCCGATAGAATACAGCGCAGTGTTTTGAATAGTTACTAGTCAGAAAGATATAATAGTTTTTCGTTGGACACTATGACTCAAGAAGTTACGAATAACAATATTTTATCATTTACAATGAAAAATTCAATAAATGGTTATTTTAAGTCACACGGATGTAGCCTGAATGAAATTTGAATAAGGAACTGACATGTCTTGTCAAATGGAAGGCATAAGTAGAGAAAATAATTTTATTATTAGAACTGGTACAAAATAGTTACATATCAAAAACAAACTAAATCCATATTCTAAAGAAAAAACATTTTTCCAAATAACATTTATTGCTACTACTACAAATTATTAAATATTTTAAGTTTACCTATTTCGACATATTAGACTGTTATGACGTTTAGAATCGCAAAGTTTGCCAGACTTCTTACATTTGCATTTATTAGACTTGCATTGTCCATTGCAAATGCATCGCTGATATCCCTGACCTCCAGAAAGAGATAATTTTCTAATATATAAACTCGCCGGTTAATGTGATAAATATTCAAGAATTCATCACATTTACACAAACTTAGTGGTGATTATATACAATAACCGGCAATTACACATAATCACCTGATTAATCACATTTACGGTAACATATATAGTAGTGGATAAAAATTTTAGACCAAAGGGTCAAAGAAAATAAATTAACTAATTAATAAGAAATAACAGTATAAATAAAATTTGTATTGTATGCTAATCAATGAGTATAAAATATAAAGTCAAAGGGTTAAATAGACTAGGAGAAGAAGAGTTCTGCCGGTTGGGTCGTTCGGTAGCTTAGTGGTCAAAGCAATCGCCCAATAACCGAAAGATCTTGAGTTCGATTCCCCAGTTTGTAGACAAACCCTTACGACCAATTCTTTTTCTGTATAATGTATAATTGGATCTCAAACGGCCCTTAAATGTGTTCCTTGTTGTAATTGCGCAACAATGTCAGCCGTGTCGTCGCCTAATCTACGTTTACCGGGTGTTCCAGCGAAAAACGTGGAAGCAACGATCGCGGGGGATGCTGGCGGAAGTAAGAAGGACATCGTGAAGATCGAGGAGCCGGAAGAGAAGAACGACAGCTCTTCCTCGAAAGCCTCCAGCCCTTCCGTCTCTGAGAAGTCCAGCTCGGAGAGGATCGACCAAAAATCGAATCCTACCCCTACCGTTTTCGAGGCGACGAAGACCCAGACGACCGCCATCTCTGTGACGACGGCGACGATCTCAACGACCACGATCATGGCCGTGGCCACGGTGACGACCACCATCGTGGCCACCACCACCACCGCCTCATCCAGGTTCACCACGTCGGCGGTGACCTCGCCGACGTCCACTACGAAACCTCCGCTACGAAGACGGCACACCACCGGCCCTGGAATGACCTTTCCCGCCACGGATCCGCCGACCTATTCCACCAGCATGACCTTCTCGAGGACCAGCCCGTTACCCAGCCCTCATCTCGACAAGAGGTTCTTCGATAGCAGCCTGATCGAAATGAAGAGTCAGGCGAGCAGCTCCAGCACCCTGGACTACGACTCCACGGAGGAGGTGTGGGTTCGCAGGGTGGACTTCGTTCAGGAGAGGAAGAGAAAGGTAAGTGAGATCGGTTCTTCGGATGACTCTTTTTTTTAATTTGGTAGTTTTGTACGCGCCGCATTAACTACGAGGTTATTAACCCTTAGGGCTCCGTTGGCTCCGTTGCGGAGATATTCTGTATTTAATATAATTACATTTCAGATGCTTTGTCATTAAGTTATTTTTCGATCTATTTTTATAGTTAAAGACATGGAAGAATATTACGTTGAGAATGTAAAATTGAGCAATGGTAAAGACGTATTTGCTACGAAGAAATTAAAATTGTCTGAGAAAGCAATTGTTGCATATAAAGTAAAGAAACGCACGGAGCGCTAAGGGTTAACACTAGATTTATGGGATTCGTCAATTTGACGGGTTTCGAATTTCATGAGCAAAATTTGCAAAAACAATTACTATTATTCCTAGCAATTTTTACTAATTTTTATTGATGGATAAAAATCTATTTCCCTGTCAGTTCTGCAATTTCAGATTCTGTTTGATGTATACTTTATTCCTTAGTATATGTGTATTGGAAATAGATATACAAGAAATGTCCGTAAATCTAGTGTTAACTTCGTACGGGTGATTCCTGGTTATATTTTGTGAATTAATTTTGTTTGTTTGACGAATTCTGGTAGGCTGTATAACTTGTTGTCAGTGAGATTTTTTCTAATTGTAAGTACAGTTAACTCTCCTATAACGCGGTACGAATTAATCGTGTTGTAAGAGGGTTGACTGGATAGGTTCCAGCTTGTGTTTACCGTGAAGAATATCAACCCTTTGCACTCGGAATTATTTTTCAATTTTGTTGCCAATAACTTCCTAGTATTTTAGCTGCCTTATTTAAAATTTACTTTGGTTTTAAACTTTTTTCCGCTACTGTATTTAAAATGGCACTTTAAAAATGACAAGTGTGACTCGACGTCAGTTTGTATCACAGTAACTCCTATGTCGAGTCACACTCGACAAATGAGTGCAAAGGGTTAAACCTCTGTATTGTCGCTTCCATAAATCGTCGAATATTAAATAAAATTAATTATAAACTCCTAGAATAGGAACGAAACAAATTACTTTGAAATAGACAAATTAATTATAAAGTCCTCGCAGAAAATAGGAAAGAAACGAATTACTTTGAAATAGCAGAAAATAGGAAAGAAACGAATTACTTTGAAATAGACAAATAAAGTCAGTTTTTATCACAGTAACTCCTATGTCGAGTCACACTCGACAAATGAGTGCAAAGGGTTAAACCTCTGTATTGTCGCTTCCATAAATCGTCGAATATTAAATAAAATTAATTATAAACTCCTAGAATAGGAACGAAACAAATTACTTTGAAATAGACAAATTAATTATAAAGTCCTCGCAGAAAATAGGAAAGAAACGAATTACTTTGAAATAGACAAATTAATTATAAAGTCCTCGCAGAAAATAGGAAAGAAACGAATTACTTTGAAATAGACAAATAAAGTCAGTTTTTATCACAGTAACTCCTATTTCGAATCGCACTCGACAAAAGAGTGCAAAGGGTTAATATCTTGGACAGTCAAGAATTACAACATTCTATTGTGATTGCTGTATCGCAATGTTCCCATATTGGATCGGGTTCCTTTGATAATAAGTGGGGGTGAGAGCTATTGGAGTATTCAATTCTTATACCGGATTACTGCAATTTATTCTTTTCTAGTTAAAGTGGTTGTTTTATTTTCGGTGAAAGAGGGATCATCCAAGTTTTTAATGCATGGTGGGTTTTCCACCCTGATTCCCACTGACATTTTAACTTGGCTCTGATTTCTTTGATTAAAACGTCTTCGAATGATTGTTTTGTTTTCACGTGCTTTTTTTGGAATTCCAATCACTTTTCTTTCGTGGAGAATAAGGTAAAGCGGAGCTGTAGAGTGAACGTCATGTTGATTGTGTATTTTGTGTCACTCGAGACACTGGGAATGAGATGAAGGCAGGAGTGGGCTGGGAAAGTAAAGCGAGACGAAGTATAAATATCAGGATAGGTATTTCGTATTGCTGGACTTGCGGGTAAGGTCTAAGTGGTCAATTTTACCTTGGTTACGAGAATGTTTTAAGTATACATGCAGTAAGTACAGTCTCTCACAAAAATCTGCATGTCTCTGTTAAGTTTAAAATGTTTAAAACAAAGTAATAAAGATTTATAACATTTTGTAGACATTGATTCATATATGAGTTAAAATTAGATAAATTTTGAAAAATTGATGATAAGTTTTCTATTTATTTACAAGAAAATCTGAATAAATCGAAGAAACGATTTTACGAAAATCTATAGGTATTACATTTATCTATAACTAAGTATGAATAGTTGTGAAAATAGTCACATCACTGAGAACTATGGTGTATCAGTGACATTGACTGTAGTATCGTCATAATTTATTCCTTTTATCTAATAACAGAAACAAGGTTAAAAAGCTATTCTTCATTCGAGCAATACACGAAATACATCGAAATACAGCAACTCACCCTGTATATTACATACACTTATTCACATTTATCCTAAAACAACTAATTATTGGTTTCTTACTCCACGTGACATGCAAAATTCTAGATACTGTTGAAAGTACTTTTTATTTTACTTTTCTAACACTTTTGAACGCTCGTTGAATTTCACCATCGTCCCTTACCAGTTATATTGGTCTCTTCCAGTTCCCCAACTTTTCTGAATTTTCGCGAGACGTCTCTTTTCTGACAAGCGTCGAGCGCAACAGTAACGGTCAGCTGTGTTTAATCGTAGCAATTGACTAATTGTCATGAAGAGCGGCGGTCTTACAAATTTGTTTACCGCACGAATCGTTGCGAAAGTGAACGGCGGCGCGAGAGTACCGCGAGAGGCAACGAAAATTGAGGCTAGAGTTTCGGATTGCGACACGACTGTTCTTGCGTATTTCCTCGAACAATGATATCGTTCTACGCGTAAACATGTAAAATAAAGAACGTCTTAGCCGTTTTATTTTTTGAAATAGTGTTGTGTATAGGAAAATTCTGCTTTAACAACTTTAGTAGAGCGAGAGATGGGACTCTGGTGTGAATAAAATAAAAGTGAAGTGATTAGTATGTTAATAAATGTATATTTAAAACAATCTAACAGTAACAACATAACCCTTTCGCTTCGAGCGCCGGATATATCCGGCATTTTGTAAATATATAAATACCTAAAAATATGTGAACTGTAATTAGGGCCCATGCCCTACAGGGGGGTAATTCGAAAAT